>CAXAMN010022573.1:216837-297064 GCA_963970005.1 Durusdinium trenchii | reverse complement strand
ACAAACAAACAAACAAACAAACAAACAAACAAACAAACAAACAAACAAACATACATACATACATTACATTACATTACATTACATTACATTACATTACATTACATTACATTACATTACATTACATTACATTACATTACATTACATTACATTACATTACATTACATTACATACATACATACATACATACACACACAGACATACATACAGACAGACAAACAGACAGACAAACAGACAGACAGACATACATTACATTACATACATACATACCATTACATTACATTACATTACATTACATTACATTACATTACATTACATTACATTACGTTACATACCTACATGACATGACACTACATTACTTTGCATTGCGTCGTATTGCATTTCATTGCACTGCATTGCGTTACATACAACTGTACATGCGCACAGTAAATGTTTAAACAAACCGTGGTAGCTTGCGACCATGGGCTCACCAGGGTTTCTTCGTCCTGCTTTGTCACTTTCCACCCCCATCTGTCACCCATGACCTCAAGGACCACTCCGACCTTACGTCCAATGAACGCATCGAAACAGCGGCTCGACCTGGCCTGGAGGTCCACACATTCGGCTCGGCTTAGGTCGATGTAGGGGCGGATCTGCGGGAGGTGCTTGTAGTGATCTGCAGGCCGATGGACCCGTGTCAGACCCCCTGTGGGCTACGAGCCCACCCAACACATCCATTTATTTTAATCTAAAGACTGCAAGGTCCAATGTATAATCTGGTTTTTACCCTTGCAATTCCAAAAACATATAAGATGTTACATATACTTCACTAGTTTAATTAATAATGCCTAACCTGGCCCAGAGTCTATTGATAGGGAATGAATATAGTGATTCCATTTCTTATTCCTGATCGGCAAATCTAGCAGTCCCAGCGGCAGTGCACATGCGCACTGTATACAAACTACTTGCAAAAAAATGTTTGGGTATCCCCTGTACCCACAAACATAAAGGCCGCACTGAAGGCTTCACAGAAATCACTGTGAATGGACTGAATCTTGATGGGGTGTCCGCATATGTTGTTGGTCTCGTCGGCCTCCATGTGCTCCTTGCTTTCTGGGTTGGCCTTCACTTGAACGATGCCCAACACTGACACAAAATCGCATGCTTTCCCCTGAGCGGTCAACAGCGCGAGTCCACATGCGCCGGGCATTGTGGGTCATCGCCGCGCGCATTTGGATCGAAGGGGCAAGGGCTGAGCCAAATGTTGTCAGACGACTTCAGCAACTTCACCGCCACCTTCTGTCCCGCCTCTCCAGTCCTCAGCGGTGTTTTTTCTACACGGCCCAATGGACGGATGGAGAAGCCGGATGGACCAGCCAAATGGGGCATTGTTGTTGCGCAATAGAGGGAAAGCCATTGATAATGATGTAGTCTGCCCGCAGCACTGCAACAAAACCAAGGCGTCCGCAACCCCGAAAAATTGCAAAATTGATAGAACAGGGAAAAACTAACCCACTTGGAAGACTCATTCTGGGCTGCTTGGGGCGGACTCGGTGTCGCGATTTCAGGCTGGAGCAGCGGATAAGTGCTCAGCATCCTGCAGTCACCGAGGCATGCAACCAGTCACCCCAACGATCCATGGGACTGGAATAGCTAAGTTACCTGGCGCCTCAGTTCTTCAGCCCGCCCCTCAGAAAATGGTTGCAAGTACCTGTATTTTCACCACCTGCCAGGTGAGGCTGGTTCGATTTTTTAAAAGATGTCCCGCTTCTCCCTTCCTGGCTGCGCTCCCCAGTTCACACCTGCCAGTCCTAGATCGCAGTGGGCACCGCCGGACCTCAACCGCAAGTGCTCGATCGCAGTGGGCACCAGGCCCAGTGCTTGATCGCAGTGGGCACCGCCGGACCTCAACCGCAATGCAAGAATAGATTCCAAGTACAATGTCAGAATTATGCCAGATAACATGCCAGAATATATGCACAATAGAATGCCAGAATGATCCAGAATGTATGCAAAAGAGAGTATATGCCAGGTAGCATGCCTGAATCTATGCCAATTAGAATGTCATTTTGTGCAACATAGAATGCAAGAGTATATGCCAGATATATGCCAAATAGAATGCCAGCATATATGCAAATAGAACACCAGCATATATATATATATACACAAACAAAATGCCGGAATATATGGCAGATCGAATGTCAGCATGTATGCCAGATAGAGTGCAAGAAGACCATCGTATGCCAAATAGACTGCAAGAGTGTCTGCCAGATAGAATGCCAGGATACTGATGGCAGAAGATATGTCGGAATGAACGCTTGTTTTGGCATTGAGTCTGGGTTGCGCTCTGAAACATCATCATCTATACTATCATCTATCATATAAAGGGATGGGGATGTTGTGGGCAGTGTTCTGACGCCCTTGTTGGCATGTGTTCCCTGCCCTGAAGTCTGACATGTCGTGACACATGGGCAGTCTGTGAATGCATGTGCCCTGCCTTCTTCCAAATCACCTCTTGAGGTGGGGATCAAACCCAAGCACTTGAAGTAAAATACATACAGTAATTAAGTTTTTCTAAATAGGGTCATCTCCGACGAGGGTCCTGGTACGTCTAAAAAGGACACCGTCATGAAAAAAAAAACGGGCCCGGGTGGTCACGCGGTCTCGTCCAGTGCGCTTGGAGCGTCAACTCCTCTGTGCGGGTCTTCGCTAGAAAGGTCACGCCAAAGGTCCCGGAGCCCACTGCCTGGGCGCGAGGCGACTCGGTTCGGACGAACGACGGTCTCAGAAGAGAAACCAAATACCGAAAATACCTACCCTACTACCGGAACTGCAAGGGTTCTAGATCTATGGGCTTAGTATGGTTTAGTCTTCGGAACCGCTGGTTACCAGCTATAGTCTGGATCGCCCTTGAGTCAGCTTGGCAGTTCACAGTTCTCACACTGATGAGAAGCCCACGAAGGACCGGTGATCTCCACGCACTCTTTGCGCGCGCCCTTGGGCAACCCCCTTGGGGTCGCACAATGCGTCATTGAGGGGAGGCACCAACCAGGTCCGGAACCATGTCGAACCATATTTCGTTCAATTGCCACACCTCTTCTGATAGGAGAAGACCATTAAAGCAAACATGCACTGATTGTTGACGCTGGTGTTCCACAATAGAGATCACTCAAGCTTCTTGGCATGTTGATCCACTCGTTTTCCGGGAAGAACGACTGGCGTGGCCCACTGAGGCCACGGTGTCTCACCCAAGGACCAGTAGGGGCCAACCAGGTCCCAGTCTCCCTGGTCCTGCCTTCGCATCATAAAACTTGTCGTTCAGGGCAGGATGGAAATTCCATTGAATCTGCCTCAGGTTTGATGACTCAGTGAACAAGTGGACCAAAAGTGGAACAGAACACCAAAAGACGACAGCTTGATTTGCCATGTGCAGCTTGAGGTAGAGTATTGCAAGGATAATGTAAGCTGACAGGACACGAAAGAAAGGAACAGCAAAGCGAACTGATAACCGAAAGGGGAAGGAACAACGAAAAGGAACATGAAAGGATAATGCTGCAAAGGACTGCAAAATACAGCAGAAGGAAAAGTGCAATTCAAAGGATCACGAACAAACAACATTATAGAACATTATGGAACCGAAATGGATGAGGAAACATGAAAACAAAAAGTAAGGACAACGCACCGGCAAAGGAATTGAACACGGAAAGGAAACTTTCAGTGCAACAGGAAGGGAAACAAGCAAACAACCAGTTATTGAAACACAAATATTGAAAAGAACAGGAAGTTCGGAGGAAAAGACAAGAAGCGAACATGACAAGAACAACGAAAGGAGAACCAGCAGGCCAAGGCTTTTTGTTCATGCTCCACCTTCAGGTGTCCGTTCGGGTGGGAACAGCCATCCGCCCGAGACGTCCGGATTCGAGCGCTGACTGTTCCCTTTGTTCCTGAACATTTGCACGTACAGTAGCCGCAGCTGTTGCAAAGGGTGTTGCAAAATGTGTTACGCAAGGACCAGGGAAATACTCGACCTCCATCGGCCTTCAAAGAATAGCTTGCCCGGTGTATACCAACTTCTTTAAATCCAGTAATTATATATTGTTACTATTCTTAGTGTTATCATATGGTTTATAAATTCAATGTCTGTTCTAAAGCACAAAAAACCTTAAGAGACTCACGTTTAGGCGCGCCGAGCGCACCATCGTGGGGACAGACCATCCCCCATCACTGTCGATGTTTAGGATCTTGATAGGCACCACCAAGCCAAATCAAAAGTCAGATCGCCAACAAAATCGCCCACGAACCAAGACATGCCCCCTGCATGAAAAAGAGGCAAGGACTTCTGTTTTGGAGGGTTTGCTGGTCCGAAAATCGAGGTCACTCAGCCTCTTCATCAACAAAGACGTCATCCATCGTCTTCCGTTCCAGGGGTTTCAGGTCCCCTCATCCCAACATATCCCAACCAAAAGACCCAACCGGACGTGTGGGGTGGGCTGTTCTGTCGCTTTGGAAGGCAGTTCCCGTGCCCTCGTGGGGTCGGATCCGTCCTCCTGTCATGAAGGGGGTCGTCTTTGGGGCTCAAGCGTAGATGGTGCTTCCCAGCAAAACCAGCTGCACATGTTCCGAGATGTGCAGCAACATGTGAGACCATCATCCCACCCCTATATCAAAGTCCCTCTTCAAGTGGCTGATGATCCCCATTACATGCCATTACAACTTGACATGTCTTGACATCTCTTGGAATGCTCATACTGATACTCGCGTCAACGTAACCCTGGTTGTGGGTCAAAGCCCCACATAACCCTGGTTGACTGCGAGAGGCAAAAAAATACCGGTTCCTCTAGGTAACCGGGATGTCAAGTCACGAGGCTCCAGGGGCTCGAGGTGTATGAGTTGACATGAGCTCACCAGTGCGAGACCAGAGACCAGAACGTTCGGACCCTGGTCTGTGGTAGCATATGGGATGGGCTAGGCTCGATCTATGTTCGATGTTCGGCGGAGAAAAAACACATCTCTTGGCTTCGCTTACCGTGCTCCGACTCTCATCTCTATCGCCGCGTGGCGTCAGCAACTTTGGGAAGCTGAAGGCGTGCGACGTCCAGCCCTGGCGCGCGACGGTTTGGAGGACCTCGCTTCACCGGAGGACCAGCCACCTCAAAATAGGTCTTTAGGCTTTTTCTTATCAAATCAGGGATCATGCCTGGGCTCTCAGTACATATATATTATTTTTTTGTTGGTTGCATTTTCGTATATACTTAAATAACATAAATGCGAAACAAAAGAGATTTACAGTATAGTACAGTAACTGTTATATATATATATATATGTGTGTGTGTGAGTATGCGTGATTGTGTGCGATTTTTGTTGAGTCCTTTCTGTTGAACCCTGGCAGACGACCACATTGATCTTGGAATGTCTTGGACGCCGCATGACCTGCGATGGAATTTTCCACACGAAATGCGGCATGACCTACCACGGGTCACCAGGCTGCTTGGCTGATTAGCTCGGGTCAGCCGGCCTTCAAGGACTCCAAGAAACTCATCATGCTCCGGCCGCTGATTCCACTTGGTCTCTGCAGCTCCTCACCTTGCTCTTCCGCGTCCTCGTGCTCCACGGCCACCGCACGCGGATACTCGGCCTGCGTCGGAGACTCGGCCGCTCGTCGCGGATACTCGGCAGCTCACCCGACGGTGGAACCCAGCGATGACGAGGACGGTGCTGTCACGGGTGGCACGGAGGAATGGTTACGTGGGGCGTGGTGTTACGTGGCAAGACTCCAGGCTGGGAGGGGGGGGGGGCAACGGCCAAAGAATCCCTACAAGACTGTGGTGTGTTTGGACTTGCAAGTAGTCCCAAGATCTTCGTCTCTGTTTCAAGGCGTCAATGATTGACCCGACTTCAAAATCTGTGTTTCTAGCTTGAGGCGAAACCTGCAAAAATTCCTGTCTTCAAGGTTGAATCGTTGGTTCCTGAGTTTCGCCCCCAAGAAACCACAGTGTACTCCAAGCAATCTGACTCATTGGACATTCAACGGTGACGCTCCGTTCCGGTGCGGCGCTGCGCCATCCCCCCGGTGCGAAGCCACAGAGACCGGTGGAAGCGACACCGAATTCTTGGCTGACACCGTTGATGTCTCTCTGCCTGGTGAATTCTGTGTCGCTTCGGAATGAAGCGCCGTTTATTCATAGGGTCATCTGAATTCACTTGATGTATCGAATGTGTTGTTTTTCGCATGCAAAGGGTCCTCCGTAAAGAACGGTTGGCAATTTCAACTGTCTATAACTATCATCATCATCATCATCATCATCAACATCATCAAGGTGTAGAGGTGCAGGTGGTTAATGTGATTGCCACAACACACCTACATCACTCACATCCTTATCCTCATCATTGTATTCTCTCATCGCCTGCTGTGCTCTCGGTCCATCCTGTGGTCTAGTATGTGCGTGTGCTCCGACCCAAGTCTTCTTCCACTGTCAGAACACGAGCTGCTGGACAGTCGCCTACAAGGAACAAGTAGACTGAGTAGGCCAAGACTGAGGGTTGGTGCTTTTGAGTCTATACAGTATACAGATGTATACAGTATAGAACTGTTCTAGTCTAAACATCATATGCAAAGGCATTTCTGAACCTGATGACCATCCAATCATACATCATGGCTGCAGGTCATTCTCCCAGCCAAGGAACCACATCGAGGAGCTCCAGGAATTCGAATCCGTCAAAGGCAGGATGCTCGGGGGGGCGTCTGCTCCTGCCAACGCTCTATGGAGTGGGTCTTGAGAGGCTTTGATCTGGTCGGTGGTTTAAGTCAAGTCTTGATGGAGAAATTTTTTCTAAAGCACTACCCAGCGAACGCACAAGCATAGACTGGTCTTGATTGTGAAAATTGCTACTGCACAGGCCAAGCAACAAACGATGAAGGAATTATATAATTACAGCGATTAAAGTAGGGGCTGGAAAAGTTCCTTCATGATACACTGATACACATACGAAACAAGCTAACAACAACCTCAACGATGAAGCTTGTTTGATGGAAATACCATCCACCAGGGTCCCTCTTCCCAGATCTCACCGCGACGCAAGAAACATGGGTCTGTCCCAGGTCAACACACACAAGATATGCCCGTAACACATGGATTGTTGCATGGTGTTGCTGCCGGTTTGAAGCAGATTCCTCTGCTTGACTGACAGACCATTTCCTCCAAAGCCCTGCTGACTTTCCTCGAACTTCATGACCTCCCCCGCTGCTCCTTGGGGATTGTATTGCGTGCTGCCCCAGCACACAGCGCGGCCAGCACGCATAAAGCGTGCAGCATCGCAGCCTATGTACAGTGCCAGCTGTGTGAGGCTACTGATCACCATGCAGGTCGGACCTCATTATATATACTGGAGTTGGTCATGCAAGTTCACACTACTCAATGAGGTCCGACCAACTCCAGGTTTTACTGGGTCAAACTGGACCCGTAGGGACAGTTATTCCTAAATTTATGTATATACCTGTCTTTCTTCACTTTGCTGCTAGTCGGCTCCGAGAACGATAGGCATCCAAGCGCGTCGGTTGTCTGACGCTTTTGCAGCCCAATCGGACGTCACCTTGTCTTGAATGCCGCTTGCTGATCTAGGGAGAGTTTCTGTTGATCACATTAATTCATGAAGAACTCCATACCCTACATAGCGGTACAGTGACTTTGGTTTGTACAGATGGTGCATACTATGAAAAACATGATTTATGCGGAATCCATATCTGATGAGTGGTCGAGCAGTTTGCGAATGTTTGCGATCGTCTTGCCGTAACTCAAACATCTAGTGACCCCTTAAAGTCCTGTTTTCTCATTTTCTCAAAGAGTTGGTTCATCCAGACGTACATATCAACACCTATCCCTCGCAAATGACTTGGATCTGATTCAGAGGTTCAGCAATGGCACCTTTTTTTGGTGCACCAACCATTCCATGAGGCCTTTTTAATTACCAGGTCCAGCCCCTGTTCCTCCCCGTCCGAATCCACACGGGAAGCATTCTACACAAGCGTGGAGCGAGACGCCCCGGACCAGACCATGGGTTTCGAGTGATCAGTCCCCTGGGAGTCAAAGACCATCAAAAGCATGGTCTGACTAGGTGACCCGAAAAGGAATTTCCTTTACTTCAGTCAGTCAAAAAATAGTCTTTGGACTTCTAGGGTTATCTTACATGTACTTCATTGATGACCCATCCATGGTGACGTAACTAATTATTCTAATTCTAGTCCCATGGCCTGGGAGTGATGCCCTCAGATGACACAGAAAACCTTCTAGAGCCGCGTTCCCCAGAAGAGCCGCGTTCCCCAGGTGCACCTGGAGCTGCTGGAGCAAACGAAGATCACGCGTGAGCTAAGTGTGCATCCAAGAAGCCAAGCTGGGACCAAGAACTTCGTACACAACTTTGAGCCGTTCAAATGCTGCGGCTCTGGGATGTTCAGCCCGGACGAAGCTTTTGACCCAGCAGATCAGTGGTCGACGATGGATGGATGCTAATTTCTCTCTTGAGAGGACTTGTTGGAGAGGAAGTGAGTTGAACGTGTGCCACCCCTACCCGCAAAAAAACTAGCTTGGTTGGAACACAGTTGCATCTGAATGAGAGGTTCATCACTGTTTGTGGAACCTGTGCAGTGGGCCCCTACAGGGTCTAACCATCTAACCTATCTACATCAACTCAATAAACATACCCACAGCCCAACACGGGGACACCTCGGAAGCCTTGCGATCCAACCTCGACGAGTCCGTGCACGCGCGAAAACTAACAATACATCTGAATGAGCTGGCATAGATGATGCCGACAATGACTGGACAAAGGGATTTAATACAACTCATCGAATGGCACCTGTACAAAAAAAAACGAAAGTGTTCTCCTGTACCAACAAATCAAACAAGGCTTCATCTGCTTTATCTTCCAGGGTGTACAGACCTGTTCAGGTCTGTCAGATGGGCAGGGGCATGAATGAGGTCTTGCAGTCTTGCACCCCACCAAGTGGATCATGCCAATCATGACCGGTGTGCGCCAATCAGTCTGTTTTGTGTCCTTCTAAACTGCCAAAAAGTCCAGCGTTTTCTTTTTTGTGTTTAAGGGACACATTGGGTGTATCCTATTTTGTGGTGGGTGATGCTGGTTCAGTTGCAGGCCTCTCTCAAAAATAGAGATAACTGATTTATCGACTCCTACAGGTCATTGGACAAACACTAGGGACACAAAGGAACTACGGTACCTCGAGTTTCAACGTCCAACTGCAACTGGACTGCAAACGAACTAAACATCATCAACGAACGGAACCTGATGCAGAAGTCTTGTCACCCCCAACCAAAGGATAACTGAATGGTGTGAAGAATGCCAGTCCACCATCATAATGTAGAATCTTGACAAACAGCTGCTCCAACAGCTGCTCCTCCCACTCCTCTACCTCCTGATCCCCCACGGACTTCCGACTGCATTGCAGGCCGCGCAGAAACCGCCCAGGCTTTGCCGCGCGCAGTCCTGGCATTCCTTCAACCAGAAGTCCACCAAGCTGAGTGCCGTCACAGAGTTCCTGAGCGCCGCGCGTCGCGCGCGCGGTCTGCCGGTCTGCTGCGTGGGCCGACCTGTGCTGCGGTCGCACTGATTGCAGCTCGGCCAGGTCGAGCTGAGCCACACGGCCGAATGCGGTAAGTTTCACCTTCACGGCGGCCTTCACCGAGAGTCGTGTCCATCCATGTCTGGACTAGCGACTAGCTGTCCAAATGACTACCAGGACCTTCCAACAGGTGGTTTCTGGGACACCCCTTAACCTCTTAAGAGGCTGTGAATAGACACCTCTTGGAAGGTGCTGGTATATAACATGCTTTGGATTCCTTTTTGATCAGGCCGGTGCACCCCTTCACTGCACCGGAACACTTCGACTCCCCGCTCGCCGTGCGTGTTTCCTTCGTCACCTCCGTCTTCCATTCCGTGCCGCCCCTGACTGCCATCCGATCGGAGAGTCTGTACATGGCGGTTCGCCAGCGAATTCCGCGCTTGCTGAAGCCCCGCGCGCCAGTGCTGCGGAGGTCCTGGCCGGGTTCCCGCAGCCCCGAGCTGGTCTTCGGCGCGGAGACGTCGACGAGACCGGTCGGTCGGTGGCTTCGTCAAGCTCGCCTCCGGGAGTGCCAATGTCGGGCACTTGGAAGGTCAAGCAGCCCCAAATGGGCGGAGGGCTCGGGATAAAGGGCACCTGAGTGGCGGAGAACGCGAGGAGGGGGAGTTCCGAATGGTTCAGGTCGCGGCGGTTGAAATGAAACGCCGGAATCGTTCGCTGATGTGGATTAAGATAGATCAGAAGTTCATGGGTTCAGTTCAGCCGGTTCACAGGTTCAGTGTGGGGTGCCCCAGGAATTGAAGTGCATTGAGGATCTGGATGACCAGCCACTGAGCTGGTCATTCTCAGAGCGTGTAGTCTGTTCAGAGTGGGAGGATGCTGGGATGCTATCCGGAGAAGAAAGACTGATCAATTCCTACCATTCTGGGTGAGCAGTCAGCTTTGGATCAGGCAAGAAGAATCATGAATGATTCGTCACTCCGACAAAGCGGGACCTGACGATATATCCTGCAGTTCATTTCTTCCCGGCCATGGAATGACAAAATCACGGTAAGTTGTTGGAGCATGTTGGAGCCACATCTTCAAACACCTCACTAGTACATCTGTCTCCTGCTCAATCATATCATAAATGTCTTTGTCCTTGTCCCATCCAACGAGTATCAACCAGTCAGCTTTGCACCTCCGACTTCAATCTTTACTGATTCCACGCCCGGCCCGAACTCAGATGCCAGGACCGAAAGGAGGACCTGCAACCGGTGGTGAACTCGCACTCTGTTCAAGTCAATCACCAACGCAAAGAGGTCCCAGGCACATCCAAACGCTTGCGACAGCGCTCATCGAGCAAAGCGTAGTTCACCACGGTGGTCTTCGCCGCCCGGATGTAACCCTTCAAGATCTCCGTCCTGTCGGGAGCCCGGTCATCGTGCGAGTGCGACCGTGATGGCGGAGGCCGGACCAAACGTCAATGGGTTCTGGGGTGCATGGGTGCCCTAACGCGCCCGACAGGCGCACGTGGATTTTGAGCTGATGGAGGCCCTCCAAAAATAACTTAAGAGACTTCAGATTGCTTTCGATTTGGTACTCTTCCGTTTCATTTCTAAAGTTCTGTGGCAGGTAATGGATGGTAATGGCAGTTATATAAGCACCAATGGCATCACGGGAGACAGGGTTGATGTTACAGGGTTGATGTTCTCTGCAAAGCGGAAATCATCACTTCCCAGCTAGACACTGGGTCCAAGCCCAATCACCACGTGTTAAACGTTCAGATGCGCCCTCGGCTGCCACCTGCAGGGTGGTCTGTATACCTCTCCGCCCCGCCGAAGAGCCAAACAGAAAAGGCCTCTGGGCGTCTATCAGGCCGGGCCCGGACAGGACTCTCGCCTTAACTCCTCGATGAGATTCGTCTGCTCTTCCTCCGAGAGCATCGGCCACCGTGCCGGGTTCCTCAGATGTTCCCAGCGGGAGAGGATCATCAGGAGCGACGTGGCAGATCATTCGCACGAATGGAGGATCGACGTTGGATGCTAGAGCTGCTAGAGGCTTCCAACATCAAAAGGCCCCAAGTGCCACAAGTCCAATCGTGATAGCCACATGTCATGAGGATCTTTCTGGACCCTCGCAGTGGCGCCATGGAAATTTGAAGAGCCCTGGGAAGATGGGGAAGGAATGAGTTCCATCTTGCCACGTTCATCCCAAAAATGCATGGGAAAAGACCTGAATCTTCTCCTGGCTCAGCTTGCCACATCAAAGCCGGCCCGATTGGGCCTCACAAGGTCCCACTGATTGCCCCATGAGAAGCTGTTTTTGACCCGGCATACCCCACAAAGTGTCCCAACATGTAGCCTTAATGTCCATTCTTGCCGGCCAGCAGCTCGAACTCCAAAAGCAACACAGCATGCTCTAGCCACTGCCGGTGGTAGGGGGCTAGGACGTCTGCAGGGATACCTCCCTCCGTATAGTGCCTGAGGCTTGACGCGCCAGGTCTTCGACCATCACGATGGATGCCGTAACCCATGTTTTTGGTCCAACAACTTGGGATCAATCTGAGGCTGATTGTCGGGTCGTTCAAGGGGTTTGGTCCTTCCTTTCTGATGATTGCTCCGGTTCGCACATCCTCCAAGCACCCGGCCTATACCTGCTCAGAATTCGACAGAACTCCTTCTTCGACATCCTCGGCAGCGCTTTTCGGAGGAACTTTATTGCCATCTGGGGGATTTCGACTGTGATGCCATGAGATGTGCTGCATGACCCAACACATGGGATAAGCTTACTTTGCGGGAGCTGTGACAGTGCTTCCAGCAGGCCTACTTACATGGTATCTACAGGTCATGAACAGCGTGGACGATCAGACCCACGCTCAGTGTGAGTCCTCGGAACACTTTGCACATCTGCGACAAGAAGAAGTTACTCTTCAGACTAGGCATCCTGAAAACCACAATCCAACAATGTATGTATAGATATTTACCATTTTCTTGAATGTGTGTGTGTGTGCTGGTGAAAATATAAAACAATATATAAATTATAGAGATACATATGCTGCAATAAAATGTATCTGTCTGTCTTTATTTGATATCAACCTATGATTCAGTCGTGGCAAACCGGGGAGAACCAGCCAAGCGGCTGGATATCCTCGATCTCCCCACACACGGGCGAGTCCTGAAAACCCGGCGTGCCGAAAACAAGGACGATAACACGGGGTTCACCAACGGTTTTCCGGTAGATCTACCGGTCTACACATGGTCTACCTATACCCAGGGAGTCAAAGACTATAAAAAGAATGGTCTTCAGGGGACCTGAAAGGGAACTTCCTTTACTTCAACCGGTCAAAATATAGTCGAACTGGACTTCTAGGGTATATAAGTAGGTCTCAAAAATGGTCGACCTGGGCCTTTTGATGGCTTTGCCATGGCGGCTTTCCCCATCCCAAAGACTTGGTGGAAGAACGGCACCGGGATGGTCTCAACGGTCTACCCCACGACCACATGGATGTCCTCTTCTGAAAAGGCGACCAAACTCATACAGATCAAACAGGTGTTGAAATCAAGACACGCACACCACAACTGCATCCCATCAAGTTGCATTGTATGGGCAGAATGCAGCACCTGGAATTTGGATAGCAACCCCCATCATGGTTCAAAGCAGTTGCCAGTTGCTGTTAAGTCCTTGTGGTCGAAAACCCCCAGACCGTGCATCGCCACTTTCCCATTTTGCGAACAGGTCGGTAGTAACATAGAAGGATTCTATATTCTACAGGCAGCATTTGTATCATCACTCCATAACACCCTCCATGTCCTACATGGTCCCCGATCCTGCAAACAGCTTAAGCATCCATTTCCTGCATCATGCCTCCTTGACCCCCCCAAAATGCTACTGTTACTTCATCCAAAGCCGTGTCCTGGCGTCATTTCTTCTTTCGATTTCGGCCCGACTCAGGTGACCCGTCTGCGGTGTTTCGGCCGCTTCTGCGGGAAGGCCGAATAGGGCTCGCTCGCTCCTCCAGGATCTGAGGCCATTCCGCGGTCCAATCCACGTTTCGCAAGTCGACGGCCTGGCGGGTGCGACGGCCAAAAGGGAACGCGGTGCCGGGGAACGCTCGCGGATGGTCGATCGGGAATGGTGGCCATTCGGCGAAGGCCAGATGCGCGGAATTGGTGAGGAGATGAGGCGGTTTGGTGATGAAGACCCCAAGGAGAGTCACCAACACGTTGAAAACACCGTCTTCAAGTCAAGTCATTCCCCCAATTAAAGGACTGAATGACCTCACAAAACTGTAGATAGCAAGGGGTTATATAGCTGCTCTATCTTTTGGGAATGACTCTGCGGTCACAATTCAACTCATCTTGGGCGCTGTTTGTGATGGACTCCCCGCAAGAGTAATTAAAGCCCTTCGGCCAATCTGAGACCCCAGTTCTGGACCCTTCCAGCGTTCTAGAAGCCTCGCTGAAGGAACACATGTGACATCATGTGACCTGTGACCATGTAAATGATTACGTTCACACGGTGCTGTGCTTATAGAACCTCCGGTCGGCGCCTCCGGCCGATTCGACTGGTCCTCGGATGTGGTCCGACCGATGAAGGTCCTCACTTCACTCCAAGTGACGCCATCCTTCAACTCCTGGGGTATCGGCTTCCGCCGGATGAGAGTGTCCAAGAGGCTGGCACGTGCCTGAAGAGACGGGGCGCTGGGCCGGGTTCCACGAAGAGGACGCGAAGAATAGGAGTCAGTGGGTTGCATCATTCCAAGTATGCAGAGGTTGCAATATGTTGATAATAAACAAGTTCATATAAAATCTGAAACCACCACGCAGGTAATCATCCATGTATAGACAAAATACATTGAGACCCCGCCATGTGAAGAGTTGTTACAACCAACTGGTTCTTAGTTGATCAACCGTCTAGGGGAAACATGGCATACTCTGCAAGAGAGCCACCCCTCTCTTTGCCGTCCAACCAAGGAACAAACATCAGCAAGTGACGTTCACTCATTTGACTCCTGCACCATCCTGCAACCACCCAAAATCACAAAGACCGACGTACTCCCAACTCTTACCCTCAACTTGGCCCCTGAAGTGTCCCGCGCCCGCGCGAGACCAGGAACAACCCGACTCCCCAACCACGCCTGGAGACCCCCACCGGTCGTCTCGCGCGACGCATGCGCGCGCGCCTCGTGGTCGATGCTCAAAGACCGCGACTTCGGGGAGTAGTTGGCCCCAATGACCTTAGTGGTCTCCGACCCGGTGCCGGAGAGCGTGTGGACGCGAAATGGGTTTAGCTGGGGAGTCCGGGAGCCCCCCCCAAATCCGCAGCATTGGAGAGTGATTTTTGGGGGTTAGTTGATGGCCACCCCATTTCCTATATTATATGTTCCAGCCACTATAACCACTTCACCTTTTCCTTGCTGTGAATTAAAAAACACTTTTAAAAAAAACACGACTATACCAGAATCACCTCGATCAGGAGCCATCATTGGACACCCCTTAGCCTTTTTCGGGGGCGCTGGTAATGGGACTGGACATGTTGACTAGAATTGAACCCCATGCGAGAAAAAAAAAACTAAACACCCTAAGAATCCTTAGGCTGTCCATGGCAGGGGTCGGGCCCTCCATAGCAGGGGTCCGGGACCTCAAACCCTATCTGTTTGAGGGCCCGGAGTCTTAGGGCAGTGAAATTGTCCTGTCGCATCTGGGGATGATATGAACCACCCCAGTTCCGAAGTAAAGAGAACTCTGCAGTGAAACTCAGAGTAGGTGGCACAATCCAAGTTGGGTCCACAAGGACCCGCATCTGTCTATATGATCCCAGGAGCGTTGCTAATGTGGTCCTTTGCCACCGATTCGCGGACAAGCGCTGAGCGTGTGCGGCTACCTCGGCTTGGAGCGTAGTGCGCTCGTGCCGTACCGAGTGGAGACGGAGACGGGGGGGACGGGAGCTGGAAGAAAGACACGGCCTGGTTCCTGCACATGGCCTTTAGCTTTTGCTTTGGGGACGCTCTTTTTTAGCATTAAACAGATTGGTTAGCGATATCTTTGAACAAGTTTGTGCACGAACTGGCAGTTGCCCAAAGGTCCAAAATCAATTCCACGCGGTCGGCTATTGACGCTCAAGTGGACCAACTCCCACCCCTCTGCGACATTGTAAGGTTGCATCCACTGCACCCTGCCAATTCTGGGTTGAACTGGCAGCACACGTCTCATTTGCAATGACATTTCACTACATTGAGACCACAGGACATCCTGCCTTTGACTCCCGAATGTCTTAGCAAACACCGGCTTCTTAGGGGGAAAGAAAGGGAGTTAAAAGGGAGTTCTATAAGCCAACGCTTGATTTTCGGGTCTTTGATGCTCCCATCCTCCATCCCTCTCTCTCTCATCGACTCAACCGACCAGGATCGACTTACGCGCGAGAGCGTGGTCCCAGCGGCAACGGTCCAGGATGGGTGGAAATAAGCGCTCGGACCTTGGGAGTGCGAGCCCGTTCGGTTCCCGCGGGTCGAACCGTTCGGGTCGAACCGTTCGGGCCTCCCGTTCGGGCCTCCAAACAGCCTGGAGGTATAGTGATGCCCTCCCTGGAACTCACATGGAAGTGGAGTTCACCTCCTGATGGTAGAGCGACATGGTCTTCCTTTTGAGGCCATGCCATCCATTTCCATGTGAGTTCCAGCTAGGAGTGTGTAAGTACTATATCCAAGGACCCTACCAAGTAGGACCTCAGACCCCGATTTAAATCCGTACATTGCTACTACGACTCGTTGGTCAGGGGAAGGGGTTCCAAGGCAGCGATGCTTGATGCTTGAGCAGGAGAGAATCAATATGTTTGGTTCAAGCAAGGTATGTCTTGGTGACCTGGTGAAAAAAAATGACGCTTTGGGTCCAGCGTATGCCAGCGTTTATTTTCAGGGATGCTGTTGGGCTGGTGGTTCTGCATGCTCAACCAACCTCCAGTGATGCTCAAAGTATCTCAAAGAAACCACTCCCCGATGAGCCACTCAAACAATCACGTTCCTCCATGTTCCTCCCAAAACCACCTTCCGCCACCGACTCCGCGCCACCGACTGCCGTCCGTCGCCGTCCGTTGTCCATCGAGTCCCAGGAACACGGGCAATTGCCTGGTGAAACGTTTGCTGAGTTGTTCGGCATCCTCCTGCGACCGACGAGCAGGACAGCTCGTTCCCGGAGGGCTAAAAACGGCGTGCGGAGGAACGGAGGAACGAAGCGAGTAAAGCGGCCCAGACATGCGGAAAGAACATATCCGGAAACATATCGGTTTTGGGGGGTCAATGTAGGCATACAGAGAGTGTCTGGGATAGATTCTGAATTGAAACACCCTCTTAATCAAGAGTCTACGAGTCTACGTGTCCAGCCGTGCAGTGTCCACTCCTGTCCACGTCCACCATTGTCATCTACCGCCCCCGCCCCTTCAGGTGACTTCGTCAGATTTGGGAGCAGCTGCCCCCCCCAAAAAGCAAATCCGTGGAAAGTGGAGCGTGCCCGCTTGCATAGTTAAACCTGTCAGATCCCAAGTCATCCCTTAAGTCAGATTGGAATGATTCCATCTATTCCATCAGTCCATCAGCATGTTCTGGGTTCTCGCGCGGTCTGTCGGCGCCCAGTATGGCCCAACAAAAAGTTTGGAACCCACAAAGCATTGATCCTCCCGAATGTTATTCCCGGCGGTTTTTGGCAGGGCCATTTCGGGCAGGACGTGTGAAACACCGGAAGAGGAAGCGCGGATGCTGCGCGCGGAAGCGGCTGCGCGCGCCGCGCGCCGTCCTTGAGAGAAGCCAACTTCCTATCTTTGAAGGTCTGTGGGAAAGGTACCTCGCCGGTCCCCCTCGACTCGTGCTTCAGAGGCTTCCTTAGACCGGACGCGGGTCCGCGCCTTCGGCGGCTAAATACGGTGGCGTGGTTATTCAGCAACAATCAGATCCAACATGTTGACGATGAGCGGGGTAGTACCTGTATGATCCTATATGGGATAGCCTGTGGGGCTGGGTTCTTCGGCCTCTGCTGGCACTTACACAACCAAAAACAACAACAAGCATGAGACTGAAACAAAAACTCCATAGCAACATAGGGGTGCTTAACGAAGGACATGCCTGGAGAGATCACAGTTGAACATTTACTCGCTACTTATCACCCACACCGCAAGAATTCAACAGAACAAGCTGTTATTGATGTATATATTGATGTGGGATGTTCTTCGTATCTTGTATATACACAAGTCTTCAAAAGCTCCAAACAGCTCTGGATTCGTCTCGAGCTTTGCAAGCACCCAGCGGAGGACAAAACAAAATGAACAAACAACCACCCCTCGGAAGCCTACGAGGGGTTTCCGACAGACCACCATCAGTTCCAAACTTACCATCACCCATCCACGGAGCATCCATAGGACTGGAATAGTTACATCCCTAGGCTTCCAACCATATCCTCAGGAGGTGGTTAGACCCCCTGGAGGTGGTTGGCGCCCTAGGGCATACATTCATTGTCATTTATAATCATTAACCCCCATTTGGTGACCCATCCATGTAACTTTTCCAGTCCCATGGATAGCCAGGTCTTTGTACATGATGACATCCCAGAACTCTTCCAGCCAGGCATCAGCACCGGGGTGCTGCTCGATTTGTGGAGCGTCAAGATCTCCGAGTTGCCCACGCGCGTGGGCATGGCCGTGGGGGACAGCGGCGAGGGGATCGTCCCGGGGTAACTCTCCGCCGTCTCCTCGGCTTGTGAAAGCACTCGCTGGAATCCGCCAACGTTAGGAGGACGAGTAGTTCCTGCTTTTCCCAGACACTCCATGTAGGCGAATGTATGCCATATATGCCGCCCCATTGACCCCCCTGGCACCACCCCAACTGATCGGCATATATGGCAGTCCCATGGGTGTTTGGGGTTTATTCTGGCTGTTTCCTCCCTACGCTGGCGGCTACGGTCACACACAAGCTGGCTGTTTGTCAAAAAGTTGTTGTTTCCTCCGCTCCTGCGGATCAACTTCTGACGACGCCCAGGCGTCATCAACGTTCACGGTCGTTTCAGAAACTGGAGCTGCAAATGTTCCAGGGCCTCTTGAACACTTATCCAATACTCACCAGTCTATTGCATTCCCACTGAATTATATAAGCATGAAGAGCAGGGAATCCTGTTCAAGAAGAATTTGGGTCCCTTTCTCAAGCATTTCCACCGCCATGAACCTCAAAGCACTTCCACTGGAAACCTCTCCTGCTCCCCATCGTCGCGACCCAACCGACCCTGGCAGCGAATGGCAGGGTCGACATCCAAGGCTCTTTGGACCGCAAAGACGCCTGGCTTTGTGGCAACTTTTTCCACAACTCTTGCGCCGTCCTGCTAAACCTCAGCATGGTCATGAGATGTCATGAGTCACGTCAGGCACACACGTGGTCACGGAGGCGCAGTCAGCGTGGTCGAAAAAGGACTCCGCAGTCAAGTGCCACCCCCAAATGCTTTTTAGTGTGATCTGCAGCCAAACTGGCTTTTGGTTCCCTTGGCCATGGCTCAGGCTTAGGAAAAAGTATGGAAAAGTAATGGAGCCACATTGGGGAAACCCATCAACACAAAAGCACCAAACCAACAAAATCTGCAAATTGGAGGGTGAATACTACGGATGCACCAACCAACCAACCAACCGTTGGTTCTCTTCTTCACCGTTGGTTCTCTCCACTCTCCGTCCCGGATGGCACATGCACTCCGTCCCTCCCAAGGCACATCCCATGCTCTGCAGTGACCTTCTTGCGATGAACCTTGGCACCGAAGAGTCGCTTCGGACCGAAGGTCCGGTTCCGTGCCCAGCCGGGTGACAGGTGTCGTAGGTAGCCAAACATGGAGAGGATCTGGGTGAACCAATGGCAGTGGAGAGCAGTGCTCGTCTTTGGATCTTCGTGCACGAAGGTATGGTGCCAAGTGGTGCGTCATCTTGCGTCATCTTGCGTCCTTCTGTCCTCCTTCATCTCCTTCCTTACAACGTGAACTGTGAAATTCCTGATCCCGGGAATAGTAGCAACTTCCAGTTGAGATCCAGCGGTTGAGACAAAAAAGATTGAAGGGAGGATGGGAAGGACTCTCCGGGCACATTCCAGCCAGAAGGACTCAAATCCCCACGCACCAACCACCGTGCAGCCTGAGGAACCTGAGAGCCAAAGGGTTCAAAGGTCAACGTCTTATCTTTCACCTGATCCGCAGCAGTTGCAGAAGAGCGCCGAACTAGAAGGGTTTCTGGGGCCTGAAGATCTGTCCTGCAGTCGTTTCCTGCTCGCCGTGGGCCATGGTTCTTAAAGAAGGGCATACACCATCCGACGGTCTCGGTCTGGGGATCGGCTTTCGACAAGGTTGGGGTTTGGGCAATAGCAAAGCACGTTGCTTGCCATCCCTGGAGTTTGATCATGTTTGGCATTGCGATGGTTTCAAAGAGTTAGATGGCACAAACACAACATAGATGTATTTTTGCAGGGGGGTGGTCCTTAGAAACCACCCAACTTGGTGGTTTCTTGTGCCATGGAACCTCTAAAGCCACTGTGTTTGATGGCAAAAAGTGGGTCTCAACCGTCTCAACCCTCGGCCTTTAGTGACCCAGTTCCTCCTCCGATCCAGGCTTACTGATGTCATTCCTCATCCAACACCGCCAAGCAGTCCCTTTCCAGCCCAAACAGCCGTCGTTCGTGCCTTGATGACCCCGACACCAGGGAAGTCCAATTCGACCTCCAGAGTTCAGGGTTGCGAGCTCCGGGCGAATGGAACCCCTTGCAAGCACAGAAGCACATATTGATAGAGATACCCCTAGAAGTCCAGGTCGACGATTTTCGGCACCACCCAATGTAAAGGAAGTTCCTTTTCGGATCAAATGGTCTTGGACTCCCAGGGGATATTGATATTTGATCTTATTTGGGTACCGGAACCGTAAATCTTGAGCTATGGCTATCTTGAGCTATGGCCCTCGAGTTGGCAAATGCTATGCCCCTAGGTGCAACTCCGACCACAAAGGTCCGTAGCTGAACATGTGCTCAAGAACATGTTCAGATGTGCTACAATGCTGCAACACTGAAATTCCCAGCCACTTTTTGTCGCGGTCATTTGATATCAACCACAGTATCAACCACCTCTTTGTTTGTTGCTGCCATAATTTGCTGGAGCTGCTTTTTGGCATCTATTCCTTGATTAATACATAAACACATATAAACATACCGTCCAACACTCGCTCCCCCAAAAAAAGATCTGGCACCTATCCTCCCAACCGAGCGCGGAGCCCGCAGGGCGCGTCGTATCCAAACCCTGCGGCCTCCGGAGAGGTTTGCACCGCGGTCCAAAAGTCTTTCACCGCTGCGTGCAACATCTCCTGTTGTCGTTTCTGTCGTCGTTGTTTCGATCGTCTTCAAGGAGCGAAAAAGGGACGTGACGAAGGGACCCGTAGGTCTGGGAGAGACCCGTAGGTCTAGCCTCGAACAGCTGACATTGGATCGATTCTTTCGCAGTTGTGAGGTGTGTATAATACCCAGACACTCCATGTATGCCATATTTGCCGATCAGTTGGGGTGGTTTGGGGGGGTCAATGTAGGCATATAGCGTACATGGAGTGTCTGGGATAGGCTATAGGACTATAGGTCTATGATGATGAGATTCTTCCAACATCGACGATCAGTGCTCCGCTTGGGCACACCGATCCGTCCTCGGCCAGGTCTTTATGAACGCCAGCGCTTTGAGCGATCTTTTCCACCCGCGCTTTGGCAATGGGTCCAATGCCTGCGCCGCGCGCGCTGTCTCGCGGCCGCGCCGGGCGCGGCGATCTGTCTCGCGGGTGCGAAGTGCCATGCATACCAAGATCATACCCAGACACGACCGATGGGACGGTCATAGGACTGCAGATCAGGCCAGGAGTGGTGCCAGGGGGGTCTGTCTGGGGCGGCAGTCCGTCCTGGCAGTCCCATTTAGCCGTGTCTGGGATACAGTCGACCCTCTGCCGCCTGGGCTTTCTCCTTCCCATCGGTGATCGGCGGGAAGAAGCTTTTCAAGCACCTGCCCGGCTAGATGCTGGGCGCGTTCTGCGCGTTCTGACCGGTCGAAGTTGACCAAACCCCTACAAGCTGGTGACTTCACCCTAGGCCCTATGGATTTTGCTCGGCCGCGGCTGGTGTGCCATGGATCCGCAGCGGAGTGACCGCAGCATGTGACGTGTGCACTTGGATCACTCGTTCGGTGATACCAGTTGCTCGGAGATGCCGATAAATGATATGCGATGGAGATGGTCCATGCACATGCTATGATTGCCTTCGCCTTTTGTGACTCAGGGTGGGGCCGAAACATGGGTAAAGACTGTGCCGCGTTGCTCATATCCCAATCCAGGAAAGAAGAGGTCCATCCGGATGGTGAACGAAACATTTGGGTGGTGTCACAGTCTTTCCAACTCATCCAAACTAGGGACATCTTCAAGAAATCCCAAGCATGAATGCTTCTTGGCTCTTTAAATCTCTTTCGACTACACCTCCCTGTCGTCAGACACCCAGACCTCTGCCCTTCCAAGAAGTGACCATGGGATCGGGAGATGTCACACACCCCCGAAGTTTCTGTGCAGAGCTTGTGAAAAGACCTCCCAACCCTCCCTCCCGCGAACGCCGACGAAAGCACGATTATAAGCAACGCCGCGTCAAATCAGGTCACGATCCACAAAACAAGTCACGATGGTCACGATGGCCGTGCCTTGAAACGCATCTGCCCGGTCCCCGCATGGAAGAAAAGCCCCAGATTGGGCACATGCACAGTTCGGCCCATGGAGACTTCCTGGAAACGGCCGGTTCTGAGGGGCATGGCCTTTGTAGTAGCTTCAGCCCTGGAAGGCATTGAGAGGGGTACCCTTCCTGGAACTCACATGGAAGTTGTAAAAAAAACACAATACCTTAAACAAAAAACATTTCACAAAAAAAAACACATGTTTCTACATAAAATTGCAATCCTTGGATGAGCAATTTTGCCACTGCCATGTTAGTTTATACGGAGTGTCGCCTTGAAATACCAGAATGGGGCCCATCCACTGCTGCAAGTCAAGTGTCCAAAAATTTTGCCCCAGGTGCCTGTTGGCCTTTGGTGCATCTTAACCGGACCTAACCTAAAGTCAACCCTTTACAGTAATATATAATGCAGACCTCCTGATGAATAAGCACCCCTCATGAAGAGGCTTTACAAGCCAAATGCGGGGGTTTTACTCATCAAGAGCCTACAATGAGTCTATACCTTACTATCAATTCAGGCATGTCTTGGGTGAATTCGGGCATGCGATGGCATGTGGGACATCTCAGGACCGGACCAAAAAAGCACACCTGTCAAGCATGGGTTCCTCGTGATCAGCTCTTCGCCCTTCAGGTGGAATGACTCCACTGGAACTGATCCCCAGGGCCATCGACTCCAGCAGCCACGATCGACTCCGAGTCGACTCTCAAGTGGTCAAGCCTATAGAAACTGTTCAAGCAGGGCTCCAGTCGTACCGAACCTGAGAAGGCACGCTGGATTCCTAGCTATAGATATGACTGTTTTGACATGGCTTTCTTTGGGCTACTCCACCCAGTTGGCCTGGCAGAACCTCCTCTCCGCTGGGCAGTGTCACGCCGTGCTGGGCCCAAGGAAAAGCGCTCGCACGCGCGCTCGCACGCGGCCTGCACGAGGTAGCCACATAGGGACTGAAAGACCGCCGCAGCTCCTTGGACACGGCGCTGCCGTGCAGAAGAAGAAGAAAAAGAAGAAAAAGAAGAAAAAGAAGAAGAAGAAGAAGAAAAAGAAGAAGAAGAAGAAAAAAAATAAGAAGAAAAAGAAGAAAACACCTCTGTGTTGTGCGGCCGATTTTTAGGACTCCAGGGTCATGCAGAGAACCAACAGCGGCATGTTTTCATGGGCTCGTTTTTCTGCACCCTAGTAGCGCTAGCACCGAAACAATTCTGGTGCTGTGACTCTGGCAGTTGTTTTGGGTCGCTTCATCTCCTTTCACTCTTCCAGTGTTTGTCGAGTCCCTTTTCAATGAATCACACCACCTGGGCATGGGGTTAAGATGGGTTAAGGATCTCTTGCAGCTCCTTTTCAACTAAACTGCCCCACCCATCCCCTAAATGCTTTAAAAATATATATATATATAGTTAACTACAAAAAACACACATATATATATATATATCAACCACGCGAGTTCTCACGGCCCAAGGCACGTTCTTGTGACTTCCCGTCGTCCTCCTCGGAATCGAGTGTTGCCATGGGGGGAAAGACAAACGCGTCCGCGTCAGTCCTCCGCCCCGCTCCCAGCGGCCAGTGGCCCTCCTTCACTCGCTACGATTGCTGTTCGAGCCATGAGCCACGGCCACATGCTTGGCGTCGCGCGACCGCGGATGGAACGGCAGCGAGGGGCAAGCGGCGGCAGTTCCGGTGTGGGACGGGAGCCCAACAGTCTGAAAAGAGTTGAAAAAGCCTGGCTGGTTAAAAGCCGTTGGCCCGCAGCACCTTCAACTGCCACCAAAAAGGCACCCCTGGAACCTGAAACAAAAGAACACACTTCATCTTGAGACATCGGCAGAACCTGTCCGGCCAAATGTCTGTGGAGGCATCAAAGGGATCACAGGTTCACTGAAACCTGATGGGGGGGGTCTTCTTCGTGCAGTGGGTCCTCTTGCGGCCCCACTGTACCGGACCGAACATGAACGGAATCGATGACCGAACATGGTCAACCTACAAGGGCTCCAGGGAGCTGAATACTAAAGGAATGTGCCATTGGTCCAGCTGGTCGCGACTAGTACTGGATACTCGGATACTCGTCTCATTTGAAGTCTCTGGATGTGGGGTTTGTCCAGTGAAAACAGAAATCCAGATTCAACTTCCAAAGGGAGGTCACACCCAACTCGGCAACGTCCATCCAAGCGTGTCTGAACTGTGTGAACACCATGCATATGATGCTTAAGGCCACACCTGTGGCCGGCTGTATGCTTAAGGGTGACACGGCCGAGTTCGGGGAGATGTCTTGAAGAACATGGATGGCCCCTTAGAAGCCACACTTCGGCAGTGACCCTTCTAACATCCCCCCCACAATATCCCCAGACCATCCATGGGACTGGAATCGTGATGTCTTCTGCATCTACCATCCATGTATGACCCCATCCATGTAGGGAACTCTCTCTCTCTCTCTCTCGGCAGCGTCTGGCTACAACGCAGCCGTTTTACAGGGACACGCAGGGAACTATCAGTGGTAGTCTACCAGTGGTAGTGAGTCTGGGCTGCGGCGCTCCTGCTAGCTAGCCTTTCCACTCCCATTCCCCAGCCCCCGGACCACTCGCGCCAGTGAGCACCTCTTCCGCGAGGAAAGCTGCAGCGTGATGTCAAAAACACCTGGCCGCGGCTTCGGACCAACCAACGCCACCCGTACCGCTGCCGGAAGTCTGAGTTCCATCTGCACTGGATATGCAGGTTCTCCATCGCCCTCTCAAGAGTTTAGCCGTTAGCTAAAGGCGAGCACACAACCCAATGCCAGGAGCAGTTTCTCAGCGGCCAAGCTCGGTGGTCTGGACTGGATATGCATGTTTCGTCTTCTTTCAAGGCCTGCGTGAAAAACTCCTGGGCTCAGGAGTATCTATACTCTGTCCTATCCACAGTGAGCCGTCCGCGCGGGTCGGTGTGGGCGACTGGACATCCAAACAGCTGGTCGGGTTCATTGTGGTGCATGTTCCAATCCAGGCAGTTGATTGATGGCATGACCGTTCTTGCAGTTCATTGGGGCTTCCAGGCATGTCCATGCTCCAAGTTTCATGCATGTCCCATTGCCATGCCAAATCTGGACAGGTTTGGCAGGTTTTCTACGACATGTCCTCGTGTCTTCTGAACAACGACTTCGCTGCACAAAGAGCTGCACAAACAGCTGGAAATCTCCCGGATCAACTGAGGAACAGGTTCACCTCCGACCAGTTAAACCTCTGGCCAACACTACCCCCACAAGCTCTGGAGAAGTATACTTGCTACCTGTTCAATGGGACATTCTTTCTGGTTATTTTTCTGGAAAGCTAGACACCTCCACACTGACGACGTCGACGTCGGTCGCTGGGGAGTCGCCAGACTTCACGCCGACTCGACTCTCGACTCGACCGACTCTGCCCCCCCGTCGACTCTGCCTACGGATGTTTCATCCATGTAGAACAGGTGCAAGTGATACCACATGGAGCCAATCCTCGAACAAGCCCGCAGCATGGAAACGCAGCAAACACCCAGCTCGCCTAGCTTGCCATGTCCCGAACTGAACCAAAACACCCATTAAAAAAAAAAAACAAGAACAGCTGAATGCGCATCTGGGTATATCTGGGTCATTTTTTGGCCTGAAATGGCTGGGACGAAGGTGTTTGTATGGTAGATGGGTCCATCTGGAACCTGATGCAGCCACTGGCTTTCACTCATTCAGGATGGTGTTTTGTCTTCTTTGCCACAACTGGGTTGAGCTTGCCGGACCTGCTGTAAGACTCCTAAGGAATCAACGGGTGCCGTCAGCAGCTTTGAACAGAGGTGAATCGGCGTATATGTTGGGGGTCTCTGGTTCGAGGGAGTCAAGATCTTCGGACTGCAGGGGGCAGGGGAGGAGATTCACGCAACTCATACGTGGAAATCAAGGGGGGCAATTGCAGTCACGTGCACCCGGGCCCTCCCAAGCCATGCCCCTCACCATTTTCGGTGTCCCAAGACCACCCTGCCTCCCGCATGGGAGGCGGATGCATCTGAACCTACACTCTTCAAAACCTTGACAAATTTCCATCCCGCCGAGCCTTTCTCAAGTGGAAAAGAGCAGAAGAGCCGTTTTAGGGGCGCACACAACGTCTTGAGAGGCCAAGGACGTGATGCGAAAACCATGCCAAGTTGCAAGTACATCAAGGAATTCAGAAAATGCAAGACGCATACCACCTCGGGCACTTTGAACTCTCAAATGTTCAGGAGGGTAGAAGGCATCTATAGGTCTACATGAACAGAAACTGGTTGCAGTAACCAGAATGACCCGGTTCGGATTAGTATAACAATTGCTCACCAGGGAAGACGCTGGGAGGGGGGAGTTTTTTTTTGGGTCAGGTGACCGAATAATAGTATATCGACGGAATGGCTTGCAAGAGGTTTGGAACAACAGACTACGGAATGGCTGGCAATAAGTTCAGAACACAAGACGAAGGCGCTCAGAACCATACAGTATATCAAAACTCATGTAACATCCAGGTATCCAGGTATCCACTAACAAAAACGGTTCACTCATGGCACCTAAACTTGAGGCCAGAGGGGGTGAACGAAAGCTAGCCGGGCTTCCGGTGGTCTGCTGCTGGTGCTGCTGCTGCTGGTGCTGCTGCCGCTCTGCAGGCGCCGGGTCGTCTGCTGCTGCTGCTGCTGCTGGCGCTGGGTGGTCTGCTGCGGCTGCTGCTGCCGCGGCGTTGGGTATGCTGCTGCCGCTGCTGCTGCCGCCGCTGGGTGGTCTGCTGCTGCGCTGGGCGCTGCAGATGCTTGGTGTGCTGCAGCTGCTTGGTGGTCCCGCTCACCGCGCGCAGGGGGGAGTCGAACCGCGGGGGGGGAGGGGGGGGGGGGTCCATAAGATTGATTTAATCAATTATTTGAGGTTTCTGAGGTGCGTCCACCCCGTCACTTAACTTGCTAAAGCAAGAGCAACTCCAGCTAGCTAAGGCTAGCTTTCGTGACAAATGTTTCAAGAACGGTTGATCCCCTCATCCCATCTCATTCGTCCCGACGAACGGTGTGGGAAGGCACGTCCCATTTTGGGGACGTAAACCCATCGTAAAAAGTACCGGGACGCGGCTTCTGACACTGCTGTCAAGTCGCAGGTGCAAAGAAACATGAAACAGCGGTAAAGACTGACTCCGCTATATATTTCAAGCCAATAGCATGGCATGGCATGCCCCCATGCAAAAAAAACCAGCGGCAAATTGAGCGAAAGGGACGGAAAGGACTGGCCTGGCCTTCTTTAAAGCTCTTTGTGGGTCATGATGGGAATCATTAGTTACACTCCGGCACCTGTCAGCGACAGAATCATGAATCCTGCAATAAAGGCGGGGCCACATTTGTGCCATGTCATCATCGTTCACTTCCACATCCCTTTCCTCATGTTGTGCTCTCCTCTTTGTTGCTCAAGGATACAAGGATGATCAAGGATGTATCCGTTCTTTTCTGCCGTGAATTTCACCCAAAACGGGCCGCATTTGTTCACCACTTTTCCAGGTTGACACGTCTGAGGGCTCAAGGCTTGCCACCCCGGAACCTCCGATGTCGCACGCGCTCACGTGAAGGGCCCAGGGACGTTGAAGCCATGCGCGGAGCTGCCCAAACGAGCAAACACTGCACCTTCAGAACCTGAAAGGCGCCAGGCGCCAAGCAGATGTCGGTTGCATGAAATCCATGAATGCTTTCGGGTCGCTTTCAGGTTGCCCAGCTGGCCCCCCATGAATGCTTTCGTTTTTGCTGCTTCTCTGGGGCGTGACGAGACCCCTGAAGAGCCTCAAGAGACCCCTCAAGGGGTATCCCGTAGCCACCCCTTGTGGGTCCGGGCGGCTAAAAAAAGCTGATACTCCCCCGCCCCGCCCCGAAAAAGGGGATGCTCCGTACTGTGAGGCTTGAGTGACTAGCGCCCATCCAACTTCATCATCCCTGCAACCCTTCTGCAACCCCATGGACAAGATCCCATGCTGTTTGAGCCATGTTGTTTGTGCCATGCACTTCCACCCTGCCTAAGAACTCTGGGCAGATCTGGGGAGGAGAACATCTCCGCTTCAAAAACCGCTGCTTTCACCCGCGCCAGGTGGCTGTCGATGCAAATGGGCTCCAGCGCCACCAACGCCATGACCGTGGTGAAGCTCGCCAGTGCCGAGACTGTGGCGTCGAGTCGTCCATCGAGTCGTCGAGGCGTTGAGGGATTGGCTAGCTTGGACGTAGTCGACGTGCTATCCAATACCCTTCTCGGCTTCCGTTGGACCATTTAAAGAATGGGGAACGACCTGGGTTTTTGGTAGTGTAAATCCTTAGTTGATTCAGGATTCAGCCTATTAAACTAATGGTTGTTGGAAGCCTAGGGAATACCCAAACACGACCCATGGGACTGCCATAGGACTGCCGCCCCAGACAGCCCCCCCCAGTCAACCACCCTAACTGATCGGCAGTCCTATGGTAGTCCCATGGAGTGTTTGGGATAGGGGTAGACGAGAAATGACCACGACCTCGATTGACTTTGTATAATCTGAATATTAAGAAGTTGTAGCATTTCAGCGGCATGTCAGAGTCGCCCGCGGCGCCTGTCCATAAAAAACGCCCACTACTGCAACATCTGTGGAAACGGTTCGGGGGTTCTTGTCCAAACAGACTCGCACCTTCTTCCCTAGGGCTGCCAGTACCTTCTAAGAAGGTGAGGGGGGCCCCAAATCCAAGAAGGGGCCCAAGGAATCCCAGGCGAGCTCATGGTCTCCTTCTCACTCAGCTCTCAGAATTCGTATGGGCTCAAGGAATCCCAGGCGAGCCACTGTGCCCCATCGGTTAATCCTTGATTTGTGGCTCGGTTTCTCTCAGAATTCGTATGAAGGATTATAAGGGGGCCCCGGATCCAAGAAGGGGCCCAGACGTGACCAGGAATCCAGCTCACGATTTCCTACTGACCCTGGTGGATGCCAGGACGGTCCAAATACCTTCTGAAGAGGTACGACTGGAGCCCTAGGGCTTCTATAGGACCGCGAGTCTCAGGGTTCTGGCTGTTAGACAGCCCAAAAAGAACCATCCCACCATATCATATCATATCATATCACGCATAAGATTCATAAAATCATACAAGATCTGTGTCACTGTCAGAGTGTATGGCTGGACTCATCACTGACAAAAGACTTAGCAAACATGTTCCATCATGTTCCCTTGCCCCTCCTTGCCCTAGTGACCCCGGTGAGCCCGGAAAATTTCCATTGGTCGCTCCCTCGAACATTTCCAGTTCAGAACCAGAAGCTGTTAACAACCCCAAGACGCTCAAAGCTGGGACCCCTTCTTTTGAGTGGTGGCCGCTTAACGTCGCGACTTGCTCAGGATTGACGTTACCCGCCGCGGGGCACGCCAACCAGTTGTGGGGCGGAAGCAGATGCGATGCGATGCGCGAACAACTGGTCTGACCACCAAGAGAGGTGGAGAGACCGTTTTGGATCCTGCAGTGGTATAGATGGGATGGCTATAGGGCTGTTCAACCTCTCTTGGCAGTTTTCGGAGTTCACACAGATCTGGTCTGACAGGTGATCCCGCCCATGCAATCCGCCTTTGAGCACCATTGACACCTGCTTGCTTGCAATCACCTCAGGCGATCGCAACGGCAGGACGCACCTCTCCAGTTCAAACAGTCTCCAACGAGGGCCTGGTTGGTCATGGTCATTGAGAAGAATCTATTCAAAACCGTCGGGTATGGCTTTCATTTTGCAAGCTGTATAGTTCCCTCTGGCAGCACGAAGCTCACCAATCTCAAAATTTGATCCAAGCAGTTTGGGAAATACCAACAAGGACGCTAGTGGGGGCCTCCTGGCATCGCTACTAGGGAACTAGGGGCTCCTGGCCTTACTGGGAACAAGGACGCTACCAGGAGCAAGGTCTTCAAGAACATGAAATACCTGTGACCTGAAACTTGGGATTCATGAGGCGGCTCTTGCTGTGTGTATCGCCGACCCCTCGGCAAGCGAGATGACTAACGAGATGCCCAACCCCTTGGCTGACCGCTCTTCGTTTTAACCACGAAAATTCAGAGGAGCAAGCTGGGGAGGGCGGCGACGTTTGGGGCGTCACAGATGGGACGGCATGTGGATTCCTGCAAAAAATCACCAAAGATCCTCCAACCAGGTTTTTTGGTCATCCATGGATGACATCCAGGATGAAAACTAACGCGTTCTGTTCTGCTCGCCCGCTGGGTTCGTGGCATGCCAGGTCGTCTGCTTGGGCGAACTGGGCGACAGCTTCCCGAAGAGCCATCGGAGCCACTCGAAGAACTGGGACTCCGACGCCTCTGACCATGCAGCGTGGAGCTCAGGTGGAAGACTTACTTCGACTTGTGCCGGTCTTACTGCCCAAACGCGTCTGGCATGACTGGCATATTATAAATAAGGTGGTTGGCCTGGAGTCCATGGGGCGGCATATGTACCAGGCCCATGGAGTGTCTGGGCTAGGAGATATAAGCTGTAGTGACTATATATAGTGTACATTAGCCCTAGCCTTCCAAAGGCGGTTCTAAGTATAGCCGCCAACAGAGGTATACACATGGTCAAAAGCATACAAAAGGTAGATGTTGTAAAAGTAGCACTTCTATGTGCTTTGGATGGTTCATGTTTCTTCCCACCATGTTCACATGAAGTTCTTAACAACTTGTTAGGCATCGATTTTTTTCCACGGGCCGTAGACGTTTCACTTCAGCGACAGCTGCTTCACTGCTCGCTTCTTGGCTTGACGGTTCAACCTGAGGGCACGAGCTGGAGCCCAAAAAAATGCAGTAGCGTTCAGAAAACCTCTATCAAGCAACACCCACACCTGCTTAACTAATTGGATCCAGGGCGCTTTTCCATTTTTGTTTTCATAGCGTAGAGGCGAAAAGCAGTCATGCGAAGAACGAAGCGGGGTCGGTTGCGTGGGTGACTTCGTCGACAAATACCTGAATTAAGCAAAAGAGCGCAGTGTCAGCAAAACAACTTGTATTTAAAAAAAATGTCCATCAAAATCCTTAACATTTGGAAACCAGAAAAGCACACTTAATTTTGACAAAAACACATTTGAGCCAACCCATTGAATCCTCATCTCCAAAGGTATGGTGGAAACGACCATTTTTGCCCCATCGGCGGGCATCGTGGGCGAGGTGAAGAAGCAACTTGGTTCACCAGTCCACGTTTCTTAGATAGAAGTGTTTTAAAATATAAACGGTCCACCATCATAGTTTGAAACGCACACAACTTGCAAATTTAATCATACAAATTCTGGGAAGGCACGTGGAGTTTGGGCCGTACCCGGAAGATGTCCTCACTCCGCCTCACCGAAACAAATTGAAAACTGCCTGAAATCTCCCTGCAATGTCCAGGCCTCATTCCGATCTTGGCCATCGCAATGTAGCGTTGGCAGAATTTAATGATGGTCCGGTAGACCTCGATGCGCTCCACTTGGGAATATGTCCGGTGGCCCCTTTCCTGAAGGCCATGAAACCTTGCCAAGGCCGTCCTCAGTACCACGCGCACACTACTGTGGCACATATGCATGCAGTCGATAGACACCAGTGCGCATGTATGTGCAGTAGCATTCACATGGCGTTCCTTGCAATTTAGCACGCCAAGAAACAAACAAGAACTCAAGACTGGCAAGTCAGCATCCGGGTACTGATTCGGTTTCGACGATGCATCTGCCAAGCACACATGAAAGAACTGGGTCAAGACCCGTGCATTCCAAGCTTTTGCTGTGAACATCGTTGATCCATCTCGCTTGAAGATCTTAGCCCGCACCAACACGCACTGTTAAGCGTAAAAAGTAAATGGAAATAGACACAGTTTCGATTTCAGGCAAATTAATCTTTGAATCCAAGTAACCATACCAGGTCTGAAAGGCGGTTGGCTGCAAGAAAGTTTCTCTGATCGCACGTAGAGCTGGAATTGGCGATATGCCTCATCAAGTTTGTTCTGCAAGGGCTCAGCAGGTGTTGCAGCGCCGCTGCCATCGCCAAAGTATCCACAGCGAATTAGCCATGACCTCACTTCGATCATTCATAAGCCTCTATGCTGGAAGTCTTTTGGACTTGTGCATGCATGGCACACACACCAAAAACAAAAATACAAAATAATCATTCCATTTAATGCAGCCAGAAGAACATAGCAACTCCGTTGGTATCATATGCTAAGCCAAGGTTGACCGTGTGCATGCTACATATTTGTAGCAGTTGCGGGTGGAAGCCATAGATCAAGATAATGGGACCTGGTTTGCAGCCCTAATGGCAGCACACAACGGGCGCCCACATCCCAACAAAACTAATTACTCACACTACCACCCAGGCTACAAACAAATTGGCTGATGTAAAACAAGGAACAAGGACGCCGCCGGTGTCCAAGTTGGTCCACTATGAACTCGACCAAATTTCGTTCCTGCCAGTTTGGCGTGTCACTCCAGCAATTGTAGAAAAGATCACCGTGATCTGGCAAACGGGACGAACCGCGCGCTGTGCACCGAAAACACACATTCCCGGCGGTAGTGTGCCAAGATGAAGCAAAATCAAATATTTGCTTCAGAAACAACCAATCTCCACGAAACTCTGTCATGCAGAATTGCTTGCCACCTGCCAACATCTTGCCATTGGTGTCAATGCCTTTGAAAAGTAGATTCATGCTAAATGCAATCCGCTGCCACACTGCATCCAAGGTGTCAGTCTTCCACAACTTGGATTCTTCTAGCATGAATATGCAGAAACGACTGCAGCGGTTTGAAAAACACCTCCACAAAGGAAAGCTCACAAATAGACCCAGGACCTTCACAGTTCTGTGCACATACAGCTGAGCTCCATCACCATATAAGGCGATGGGAATGTGATCATCTGTAGCACAACTTGCCACTGCCCAATCTTCTTTTTCTTCATGGCGCTTTACACGCCAGAAACGCCGAACGTGATCTGGATCCATGGTCATACCAGCCTCTTCGAACAAAAAGTGTACCAACTTGTGCGGATCATACATTTGGAGGTCAGCAAACTCATATGATTTCTCCCCCGTTCTCACCGGAGCTCTGATTGTCGTAGTTTCCTGAGATGACACAGATCCATGCATGGATCCAAGTTACGTTTTAAGAATCGAAGTACCTAATTCACGTGACCTGCGCTCTTTTGAGTAATTTCAAACCCAACATGCTTAATTTTGAAGCGAACTCGCTATCATATCAGGTGACTCCCAACCACGATATCAAGCAGCGTTGAGACGATTCAATTTCTAGAATTTGAATCAGCGCTAACTAACATTGAAGCCACGTATCCAGTTTGATCCTGGCACACCTAGTCAGGTCGCGGGCCTCATTACCAACAGCAGTGGTACCAATACGTAGTGATTGAGGATGGCAAGATTGCTTGCTCTCCTCAACTCATGCAGGCAAACACCGCCGTCTAAAGGGAACGAACATTGTAAATATATAAATCGATTGATGCCATGAATTCAATTATATTATATAGATCAGCTACATGGATATCGATCGATCGTCCACGTTTGCAACTAGTGCGCAGCTATGGCGCTTTCACGTGGGCGCGGGCACTGCGCACTGCGGCGAATGCACTGCTGACCTCAGCGCTCAAGACCCGTGGCACCTTGGCTTCAATCCTGTGGGGGAAATGGGAAGTGGCCCAAAGCCATCGAAGATATCATATATAAATGCAGCATCGGTATCCCAAAAAGATTGGTGTCGGTGGGGTCTTTCAACCGCTCCTACACTTCAGTCATTGAGCAAAGTTGCTCCTGATTGTATATCATCAATCAGGTTGTTGAAGAAAGCTGGTTGAACCTCTGGTAGCTTGGTACCTGCCACAAAGGGGCATGTGAGCCGTGAATACAGCAAAATTATCTAACAAGCCATCGGTGTACAAACGAAATGGCACCTTTTTGAGTTGTTGCAGCGACGTGCGTAACTCTTGTCATATTTCGATCAACCTTTCCTTCCTGAAGCCAAAAGCGTTTGCCGCCACTACTCAACAATGAGCTCATTCATGCCATGCATAAAACCACTATATAAATATGCACGCTCCCTGATTGAAGCGGCACTCGCATAGCATCGCTAATCCCCATGTCAAACCATATCGTGAATGGTTTGAAGTGAACCCCAAAATCAGGTAGCAGCATTTTCAGTGCCCATCCCTGGCCTGTGGACATGGAACCAAACAACAATGTACACCCAAACAAAAGTAGTACAACAACTGGCTGGGAGGTAGACTGGTTGTATACTTTTGTGGCATATGCTAGGCCAGGGTCTAGGGGCAACGGTTGCTACTTTCCAGGTCAAAGACATTGAACGCATAGGTCCATCAAAGGTTCAAAAAAGTTGATCAAACCCTGATCACACTTTAAGACTCTCCAAGAATTTCTTGTAGTGGTCCAGGGCCAGCTCACCCTCCTTCTGCAGCTTCTTGACGGTCTTCTCCTGCCAAGACAAACCATGGGGCGATTGTAAATCAACTATTTGCAACAAGGCCTCAAAATTGTCAATCCCAGATTGCAAAGCATCCCGAGCAGACTGCAGACGTGCCCTTTCGGCACCGAGGCTCTTTTTGAGAGGCCCTTGCAGCTCCTTGCTCCTCGGCATTTTAAAAAAAAACACTATGAACTTGAGGGGTTTCATACGTAGTATGCTGTTCAACAAAGTGGCAAGTGAGATGCCTAACTATGAGCGCTCAGGGTCAGATTGGCCAAACGCACCTCCCTCGAACGCACATCAGAGATCTTGGAGTTCAAAGATGAATGCACCTGCACGTGCACTATTCGAGTATACGATGCCATATCATGCCCATGTTTCATGTCACATAACGCTCACTTATGCTGAAATGCAGCGTAGGGTGAACATTTGCATGTATGCGCGCATGTGTGAGAAAATGTTGCAATCGTTTAAATTGTTACAGTTTATTTCTACACGGCCTTCTTTGCATCAGCAACCTTCTCTTTGTACGCTTCTTTCTCTGCTTTTTCTTTCTTTTTCTTTTCTTCTCGTTCCACCCGTTTGGCTTCCTGTTCCTTTTCTCGCTCCAAACGTTTTGCTTTCTGGGTGTCCGTTTCTTTCTTGGTTTTCTTGTTGCCTTTCTTGCCTTTTTTCTTTCCGGTTTTCTTCTTTTTGCTCTTACCTTTTGCATCTTCTTCAGATTCCTCCTCAGCAACACTTCATGCGCATGCAACCCAGTTGATGCAATTTTGCATGCATGTGCATGTGTGTAAGCAACGCCAAAACAGTTTAGATAGGATCATAACATGTCCTCGGACTTCGACTGCGAACTTGACGACTTAGACTTTGATCTCTTCCGCTTCTTGCGGTGACGCTGGGGCTCACTCTCACTGCTGCTCTCATCAACAGCCCGCATCTCGGATGACAGGAGCGTCATGTCTCGATCCACCTCGCTCTCTGAATCCCACACTAAGTATAGTGTGAGTTCCTTGGTTGACGTTGGACTTAATTATGCATGAATTAAAAATATTGGTTGCACAAGCTCCAGCATTTTTACTGTTTGGACTCATGAATGCACGCATGCGCATGCATATATAACCAAAGCTCTTCATTGTCCGGAGCATCTGGGTGGCACTTGATTTGGCTTCTTGCCAATTCAGGAGAAGATCGTTTGTGGTCAACGATGCTTCGGGCAATGTCTTCAGAACCGTATTTTTCACCTCATGTGCAATCAAACTTAAACCGCATGCACGCATATATTTTTTAGATTGTTGGACCAAGAATGCAACCTGTTCAGCAACCTGGACTAACTATTTAAATTAAGTTGAGATGCAGATCTGTTTGAACGTCATCCAGCGGCGTGCTCCGATTCTCTCGGAGCTGTGGGTTTTGCTGAGAGAGAGGGCCCATTTAGAGTTCCTCCAGTTCTGATTGCTTGCAAGCCATTCCTCATATAAATGGGCCAAACCTCCATTGCCACGATCTTAGTTGGACATCCAAGGAACAACACACGTGGGATAATGTCTACATGCGCTGCGGTGCCACTGGGCGATTGGCCTTTTCTGGCTTTCTTGCGGATCTCCTCAGGAGTGTTCGGGCCTGGGCGCGCAAAGGATTTTTATTTAAAATAGTTGTAATTTTGATTTGTCGCAAACTTGCTATTTGTGATTCAGATCGACTGCATTCTAGGGGTGGCACTTCTCAGGGATCGATAGAATTTCTCCTTCCTTGCTTTGTATCGTTTTCGGGCCTCCTCTTTATCCAACTCCTTTGCATCCTTTGTGTCTGATCTGGCTAAGACGTGTCGTGTGTTGTCATCTGTTGTGAGATCCTCCTCCTTTGCTGCTTTCTTTGAACTGCAACTCTTCTTTGGTGTTGAGGGTTCGTTTGCTGCTGTGGCAGTTGCTTTTGGCGCTGGTTTGCCGTGCTTTGTCTTCTTTGGTGATGTCTTTTTCTGTGTTGTGCGTGCTTTTGCTTTTGCTTTTGCTTTTGCTTTCGTTTGTCGGTTCTTTGTCTTTGGCGAATTGTGTTTCCCCTTGCGCTGTTGCTCATGACCTTCATCCTCAGCTTCTTTCTCATTGCCTTCGTCTTCCTCCTCCTCCTCGGGCTCCTCATTTTGTTCTTGAGGCTCCTCAGAGTGCACTGAACCAAATAGTTCATCCTCTTCATCCTCATGTCCCTCCTGTTCTTCTGCTTCCTTCCTAGCTGTCCTAGCTATTTGCTTTGCATGTTCCTTCGAGTCCTTTGCTGCTGCCTTGTCCTTGAAACTCGTGTCGCTCTTCTTTTGCTGTTTGTTTTCTGCGGGTGTTGCTTTCTTTGGTTGAGCAGTAGCTGTGTTTCCCTCTGGTGGCTTCTTTGGCTGGCTGCTGTCAGGCGTGGCTGACGTTGTTTCCTTTGGCTGCTCAACCTGTGCTTTCTTTGGCTTCGTTGGCTTGGTCTTTGTGCAGGCAGCGCGCCCTGGCTTGCCACTTGGCTTGCCTTGCAATGTTTGCTCAGGACTCTTTTGGCTTTGGCTATTTGCTTCGCTTGTTTTTGCTCCTTTAGCAGTCTTTTGGTCTTTTGCTGGCTGATTGGCATGCTCCTGCTGTGGATGCTGTGCTGTTGGAGCTTGTGGCGAATCACGGTGTCCCTTTGCATTATCATCCCCTCGCTTAGCCACTGGTTGCTCCACGGACTCCATTGCACTGAGATCTCCTAGAAAAGCGGTATAAGCATAGCTCAATTGTTGATTGGTGCTCAACTTTAACTTTGTTATAGTATAAGGGAACCAACATGTCTCAAACCCAATCCATGCACTATATATGCATGCAATGATTATGCACTGTACTGATGCAGCAAAGCAAAAAGTACACAGCACACGCATGACTCGACAGAAGTGGAGCGCAGTTGTAGTCCTGGGATTGTCAGTTGCGAGTCTGGCCTTGGAGCATGCCCCGCACAAGCCAAGTGCACACGTACATGATCATGATAATCATCTAAGCTAAGTATGGTGCGAGCTACCCTGGTATCGAAGAGTTTCCGATGACCCGGCCTGGTTGGCCTGAATGGCCTCAATGGAGATCAATTCCGACTACATGTATATACCATACGTGATCAACGGTGATTCTTGGGACATCATGACGACTGAATCGCCCACCTTCGATTTCCTTCTGTTGGCCGACTCCAGGAGCTTCGACACATCAGCCATCGCCGATGCCATTGAATGCGACCCGGCCGGAAGGATGTTGAACGATTATTATTATATGTGATATCGATCGATGCGATTAGACAACAAAACAATATATATCGATCAATCCGTCTTGTCCATCATGTTTGAACCCTGTATCTACAAACCCCGAGAGCTTGATCAAAACCTGTCGAGCAAAAAAGACATATATTTTGGAGGGGGGGGTGTCCACGCCCTGGTGTATCCGTTCCACGACTTGGTGTATAGGTTCCACGCCTTAGTGTATCCGTTCCACGGTCTGTCCACGGTTGTCCACGGTCGCTGTGTTTTTTTAAAAAAGTACAATTATAACCCTGACAAACCGTGGACAAGCCATGGACAGACCGTGAACACATGAACTAGGTGAGTTTCTAGTGACCAGATCATCAAGTTGAGGCTCGATCAGTCTAGCTAGCATTTTCATGACTGACCCCACAAGCCTTCTGGCTCATTGTGGAGATTTCCACAAAAGCACGTATACAAAGTGTTGAATTACACACTTAATTTGGATAAAGAAAGCCTCAATTGGGCCTACATGGTTTCAAGGCCCGGTGCAACTGGCTTGTAGTTGCCCAGCTCCTTCTCACGGATAAGGAACTGCCGAATAGGCTCCAAGTTTGCATGCCTCCATTGGAGGATTGGTGCTGCCTCCCCACACGAATCCGATGTTATAAATACTAGCTAGTCTATCGATCATACATCGATCAATGCATCTTTCAAGGTAGCGTAAAGTGCAGAAGTCACTCGAATCGAACGATTCCAATGCAGCCTGTTTCAGCTGGATTGGCTGAGTAGATCCATAGAAGGCCTTTCGAAGAGAGCCAGGATGGTCTGCCTGGATAGATCGATCCAATCAAATCAGACTGGGGGGAAAGGTCAAACAAGTGCATTTCTACATGACCAACATTGTACTCTAACACATTGGGACAAATTGCCACATGCTTCAAGTGGAGTCGTGCAACCCGAAGTCCAAACTGCAAGGGGTATGCAGCTGATCGTTTCATATAGGTTCCTCCAGTCCTTGGAGACGACAGGAAATAATTTAGTAATCGATATAGATTCTCTACTCCCCAAGGCTGCTAACTACATAGAGCAGCGCTAGTTATTATTTGTATACTATAGCCAAAACAAATGGCCACGTGCTGAGAACAACACACTGCTCGACGACCACGGCGATCAACATAGCGCAGGGTCATGTGCTTCCCAGTTTTCCTCAGCCTTTCACGAGCCTGGGCTGAAAGCTTCTTGGAAAGCTTCCTGCTCCAAGGCCTCAGGCGGTCGAGGGGTAGGGCTGGTGATGTTTGGTGTGCGCCCTTCCATGAGAAGAAAGGGAACCTTAGCCATGGACGCGCATCCAAACAGCCTGCTCGGCTTTAGGCATCTGTGCCCCCAAGCTCCCATGTAACTCAGCTAAGAGCGTTCGACCCATTCAGGCAGTAACAAAATTGTTTTGATCAAGATAGCCATGCATGGTTGTGAAATAAGTCCCTGGCAAATGAGTGCTGTTCCAGGAAAGTCCAACGGCTTCCAGAAGAGGGGCGACCAAGTTTTGGACTCTTTGAAAGTAGGGGTAGTGGGGCATAATCGAGTTTCCGGGCTGCTCTGTTCCATTGTACAGGCAACGGGCGAATCCCAATAAGATCAATAGGACCCATCTGGTTGTGATCCTGAGTTCATGGCAACGTACCCTAAACATAGTTGCAACAGAAATCCAAAAAAAAACTCTCCATGCATGCATGCAAGTCTGAAAAGTGCACCAAGGATCACATTTGCGTTTCTCACGTATTCTTTGGCCGTGTCCCCGAAGATCTTTCTGCCAGAACCCTTCTTCCTTTGATGGGTAGCAGAGTTAATGAAAATCCAAGACCCACAGGGGGGACCACCCAGTAGTAGACCATCTTCAACTGTGCGCAGTACATTGCGCACTGCCAGCAGCATTCCACGCCTAGGCAGGCCCATCGGTACTTCTGCGGCAATTTACTACTCTAGCTAGTCACTTTATACTTGTTTCGTAGTTCACAATCCAAGTTCGACTACAACCCCTTTGGTTTGTAGGGCACAATTGCGTTTGTTTTATAGGCCCCCGGCACACTCAAAATGTCTTGATCACTGTTGGTCTCGATGTCGAAGTTGACCCTAATTGAAGTGGTGGAGCCAGCAGATCAGATCAAACTTCTCCGAATCTTAGCCGGAATGCAGCTTGGGGGGTGAGGTGATTGTTCGGTGAACCGTGCGCTGACTGAGCAGCCAGCGAAAACCTCGAGAGATGGACTGCTGCCCGGAAAAGAAATCACACGCCACAATGTCCTTGCGCACAGACTGGGCTTGAGGAGTTTTGCGTTTTTTGACTAATATACCAAAAATTGAAGTGAGCTTGGATGACACTGCCATGATTATAAGGAGAGGACACGATTCATGTCCCCGGAAGTCTGCGCAACGTAGTCCGCCATATGCAGCCTTGTCTGTGGGCACATTTGCGATGGTTCCACAAGTGCCCATTCATGCCAAGACTGTCGAGACACGCCTTAAGACCTCAACGCAAACGCGGCCAAGAAACAAAAGCAAAGGTGCACCCCATTTCAAGAGAAGAGTGGTCGCATTGCGGCTGAGCGCAAGCGGTGAATTGGTCCAAGAACCAGTCATCTTACAACTAAGCCACACAGGTAACACAACTCTGGCACTTGTGCAGAGCCAAAAAGACTGGATATTGACATAGATGGTAAGGCTTCACAACCATGTATGCAGCACCAAGAGTTGGGTGAGAACTCCTCAAAACCTTTTCCACTGAAAGCCTTGTTTCAATTGAGGTTTGCTAAATTAATAAAGCTTGTTAATTAACCAGTTCATCCCTCAAACGGATTATTCTTCGTACGCCTCGGGCAAACCTCAATTGGAATAGGACAGTGAGGCACCCATGCATTTCAACTCTGCTGGCGTGTCACGTCAATCTACCATGTATGTAGCTACAATCCTGGGCTGCCCTATACCAGATTCGGTATGCACCCTAGCCAGAACTGCGCTACACGACGACATTTGAACGAAATTGGAAATTCAAAATGGGTCATCGACCCAAGCCACAAAACACTCCTAAGAATGGAATCTGACCACTCATGAGCGGATCACGGGCTGTCTGCAGACTCCTTCTCTCCAGCTCGCTCCCAAGGGTGGGATGCAACATGAGGCACCCATCGAGCAGCCTGTTTGGCAATCTTCCACCTCAGCTCAGCTGAGGATCGATGGGTTCTTGGTGGAAGTTTGCTATGGTGATTCACGGGGATTCTCATGAGTCTTGGCCGGAAGAGTTTAAATGTCGCTGGAGACAGTCTAGGAGACTATGGCCCCATGTGCCTCGATGGCAGCTACCCCAAATGGAGTCAAAATCAATATCGATATAGCTAGCTGGACGATCCAGTCTCTAAACTGAAAAGGATAGAGTTGAAAGCTGGGTTGCGCTCAGCTCCAGACGAACCAAAGATGCCGCCATTGGTTGACCAGTACACGGAAAGCCCACCTTTCTTGTTCACCTGGCTCGGGCTTAAAAACTGTCATTTGAGTCATTTGCCTGAAACCCATGAAGATAACAGTTTCCGGAAAACATAAATACGACCTAAATCGATTCTGTGGGCGTCAATTTCACTTGACGAACGAGCTGCCTTGAAAGCGGTCCCTTCATTGTGGTTGATGCTGTTCACAATGGCCCCACAAGCTTTGCTCACATAGAATCCAGGCGGTGAACGCCTCAATAAACTTGCATGAACGGTGTCTTTCTACCCAATATTATCAAATTCCCTGGGCCCCTCACAAAACACCAATAGGAGACGGGTCAGTGGACCATTCGCTCGCGCTCTCCGGAGCATAGATTGTGTAAGACCTAGGATCGAGGGATCGATATCGGGACAAGTGTCGATTCAATGCAGTGCAGTCCAAGTTTGGACATCCAAGGCGAAAACGAGCCCTGATCCTCGGCAACCCCCTGGGGCGGCATCTTGAAGGAGAGGTCCGCACGGTTGAGCGATTCCAGCGCCAGCATGTTCCACACCTGGTGCGGGCAGGTGACATAACCTAATTTTGATCGATATAGATCGACGATCGATCGAGATGGACAATTTAGAAGTTGGTTTCCGGGTGGTCAGGGTAGTGATGATATAATGTGGCAGGCCTTCTTCTCCTGTAGCTTTTTTCGCCCTTGTGCTTCAGCTTCAGCTTTTGGTTCTTCCTTGTCACACTTCTTTGTTTCCTCACCTTCTGCATTCTTCTTGCTATGCTTGGCCTTCGGCTTTTGTGTCTTCTTCATTTTGCCAGCCTGCTTTCCTTCAGCCGTTGTCTTCTCGATCTCTGTTGCTTCAATCTCCTTTTCCTCCTTTGCTTCTTTTGCCGGAGGGAGATCGCACTCTCCCAGTCTCAGCGTTTTTGCCCTCAAAATTTCATCCCTTTCCGCAGCATCAGACTTCCTTTTGGTGCCCCCGCTTGGATCATTCACTTTCTGCTTCTTCTTTGGATGCTGCTCCGGCAAAACGTCTTGTGGGACTTCATCGACCTCATCATGTGTGTCCTGTGTTTTTTCCTGACCATCCCCACCGTCCTTTTCGCTCACACTCTGGCCTCGTCCCTTGCCTTTTCTTCCCCGCCCCCTTCCTTTTCCTTTTCCTTTGCCTCTTCCTCTTCCTTTTGGCTTCTGGCCAGCCTCATCTTCTGAACTTTGCCCATCACGGTACTTTCTGTCCGGATCTTCTTCTTCTTGTTCGTTGAGCTCCTTCATGCGCTTCTTCATCACTGCCCTCACCTTCCTTTGCGCCGTAGTTAGGGCATTGACATCTGTTGTAAGCTTGGCCAGCTCTTCACGCATCTCCTCAATACGTGCTTCCAAGGCAGCATTCTCTTCAGGCAGCGCACAAACAGGCTTGCGGTCATTGTTTGAAACCTGTTCCCGCTTGTTTTTTCTTTGTTTAGCTGCCTCATCGTCGCTGGTCAGATCGATTGGTGCAGCTTCAACTCCCTCCTCAAGCCCAAGCTGGTTGTCCGGGCAAAAGATTAATTTTCTTTTCACCGGATCAATCTCAGCATTGTTTGTCTCTTGTTTGGGTAGCAGTGTCTCTTCTTTTGTTTCTTCTTTTGGTTGCTCATCGGATTTCAGCGGTGTCTCATTCTCATTTTGCTTGGTCTCGTCTTCAGCCTTTTCACATTCCTTGTCAATGACCTCTTCCTTCGTTTCCGTTTCTTTTTCACATTTCTCTGCACACTCCGGTTCCACTTCTGCATCATGCACCTTCTCTTCCTCCTCCTCCCCCTCATCCTGCGCAAGTGTGTCATCCTCGTTCTCATCTTCACACTTCTCATCCTGGTCCTCCTTCTGATCCTCCTCCACGTCACTGTGCAGAAAAACATCGCCTTCATTGCCACTGCCCTCTTCCAAACCCTCAGCCTCCTTTGCCTCCACAGCGGCCTCATCCACTTCATCTTCCAGTGTATCTTCGCATTCACCTGGTTGGCTGTGCCCTTCCGCCTCCAAAGCTGTAATGCTGCTGTCTCCCGATGTGATGCTGTCCTGTCGGCCAGTAGTGTTTTAAACCGAACCGCTGAGGTGTAAGTTCTGGATAGATCGACCCAAAACCTTCCATCATCTTCCATCCCACCCCCCTCCAAACCTGGCCTGTGACTTCCGCCTGCCGGGACCGGGCCCTTTTGTGGCCACCTTGCGACCATCTTCTCGAAGAAGGCCTGCCTCCTGGGAGAAAGTTGCCATGCCCATGCCCGTTTTTTTTTGGTATCGGTAAGTTTGTTCATCGCTGAAAATACATCATCAATTTTTCCCTATATCAACGCTCCTTCAAAACACTGCGGACTACCGCCTTCAACGTTGTCATTCTGGGATGGTTCTTCCTGCATTTGAAATTCAAAGCGGAAAACCAGGTTGCATAGTTGAAAACATCGACAAAACTCTTGCGCTCAGTTGTGAATTGGCCATGTTAAGGATCAGAGCCCGACTGTCCTGGTACCACTGTTGCGTTGGAACCTCGTAAGTACATAAGTGGCTAGCCCCCTGTGCAGGGAGCCCTCGATGATCGACCAGGCCTGGACATGGTCCAAAAGAAGGTCCGGCACATCAAAATCATTCATGCTATCGATATGTCGTACTCTATCGATATAAGCATTTCTCAGGCCTCGTGCTCGTAGTCATTGCTAAATTGTGGATTCAAAGCGTATTCTTTGGAAGCCCAGATCAAGGCCAACTGGCGCAAGTGGGTTGGAATCAAATCCACTAAAAACAAAACGTGCGGGCGTGTGGTTCACTGGATTGAATCTCACCTCCACTTCCCGTTTGTATGGCATTTGTGCTGCAAAGCTTGCCAAGAAGTTGGCGAGCAACCGGTAGTTTGCATCATTCTCGACCTGCATGCACATGCACACGTGTGAAGTTGGGATATATATGGAAAAGGCATGAGGTTGCTGGTGACGCGCAAGAGTTTCAACGCACAAATTGCATGCCTGTGTCTCAGATATTTCTAAAGTGAGACGATGTACTTTCTTTTTTGCATCTTCCTTTGCATCCCGCTCCATGTCCACCATGGTGAACTTGGGAACCTTAATCCACAAAACTAAAACACGTACTAGACTTGGCCAAGCTAGTACACTTTATATGATATAATACCTGCCTGCATGCATGTGCAAGATGCAGTCTGAGACTGAGAAACTCGTTTGTCTTTATTTGATAGGCCAGTACGGGCCCTGAGTTCATTCCTCCGGGTGGTGACATAGTCCTCCTCCATTTCGATGTGGTCCTTGTAGAACTCCTCAGGGATTTTACAAGTATACACCATCCCCTAACCCCGTTGAAACAATGTTATATCCAAACCCAGATTTGAGAGAAACAAGTTCACTGCCAAGCGTTTCCTTCAGCAGGACAACCATCTCCGGGCGAACGATTGGCGGCATTGCGCTCGTGGAAAGAAAAGCTGTCAAGTCAGCTGGGGCCCGGGGGAAGGTCCAACCTGACGACACCCAACAACGGAGCTAGATCATAGAAGTTTCCCGCTATCTCTATTATTTTTTGTGGGAGTGCAGCCGAGCCAAGGGGCCAATGCCGGAAGAACACATCACACCAACAGCCGATCCAAACATGCTATCGAGTGCCGACGAATCCGGCAAATTGAATCACTTCGTTCTATGGGCGCACCATCCACGGGATCCTCAAAGTCATCCAGCACTCGTGCAGCGAGAGCAGCACGCATCCGGTTGCCGGGATCTAGAAATGATCTATAGAGCTATGTTTCTTGGCCAATGTTTAAACTGACCGAATTCAATGCAATGTCAAACGACCCTTGAAACATTCATTGAGACTCAATTGAACGATGAAGGATTTGATCCCAGCGGCTGCACAAATCCCAAGAGGCTCAGCAAAAGGTGGCCCTTGGCATCGACTCCCAAATACGTCCGAGGCTATATTCTGTTGTCCTTTCGTACAGGGTATAGCCTAGGCTATGCTAAGTATAGTCGAGGACGCCCAGGGTTAGTGTACTGGATTGATTGGTGCTTACAACTAACTCGTCTGACATGTGCTTATAGAATTTATATGGAAGATACCTGGACCGGCTGGACTACCCTATAATTACTGCTTGTATAGTGAGCACTATAGTGCGCTCCATACAGGATGATAGATCTTCCTATAGCTCAATGAGCTCAATGTGCAGGTTCGGTCTTAGAGGTTCCCTATAGAACGGTCTTCGACGTTCTCGGGTGCTGAGCCTTTTCGCGAACTGGTCCCGTGACGGATCGGAGAAGCTGAGCTGAGTTCTCTCCAACATGGAGGTATCATGCGATTGGTATGAGGCACACGACTTTGGAGCGGGTCTTCAAAGAGGTGAACAACCTTTTTGGAGAGTTCGTCAATCAATTAAAACAGCGTTCAGGTGTTTTTGTGTGTACCCCTCTTTTGAAAGATCCATCATCGATCCATCATCACCTCTCAACAGACGATATGGTGCGCGATGTGCGATTTGTGGGGGGTCTTCGTGCCTTCTTCCTGCGCATCTTGGCGCGAGTGCAAAAGGCGATGCCCAGCTCTTCTTCCTCCACCATGGTGAAGCCCTTCTCAAACCTGGCACATCGGGGCTCCACACTGCTACTGCAGGGTGTAGCAGCGCAAATGATCAACCTACCTGGACCTTCAAGGGGTGTCCAATGGAGGTCCCTTAGTAGTGCAGGGGCTTCCATTTGGTGACCCCTTTGAAGGTGCTGGTACATTGGATTGAGAGTAGGTGGAACAAGTTACCCCAATTTGGGAGATCGATGTTTTGGAGGCTAAGACCTCTGTCTAAGACCTTGACCAAGGGCGTGTCATTCTTTTGAAACCACTGGTCTCACAACAAGGGGGTCCCATCAACTCTGGAACCCCCACTGAAACTCAGCTTCAGTGCGCTGGGCTTATAGGTGATAAATATGTGATAAATGTGTGATAGTGATAACTGATAACTATATAGTGATCATATTATATGATACATATGTCCCAAACACTCAATGTACAGGCAGATTTTGCGATCAGTTGGGAGTGATTTACTTGGTGGCATCGGTTCCAGTCCGTCTTGGAGCGGGGTTTGATCATTGATCCACTTCAAGGTATTGATTGGCCTTTTGCGATGTACTGAGGATGCTTGGCGAAGACTTGGCAAGCTTGCCAACCTTGGGCTTGCCGGTTTGGGGCCGGTTTGGGGCGCCGCAGCTTCATCTTCACGATCTACACACCATCGACCACTTCATCCTGTCTCGGTGGCCAGGACCATCCCCACTGGAGGGATTGATCCACCCAAACAGGATGGTCCGACGCGGATGGTCGCGTCGGTGGATGAGGATGTGCGGATCAAGGACAACATCTCGGGACCAGTGAAACAAGGTGCATATCCGTAGTTGTACACTCCGACTCACTAACATGCAAGTGGAAAACACCCTGTGTGCAAAGGAAAGTCTAGTAAAAGCAAGTGGAAGGAAGAAGATTGCAAACAAACCGTGCTGAATGTCTTCCCACGCTCTGCGTTCACTGTGCCCCACACCTGTTCCGATAATCTTCCAAGGACTTGGCAGACTCGCTTCCTCAGCGATGGCGAAGCTGGTCGCACGGGGAGGGGGCCCCAACTGGCCACCGAAAAGCACCTCCTCAACGAATCGGATGGATATGGGCCCCAAAGGGCGGGAGGGGCCCCGGTGACCGAAGCTGGTCGCAGCTTAGCACAGTACAGGATGGCGGGTGGCTACTCGTCGACGGCTGGAGGATTGTGGGTTGGGGGTGGAAGAGGTGTAGCAGGCATGGACTTCTGGGGGCCAAAAAGCACCAGAGGTATTGCTTTTCACATTACAGCTCCATGGCTCCATGGAGCCAAATCCGAGCAAGCTCTGGACCTAGCTGCTACTCCCATCCAACTCCCATCCAACGTGTCCTGTCAAATTGGCTGAAACCCATGAAAGAGCTTCTTGTCCACAATGTGCCATTCTTATTCTGTCTCTTTTCCACCAGTTCGCCCAGGTTCACGGAAAAACCTGCATCCTTAATCATCTTTTATGGAGCAATAAAGCAAGAACCGGCCCTCCTGGTCCTGCACCCCTCCTCCGCCCTCGGGCGGAGCTGAGGTCCAAAACCCTCGTTTCGCTTCTCCGCTTTCTTCGCTTCGCTCGGTGTTTCGTCCTCCTCAGCTCGCGGCTTCGGGTCGTGACGTCATCGTTGGCACTGCCCAAACTCCAGCGACCACCTGAGGGCGACCGGCGACCGGCGACCACGACCTCCGCACACATGGAGCACTGCTTGGAGCCACCGTGGCTGGGGGGCGGAGAGACCGGCCCGGCCTAGAACCAAGAGGACGGGGGTCCCTGGAACGTGTCCTGAAGCCGAAGGACAAACATGCGGCCAGGTCCTGGACGAGGATGGGAAGCGCCTCTCCACCAGCTGAGACCAAATAGAAGCCGCACACCTGTGGAGTTGCCATCCTGCAAATGCTCCCAGTGACTGGGGTCTGATATGATCCTCCAACAGGAACCAATTCTATGCCACTCACCCCACCCCGCCACGCACCACGCAGCGCGCGCCCGCCGCGTCTCCACGAGCTCGGGTCTCGGCCGAAGATACTCCGCCGGATCGGCGAGGGGTGTCCGAAGGTCGAGACCTTCGGCGCAAACATCCCGAAGATGGAACCTGCCGCGGGGTGCGGTGTGTGAGGGGCGCAGGGGCGCAGGTGCCTGCCGCCGCGGTGTGCCGCCACGTGAGCTCCAAGGAGGAGACGGAGTAAACGGAGTTGGGTCGAAGGTCGAGAAGGTCGACGTTTCAAACAGATCGAGTGAGTGAGTTACTCGTTTACTCATTGGTTCGACTCATGGTGCGACTCATGGTGACTCACTTACCCCTTGACATGTCGGGAGTCTGGCGAGCAACTTGGCGGGCCTCCCAGCTATCTCAAAACCCACACGCAGTCTAAACGATCTTGCAGCGAGCGTCGGTAAGTAGGTTCCCAGCTATCTCAAGGTCCTGGGGCTCAGCCACCCGCTCGCACTCGATGGAGTCATTGAGTCATTAAGTGGGTGGAGCATATATTTCCCATGGTCATCTACTGCCTGTCTGCGATGAAGTGGCGTGATAGCGTGATGGGAAACCATACCTATCCTTCAAAAATGGCATTGTCTGGACCACTGGAGGTGATCTCCTTTGGAAAGTATGGAGCTCAAGCAAGGTCGTCTCACAGGTCGTCGAGACCAAGCAAAACTTGGAGCTCTCTCGCCTGCGACCTTTCGCCTGAAGGAGGGCAAGGCCCCGGGCATGTCCCCGCTCACCTGAGGCCGAAGAAGGGGGCTCGGATGGGCTCGGGGTGGCCGGATTCGACCCCAAAAACCACGGCAGGTCTGCACATCTGCAAGAAGTTCAACTGGTCATAACAGCACCTCATCTCAGAACACCTCCCGTCATTCCACCGAAAAAACGTTGTGGAACACGTCAAACGGGACTCGGTTGGACCGAAGGCTGTCGTTCAACAAGGCTGTCGGACCATGGTGTCCATTCCTGGCAGCTCTTCATCCCAGCCACCTTCCCAAACCAGTGGCCACCCCCCCCATTCGCCCTCAAAATGGATTTGCTCAAGGAACCAGGAGGAAAAAAAACATATTCACCAATCCCTTCCCCCCATGAGTTTTGGTCAGACTCCAGTACTGCTCCCTAAGGCTCCAAGTACCTCCTCAGAAGGTATTTGGACCCTCCAAACCCACCCCAAACACCTTCCCAGAAGGTACGACTGGAGGCCTAGGGGCTATCCATCCCAAAATCCATCCAACTCAAGGGCCTTTTCAACCACCGAAGACCTTTCTTTCACACCGGTTCGGTCGGTCGGTCCGAGCGGCATGGTGATCGGAGCCCAGCGAGCCGCTGCTGGCCACAGGCGCCACCGGCTTTTCGGTGGAGGGAAGGGGCGTCACACCGACCTGAGGTTCGGGTCCGTGGAGCTCGCGAGAGGACGAAAGGAAGGGGGGGGGTTTTAGCATGGGTTCCGGGTCCAGGTCCGTGAGGTCCGTGAACTCCCTTGCAGAGGTGGTGAGGGGGGGGACCATGGTTTTGGGGGGGCACCACCGGCTCCAAACGGCGGGTCATGCATAAGGATCCGGAGATAAGCCCAATGTGAAAGCGATAAGAGTGGAACATATATATATGGAACATATGATGGAACAGGAGGTATCACCGAACTGATGGAGGCCTGAACTGATGGGCCATAAGTCCGAACATGTCCGAACTCATGGAGGAGCAGGATGCAGTCGGAACCGATGCAGTCGTCAGGGAAAAGGGGAACTCATGTCTGAATTGAACCTGGATGCCAACGACCACATCCGGGCCAGTAGATGCATTCCTGAAAATCATGGACAGAATGCATGCCACCCCCCAAAATATCGAAAACCCACCTGCTACCTCCTGTTTCTCTTCACCAGTTCTTGCCCATGGTGCCAAGCCAGTCCCTCGCCCCGAACACGCCCCTGATGACCGCCCGATGACCCACCATCGAGACCGGCGCCTCCTGGAGCTCCACTGAGACGCTGTTGGGCAAGTTGAGTCGAGCTGGCGCTTTGGCCTTGGCCAAGGCCTCAGTGGGAGCGTGCGCCTCTGAGCGTGCGCTCCAAGCGAGCGCAGGAGCGCAGGTAGTGTTGGGTGGCAGGGGCGCAGAAGTGAGTGAGTGGCAAGGGAGGTGCAGGGAGGGAGAGTGCTGGTCCTGCATTTAAAAAACATGAATCCATATTGGTTGATGTTCTATAGATTGTTCTAGTCGTCTAGTAATAAGCCTGCACTGCCCGTAGAATCATGCAGAATCTGATTATGTTACATTCATAGACATCAACCCCGCAACAGAATGGAAAGGACGCATGCAAAAGAACAACACACACAGCTGGGAAGCGAGATGAGTGAGTGATTGATAAATCAACCTGATGAAACCATCCACCACACCTTGGTCTTGAAACCGCCCTCCCACTGAGACATCGGGCCATGCACGGCCAATCAGAGAATACAGGAACCTTCGCGCCAGGCGCCATGCGCCATGCGACAGCTCGCTTGGACGTGGACGGGTACGAGGCAGGCTGGAGGCCTCCCCTTTCTCGTGCTTCCTAGACAAAGGACGGCCACCAAGGAGGGCGACTTGACGAGATGATCTGCTCACGAAGGAAGCCGCTTCACTGGCCCCCCCTCATTTGAGCTGGGGAAACCCAGTACCCAATCCTCACTATAAAGGTTCTTCACCAGATTCGGAAGCCCCAGAAGTTCAATGATTCTTGGACCCGTTCTCGCACCATGTCTCTGTTTTCAGCTCAGAGCGCGAAAAGCTAGACGTTTTGGACCATGGAAGTGGGTCACTTCGCTTGAAGGATTGCAGCGAGGTGCACCTCAGGTGCACTTGCAGTAGTTTATCGACCTATACTGCCTCCCGCAGGAGCGTTTACCTCTCATAAAGGCTTAAACAAATCCCCTAGCAATCTGCTAGCATCTAACCCCCTTTTCTGTGGTAAACCTCACCTTGCTCCACCCACCACCAACTCCATCTCATTTTCCATGTCGCCTCCCAAACGTCCCAAATGCTGGCCTCCCAAGCTGCGGGCGGTCTCTTCACCCGCCAGCGACACCTCTCAGGAGGTGTCAGTCATCCTGCACCTCAGCGGGGGCGCTCGCCCAGCGGGGCAAACGTGAGACCAACGGGCTGCCCAGCTGCGCAAGAAGGGAGAAGAAGCATTCGCCACAAATGAGACTCCCCTGGCCCAGACTAACTTGGAACCCTAAAACCACTGGGTTGGTATTCGGACAATGGTCGAAACCACGGGTCCTTGCTACTGGGGATTGGACCTAGCACATGGCCCCCAGCGAGTCAGACCGGTTGATATCTGTGGATCAATCATGTAGACTCTTGATTCATGAACCCATCCCAGTTGAATTGAACAAACCGAACCTCTTCATATGGGGGGTGTGGAGTCTACAAATTAAACTGCCCCTTCCAGATGCTTTTACTCTATTTTCTGGTTGGTGGCTTCAACTCCCTGCAGAGTCAGTGGTTTCAATCATCCCAAGTAGCTGAAAATCCAACCCAGTGTCGTTCGTCTCCAGTCCGGGAGTCTGATTCATCTCTACATGATCCCCTGTTTGGAGCGCCCCAAAGGAAAGAAACCACGCGGTCCCTCAACGGACGCGGTCCCTCAACGGACTCACCGGCATGCAGCACCCACCACATCGCGCGAGTGGTTGGAGTGGCGTGACCCACCAGCACTCCGAGTTCGCGCAAAGTACGTGGGGTAACCAGGATTGTTTCCAAAAGGCGCGCGGAGCGCTACTTGTTCTGCCCTGTGAGTGAGCCGAACGCCGTTTTTGCCTCGCCATGCGCAGCAAAACACAGCATGAAGATGCAAAAAGTCATAACAATCCAATCCTCCAATTGATTGCAGGCCTGTAATTTGCTCCTCCTTTCGGTCCCTCCTCGACTTGAAAGCATCTCTTCCAAAAACTGACATGGGGGGGGGATAGGAAGCTACTAGAAACAATGTTCGCTACTAGTAACAAGTGCATCGCTACTAGTAACAAGTGCCTTACTAGTAGTAACAAGAAGCTATTAGAAACGTCCACGTGGGTTCTTTACTTCGAAGCACGGTCCGTCAGGAGTACGACCATCATCCTCATCTTCCACCACCATGGAACGCGGCCCCTTCACAGAGAAAAAGACAACGCGTGAAACCTCATGGGAAAGAAAAACAGGGTCCCTGCCGTCCCTCCCACACCATGGCCACCCCTGCCCCCTCACCTCCCTCCCCCTCTCACCTCCCTCCCCCGTCCACCCAGCTCCGAGCTCCGTGCGCAGTCAACAACCCTTGGGGTGAATTGACCGCTGCTGGTGGATTGTCTGGTTTTGAGCCGAACGTTGGGGCCCGGCGAGGCACGGACCTTTGGCGCGGTCCGGCACGCATGAGCCTGAGGAGCCTCTGGGCCCATGGCAGCCTGGAAAACGTCCTGATGTCATGTCTTGCCCTCCCCAGAAATAGTTATTGATTTCAATGGGTTTGTTCAAACAACCAGTGTTCTACCAACAGATTTTAGATTTCAACACCAGGCTCCCCTTTTGAATCTTTCTTGGGAAGCGAATCGAACGGTGATGTGCGTGTTTCGCACAGCAGGCTGAGACCTGCACTCAAGCTAGGTGGACCCTTGGATTTGTCCATATTTGTCCCCAATTGCCAGTGAGGTAGCCTTTATCGGGGGGTTGATCTTCTCAAAGGTAGTCCTCCAAAACCATTGGAGGTTCGCGCGTGTTCTTGGATATATTGTACAATGCCCAGGGTCTTCGACATCTTTGCATCGCAATTGTTGGATGGTTTGGTTTGGATGGCGTTCTCTCGATGCGGTGGTTGGAAGGAAGGGCAAAGTCGGCAACGTCGTGACAGCCCACAGCTCTAGCACCTCACTCTGTTTCAATAAGAAGTTTGACCATCTTTGGGGTGGTCGGTGGTCTAAAATAGAGGTCACTCAGATTCAGGCTCTATAGGTGCCCTATGATGTCGTCGTTGGCATCGGGTGGCGCAAAAGAACCATCTGCTCACCGCCAGTGCCTGTGCAGTGCCTGTGAATTCCCAAGCTGCTGCCATGGCAACCCACCAATCTTCGAGCAATTTCCAAGACTCCAAGCTATGACTTCAAGACAGTTTGGTCTTATCTACTGACCTTACTGTAGACGTCCACTGCTTTCAACCGCATTACTTTGACGTTCTCATCACGGTGCCCCAGCGCCACCGAACCAGGTCATCGAATGGCTTTCTGCAGTGGCTGACCCTAAACCCCGTCGAAACGCGTCTCTCTTCAGCTGCCTCAAGCTCAGGGGCAACACAAACAAACAGTCAAATGAGTTCTGGATGAACTCCTTGAGAAAAAGAGCTACATAAATTGCTCATATGTGCTTTGCCAACCTTTTGCAACTCAAGAATGAATGCAAACCCAATCAAACCCACCTTGAAAACACAGCCGGCCATTTCTGTAAAGAATCCTACGGGTCGCAGACCTCGTCAGTGCTCTCCATATGTGTAGGAACACAAGCAAAGCTCGTAACAAGCACAGTGGGGACTCCTGAGATCAGTCATTATCCTGTCCACTTTAGCCGAGCCTGTTCATCCACAAGGCAAAAGCTTAGCCACAATTGAACAAAGTTAAATAAAGCATGACAAATCTCGTCGAGTTGTAACCTGTCACGCGCCAAGTGTATGTCATGCGTCAAGAACAATGAAAAAGGATGAGTAAACTAGACTAGAAGGTGTGGGTCCCACAGTGATACTTGCCGGCATATAGCTAAAGACCCCTCATATCTGTTCAATATTGTTCAATCATGTGCAATCTATTCGTGTCATCCACTTATGGAAAGTTGATGCGCAAGGTGGTCCGAGCAAGGTGGTGCGAGCATCTTCACTCAAACACAGACCAGCAGCGTGTGCCTTGGGCTTCACCTCCACCTGGCTGTGAGAGAAGCCGCGTGCAGGGAGAATACACAAAAATACACAGTGGTGCCAGGGGCAAACTCCCCACACCCAGTTCAAAAAAAGTCGCCCCTGGCCTAGCTAATGGACCAATTGTCAGTTGATTGGCGTTCAGAGGTGAAGGTGTTTGGGATGGGGGCAGTGTAACTTTCTGCAAGAGAAATTTCAAGAACCACCTTTGCTGGCTCGAAGAACTCACAAGGTTCAAATAGTTTCTTCATCAAGCGATCAGAATGTCAACTGACACATGATGACACCATCTGACACTATCAGTCATGGTGACCAAGCAGGCTTTGGAAAGCGACCCAAGCAATTGTTCCTCCCCTTCAGGTTGCTCTAGGTCCCGGTGGCATGTTTATAAGCCCTCTCCCCCAACCCCCCGAACTGCACCGTCGTGGTCCCCCGTATTCGGCGGGCCGCGAGGTCGTTTTCGGCCTGCCTCAGCTATGGTGACCTGGGTGGGGCGACGCGGAGCCAGGGATCTAGCACTTCATGGCTTCGCTCATGGACAGAATCGCCCGGAGGCCTGACTGGAGGTGTCCTCGGGGTCTCAACTTCGGTTTTGAGGGACCAGTCGGGCTACGGCTGATGGTACGGCTTCACGCTTTGGACGCCAGACCAGGAGTGGAGTCGAGAGGTGCAGCATGGGTGAAATCACGGGAAAACAACATATGGAGGCGCATGGATGCACATGGAGCATGCCAACAGAGGTTAAGTGACCTGAACTAGGACCCTACCACCTATGGGATAGTGTATAGGGTTCTTCAACCTCTGTTGGTGGGGCCACAGAATGACCATGTCTTCAATGTCACGCTGGACTTGCCTATTTCTCCAGCGGAGGCGACACGTCTCCTTGACCTCTCTGAAGTGGTCTACGGATACTATCGATTGATCCATCCACCCATGTATGTACAGTAGTCAGCCATACTCATCCTGACTAAGAGTTTTGGAGATGCACCACTGGATGGCCGCTGGCCTTCGTATGTGACCCTGGCGTTACCGTTCCTCAATGAGACACATATTCCATGCAGCCTTGAGGGGAAGAGAACTGGGCGTCACTCAATGCCATTGGGTGAGAACATCCACCAAAGTTCCTCCATCCTCTACTCCCAGCCGTCATGTTGACCCATCGCCCAGTCACAGAACTACGCGACGCTACAGGTCAATCACCGCGGCTTGCAGTGGGTGATGCGAGCGATTTGCGGGTCCACACGGGTTCAGGAGTCTCAGGTGAAGACTACTGTGACCTCTACCTTTGGACCACCAACCACCAGAAATTGATAGGTCTATCATGGTCTATCACCACATTAGATCTACTGATTGGTGGGAATCCTAAATATGGCCTGCTCCTGTTCAAAGGTCCAATGAGTTCTACTGTAGTCACAAACCCTGGCGCCCTCATTGGAGCCGACGCTCACCGCACCTTGGGCACTGTAGAAGGTCATTCAACTGGCCCTGACCTGCCCTTGGGCAGGGAGACAAGTACTAAATGAACTTTATACCAGGGCCCCCCTGTTTGGCTGTTTGGTGGTTTTCATGGACATCCCGAGCTCCACCTCGAATTAAGCTATCATTGGACACCCTTTGCACAGGGCCTCAGACCCTGCTTTGGCTCTCTGTTCCACTTCCACTTCCTCGCCTCCAGTCGATCTGAACACCCAGCACTCCGCCCCTTTCGCCGCTCGTGCACCGCTCCAAGGTCGATGTGCAGCAGGTCTCCGGATAGATCTCCCATGTAGGATCTTGGACGAAAATCACCCACCCCAAGCCTGAAGAGGTGGTTTGAACATTGAGGGGGTAGGTTGGAATCAAGGTGACTGACATGAGATACACACCGAACCGACTGGGATTCTGGTGACGTGGCATGGCCGAGTTCTTGTTGACCATGAACTCCTCATAGCAAATAGCTGATGGTCACTCCAGTTCAACCACTTCCATGACTCCTGCAAGTCAGCAGGGCTGCGCCAAGTGCGGTCGTTGCGACGCCACATGAGCTGCGAAGGGCCGAGCCACCGCGAGCCACATGAGCAAGAGGATGCCACCCCAGAACCCCCCACACGAGAAACAGAACTCTTCACTCGGATTCATCCAGTGGCATACCGGGAAAAAACACATGCCAAGCACGCCCTCACGCCGTGTGGTCCCAGGACTGTGATGCAGTGGGGGGTAGAAGATGTTCCAAGGATGTCTTCTGCTGGGTCCAAGGATGTCTTCCAAGGATGTTCCACAGGACATTCAACCACGCTGGCAGCGACGATCCTATGGAGCATGGTGTCCAGAAATGGTTATGATAAGCAAGGCATCTGCGAAATCCAAGGTCTCGAGACGACCTGAACGCCTCCATGGCCACCTTCACCGCCGATACAGCCGCTGGTAGGAGAGGAGGTACTCCGGAAAGGCACGGCTGGCATCGGGCAAAATGAACCTCGGCGTGGCAGCTCGCGGCCGCTCGAGCTTGGTGTTTCCCGAGGCCAAGCTGAAGAAGCAGCTGGCAGCCCAAGAGCTGCCAGGGCAACATACAATGAATATCATCAAATTGGGTCTATCCCATTAGCAGGGCCCGGATGATGAGGAGGCCTGGTTGCAGGCCGACATCTCTAAAGCAGATCATACACAAGACATATTTGGACCCTCTAAACCCACCCCAAACACCTTCTTAGAAGGCACTTGGGCCCCCAAAGATGGATTGTGACTTCCCCAAACCGAACTACCTCGAGGGGCTGCAGCCTGATCGCACACCCGAAGGACGCCGGAAACCACACCAAAGAACCCGGAAAAATTGATACAAGTAGGAGGACACCGAAAGGATATGTAAAGGAGTTCAATACCCGTGGTGCCATATTGTGCCATCATTATATGTCCATATGTTTGCACGGAAACCAATAAAAGAGAACGAACTTGTTTTAGTACTTTTAAGGTGGACTATTCAGCTACAGTATCTACCTCCCCTCCAAACACCACCTCATTCACAAACACCAGAGCTCAGGCGGTGTTTTTCTCCCAATTCTCGTCCGGCGACTCGCGATAGCTCCCACTGCTGGCTTCAAAGTCCACGAGCACCGCCCCTGGCAGCGCCTCTGCGTGCGCCGCCGCCTCCGCCGCGCGGCGCGACGCCCGCGCAGCGGCGCGGCGTGAGAGGCGGACGGCACCCAGGAGCACGCGACAAAGCCTTGAAGCGCGAGCGGCAAGCGAACACAGCGACCCACAACGCCGGAGCTTGAAGACAGAAACACGGGTACCAGGGACCCCCCGTAATTAAGGGGTGTCCATGATTTGGAGGTTGAGCTTGGGATGTCCATGAAAACCACACCAAACAGGAGGCCCTGGTATTTTGTATGTATTTGTCATGTATTTGTCATGTGTGTGTGTGTGTGTGTCGCATTGGGTGGCACCTCTCCACCCAAAAGGTGTGAAGAGTCTTGCCGCTTTTTAAGCGTGAAGAATGCAGGACTCAGCAGTTTCTGCAGTGAGGAACAGCAAGGCGTGCCATCCGCAATCGCTGGGACCCTCCGCGTACTCGTCGGCCTTGCTGGAGCACTCCGCAAAGTAGAGGCCGTCAGGGAAGAGGGGCGCTTTGGAGAAATTGGGGCCAAAGCCTTGGGTTCAGGGATGAAGCTCAAGTCCATCAAACCTTTTCAAGATTGAAAGTTCAAACACGCTAATCCGCCCCCCGACCGTTCAGGGCAGAATGTCTATGGCAAAGTTGGTTGATGTGCTCGTTACCGTGCTTACGCTCTTCAGTTCCAAGTGTGACATTGTAGGTTTGTGGATTGCACATCACCCGATATCACACGTTCAGCATCGCAGGGGAGGGTCGTCTCTCCTCACGGGAAGTGGTCCACATATCAGTGGGCAAACACACTTACTGTGGAGATGTTCAGCCCTCCTTCGCTACAGAATTTCAACATGCCCGTGAGGAAAGCCGTGAAATCACTTGCACTATTCCCAACCGGCCACGTTCTCTTTTTTCATTCGACTTCCCTTTCGATCAGCTTCCAACTGAACAATGATCAACATTCCATCACATTCCCAGTCCCAGTCAATATATTCAATTGATTTCAATTGCCTGGCTCTACTGCCTGCCCCCCCCGCCGTCTTTCTTGCGCGTTCTTTGGTAGTTCTTCCCCTCACCCTCTGCAGAGTCCCAACCACCCCGCACCCTCCACGTCACCCTCGCTCCGCGCCACGCTCCGCCGTCGCGCGCCCGCAGAGGTCCAGGTCGAAGCCCTGGTCCAGGATCCGCTGCGCCGACGCCCAGGAGGTGCCGTGGAACAAGTAGCATTCCTCTGCCACCGGGTCCAGAAGTTGAAGAACCCGACTGTTCGACTATCCCATAGGCCATAGGTACCCTGGGTGACGGATCCCATTTATGGTCACTGAACTTCTGGGTGCCGGGCAGGCTCAGGCAGACTCGGAGATGTTCTGGGGTCGGTGTGGGGAATTGAACGACCATGAACGACCTGAGGCCTAGATGGTGGAGTAGATGCCCGTTGGCGAACAAGTCGTACATTCTAAGGAGGTGTGACTGGGTTGGGTGCCAGAAGGTCCAGTGATACCTTGTGCAGGGACGACTGGGTGAGCCCAAACGGATAGGTGTCGTCTACGGTGTGGTCTGTTCCCACCTGGAGCCGGTTCCGGACCGCTTCACGCAGAGCGGGAGATCGTGGTGAGCGTGTAGGACGCCCCCCATCCATGTCGTTCTTGCAAGGCAACCGAGTCGTGGATGGAGCCGAGAAACCCGGAATAGGGCAACTTGTGTGGCACAATCTGGCGCAATCTGAACATGTTTAGTTATATATTGAGACTAAATTTATGTTCTATGTTCTACGATGTTCTACGCCCAAAGGCTCAATGGAGCCTCAAACTGCTACATGTGAGGGTCAGACCGCGAACTGAGGGTCCATCCATCCTCTGCGCCTGTGCTGGACCTCTTCCCAGCCACCGTCTTAGGTGTTTCGTGGACGAGTCTCATTGCACCGCGCTTCCGTCTGGTCTGCTCCAAAGCGCCAGGTCCGGACAGGAGGGTTTAAGGGCGGTAGACCTTCCGGCTGCTGCTCCAGCATCAGTGTCCTGTGGGGCTGCATCATTGCCTCAAGGACGTGCCTCTCTGATCAGGAGGAGAGGGAAAAAAGCCCAAATATTCCCAAATCTTGCAGTTGTTGATTCACTTCGTCTGAACAATTCTCTTTGGACCGCCCCTTGTGAAGAGTTTATGTACCTGAACCCCCCTGGATCCCTTTAATCCACCCCCACCACCCACCCCCAGCCCGAACTCCTCCAGGTCTCGAACTCCTCCCATCGTTCCGCCGGGCGCGCCGCCTGCGCCGCCCGCAGTCGCAAGCGCTGCGGCAGTGGACCGCGTCGGTCGCAGGAGCGGCGAGGAAGGAAGGTCTCATCGAGCAGCGCCTCCGCCAGAGCCGCGGAGCCCAGGAAGTCCCCGGCTGCCGGGGGGAGGAAGCTGGGGCGACTCTCAAAAGAGGTTCCTTGCAAATTCCTCTGGCTCCAAATCAGATCTGAGTTGATTAAGACGTCCTAATTCATAGTAGAGCATCTCCCCAGCAACAAAACAAACAACATACAGTGATATTCATAGTGATATTCATATAAACCACCGACCTTTGGCGGGCCATCTACCACCTCTCTAATCCACTATATAGATCCATCCCCATCGCCCCACCAGTTCGTCCCACCTGCAGGGCCTTCATCTCCCCAACACCCAACGACTCCATCTCCACGCGGCCGCCGCGAGGTGACGGTGGGAGCCGATGGCGGATGTGGGTTGGGGTAGCTGATGAGCAACGACCAAGAGTATGGCCTGTTCCTCAAAAAATTGAGGCCGAGGGTAGGTGACGAAAGCTAGCAGGTGTGCATCCGGACTGGTGGGACATCAAGCGGATTGAGGCAAATGCTCATGAGGTAAAACGTTGTGAACATGTAAGACACACAAACACCAATGACACAGCCAACCTTAGAATTGAAGTCCCCGATAATTAAGGAAGCGTGGCTGGACTTTGCCACACTATTCGATGCATCCGATGTGTTTACGAACCTGTGAGCTTGTTGAATCTGTTGCACCGTATCCCAAAACCTCCACGGAGGAGTTGAACCAAAGTGGATGCCATAAGAGGTGCGCAAGAGGTGTCCCAGAGGCAAAACAAAGCTGCTTGCATTATTTACTTGGTTTCTTCTATCAATGTCGATGTCATGAACCTGTGAGCTTGTTGAATCTGTTGCACCGTATCCCGGAGGAGTTAAACCAAAGTGGATGCCATAAGAGGTGCCCGAGAGGTGTCCCGGAGGCGTCCCAGGGGGGAGTTGAACCCACCGGGGGGGGGGGTCCTACATATGAAGTTTTCGCGTGATGCGGCGATCTCGAGGATTCCAGCCCCTCACTTGCTAAAGCAAGGACAACTCCAGCTAGCTGGTGCTAGCTTTCGTGACAAGGGTCAATTGGTGTTCAACGCAAAGTTATATATTACCCAGCAAGTCCAAAGGACGGGTTAAACCGGTGCGTTACTAAAGAACTGGTTCAACTGGTGCGTTGACCCACTGGGTTATCAACTATCCCTGAACCTGAAAAAAGAGGCGTCCTGTCTGGAGGTCCCGGATCGTAGTGGGGCGAAACCAGCCAGGTGAAGGTGCTGGCATGAATGATGTTATTACCCTAAGAATCAAAGGACCCTCAAAGGTGAAGGTTGGGTGAAGGGTCCAAACCCATGCAAAACCCTCCAGTTCGGAGGGTCGATTCTTAGGGCATAACTCTGCACATTCGATCCCACCCACCCGCCACATCCCCCATCAGACCCACGCCCAACGCACGACGCACGACGCACTTCGCGCCCTCCAAGTGTCCGGACGACCGGGCCTGGGCGACGGGATGGCGTGGCGCTCGCTGGCGTGTCCGGGCCGGGGTTGGAGGAGGGACGGCACCCAATACAGAAGCCTACAAGTCCAAGGGTCAGGTTAAACCTGGTCCTTGACCTCACTGAGCACCGGGGGTTGCATGACTGGATTGAGTCAAATGAGGTCCGTAAGGCCTGTAGGCCTGTAGGGGAAGAACAACACCAAGCAATGCTGAAAGGGTTGCTTCTGAAGGAAATGGAATCGTCAGAGTTAGGGGTGTCTATAAACCACCCTTGCCAGGGATGCCGGGCCATGATTTGGGGTTGTGAGGACTGTATGCCGGACTGTCTTCCATGGCATGCACGGAGGCCCGTAAGTGGTCAAGAGAAGCGTTTCCCTCTTCCATGGCGCCAGCGTTTCCCTGAAAAGAACATGTTTGCGTTCATACCGTGTGGAACTCGTGCGGATTTCACCTCAACAGCCAAGAGCTCCAAGGATCAAGCTCTAGTTGTATGGTGACAAGTGTGCAGCTGATCAAATTTGCGACTCATTTTATAGTCAATTACAAATCATTTGTACCTGCAGGGAGCCTAGCTGGGGTACTGCTGTGGCAGCGTGATCTCCAAATGCTACGAAAGAACCCGCTCTGTCTGGGATGCAAACCACCTTGGAACTCTGAGCCTAGAGTTGTGACAGCACAATCACAAGTGAATCGCACCGTCGAAACAATAAATCTCTTCCTGACCACCGCTGTGCGGTGTCTCTTGCTGATGCGTGCAATGCAAAGCCTCGAGTTCTGTGCAGTGATTGTCAGTGAAGCGCATCATTGAACATGCAGTGGATATCGCAAATCATTGCACAGCCCAACAATCCTAAGATTGTTCATACAAGTGTCCTGAAGCAACCTGCTCCACAAGAACTCCCTCCACCAAACCCATTCAGGCCAGGGACGCTCCACTGGAGGCGTTTGCATCTTCTTGTCAAGCTGCAATTGCAAATCCCTGGGCTTGAGCACAAATGGTTTGTGGAGGCTAGCAGCAACTAACACCTCACCAAACAAATGTTGTTGTTGGCCGTTAGGTTTCATGATCCTCCACACCCGCAGTGGTTTTATGTGGGGCAAGACCGGGCAAGAGGTCTGAGGGCAGCGACATGTAGCACAACCATGTGGAATCAAACACGGTAGCTACAGCCAGATGTTGCAAACTAAATGGATGCAACTGGCACATCTATGAGCCAACTCTGCCAATCGGTCGCTTTTCATATCCCCCATCTGGTGCCGATTCCATCTAGTGTACCATCTATAGCAAGTGCAGTCAATACCCTCGCCCTGTCAAAGAAGGGCTTTCCAGTCCTATGAAAAGGCCCAGGACGAGCTGGGTGCGAGCTCTCAGCTCAGCTTTGCCTTTCCAGGCTTGAGAGGTTTTCCGCACGCCCGAGAAGAATTTTCCGCACCATGCACTGCAGGCCCTTATCGCAAGATCATTGCTGAACGCAAACGAAGAGGGTTTAATGGCATGACGACTCGTGAGCTCTCTACATGAGCTCCATCTGCGCAGCGACAGGCAGTAGCCACGTCCACCGTGTGTCACATCCCACCCGTTGCGTCCCAACAGCTCAGACATGATTCCCCTGCCTCCTAGGTAAGCCTAAGCATTGCCCCTCCTAGGTAAGTCCGGTGGCCGTGATCACCGAAGCCTTCTGAACTTCTCCACCACCAAAAAAAGGACGGCTCCAACCTGAGAGGCTGGAGCACCTTCGACTTCCTTTTCGAGGTCTTCAACGCTTCGCACCCTACAACCACCTCCAGCATCCCGCCGTGCGGAACCAGTCCCAAGGCGCTGGTTCGCTCGCTGTGCTCGCTCTAGAGCCTGGTCTTGCTCGTTCGGCGAACGGTGCAAACGACGGGAGTCAAAGCTGGGAAACCCAACAACCAGACGAGAAATGGATGTTTCCCCAAGCAGCCATTTTCCCATGGCAAAGGATTTCAAGCAAACCATATTGGAAAAAAAAATTGTTGCTGGTTGGGACTGGGTTTCCAGGAAGCAGTTCATTGATGGTCATGGACGTTCCTTGAAGTCTCTGTGATGAAAATGGACCGTTGCTGCTTTCTTGACGTGTGACAGGAAGGAAGGATCGAATAAACCAATGAACAACTTGATATATTATGATAAGCTTTTAAAATAATGCAATTGCTTGCATACTTGCGTGTGTGTGTGTGTCGTATAGAAACGAAGTCGTCTAAAGTGGTCGAAGGTTAGCTCAAGGCCCTCGATGACTGCCAGCTTAAGCACCAATGAAACTCCCAACTAATCATCTCCATTGGACACCCAAACAGGATGGTCTTGGTACATTATACAATAAAAAATATCTCGATCTCTACAAGTCCAAAGACCCAGTAAAACCTAGTCTTTTACCTCCTTAAGTATTGGCTTTGTATGACCATATCCAGTAAAATGATGTTTTTGACTTGTAGGGTATGATATATATATATATTATTTACATTTATTTACGCACACACATATAATATATATATATATATATTAACATCATTAGACTTACATCAGTGCACATCACTCACCCTACTCACGGCCTAAATAATAGGCCGAGACCCCCGTCTCCATCTTCGACGTTCGCCGTACGAATCAGCTGTCCCAGCCCTCGCCTTCTGCAGATCGCCCTTCTCTTTCCCCAGCCTCGCTGGCGACGAGTGGAGCGCACTCCGTGTCCCACCCGTACCGATGCCCGACCCCGCGAGCGACTCATCGGGTGCGAAGCAGGAAGGACCGGTGGGGCCACCGGGGCCAATCGAAGATCCGACTCGGAAGCTGAGCCCAGATGAGCCGGGACCACATCGACCTTGTGGGGTGCTGGGAGCCCTTGTGGGTGCCTGTGCGGCAGCTGATTCGATGCTGGTGGTCTCCAGGAAGTTCCTACCGGCGCCCCTGTAGCAAGTCGAGATCTGGCCAGGAACCACTGGGCACAGGCACAGTCGACGCATCCATGGCTGGGCCTCCTTGCCTTCTTTCAAGCTATGCAAGCGCGTGTCTACCCCATGTATATATAACTGGGTTCCCAATCACCAGCCACCACCACCACGCATGACCGCATCTTCTCGGGATCCCAGGCTTCTTGGCGGCCTGCCAGCAAAACGCCCACAGGGGGTGAGGTGCAGAGGGCGGGGGAGGTGCATACGACTGGACTTGAACCTGTGAATCGCCTCCGACGAGCACATCACATCAAACCCGTGGAGTGAAACCCCCCCGTGTTCGTCAAGGGAAAGGTCGTCTTCCTCTCGGGGCCTTTCTTGGCCATCCAGGTCACCATGGTGATGTGTTCGTCAAGAAGTGTCACTTGTGTTGTGGAATTCCTTGGTGGTACGGCAAGATCACATGTGAAGGCGTACCTCCGTTTATACGCCTTCCACGACGTTAGTAGAATAGGTTTTTGCAAAACCCTTTCTGTGCACTACCCTTCCGTTTGCCTTTGAACATGGTCCGGTACGCGTGCAGTACACAATGCGTACGTCGTCGCGAAGCGAAGCACAACACACGAGTGGCCACTCTGCTTGGGCAGTCGGGCCTTCACCGCTCTGTTCACAAAGGAAGCCTTGGTCTTTCTATATTGGCATTGATAGAGTCGGATGGTAGAAGACCTCCAAGACTTGCAAAAAGGCTGGAACTGGGCTTCAGAAATGCGGTTCCATCACTGGATCTCAACTCTCCAAATCCAACACCCTTCCCTTCTGCACCTCCAGGGCTTCTCCCTGCGAGGGGTGGGGCGAGACGAGACAGAGTGCAAAAAGCGGACCGAGCAGTTGTCCAGTGCCACCGCGAGTTAGTTCCGACCCCCCACCCGGCCAATCGCCATGGCCATGGCCCCAAACCTATCAGGGCTTGGCAGCTCAGGTTCGCTGGATCCTGGCCTGGCTATAGAACATATGTTGCAGTAGGAGCCATGTTCTCACTAAAGATAGTTCTACCTGATAGTAAAAAGGCAACTGATCTTTCAACGGATCTTAATCTCGTTCCTTTCTTTCGGATAGAGGGTCCCTATATGTCCTTTTAGATGTCCCTCACATGCTTTCCACTTCAGCTGCGTATGAAAGCAGGTCTCTTCAGTGAACCCCCACTCCCCCCCCCAAAAAAAAAGAAAGGTCCCTTTTCAAAGGTCCCAAGGAATTGGGCCACCACTTTGGAGGGCAATTCCTTGCCTCTCCTCATCCCACACCCATCCCACGGAAACCACGCCGTCCACGTAGTCGTTTGGGGCCTCTCCCATTACCCTTCGATCACCGGGTCAGCGGCTTCGAATGCATGCGCACACAGCGTCTTTTGTACACCTGATCTCCGTGGTGATCTCCGTCAGATCACCGCTCCCCACCGCTCCCCACCCGCGCGGCTCCGCGCTGCTCCGCGCTGCTCCGCGCTGCTCCGCGCTCCTTTCTGCCCGCGCGATCCGCTGCTCCGTCGGTTCCGCGTCTCTCTCCCGCCCGGGCGGCCGGGTCCGTTGGGACGGCGGCCGGGACCGTTGGGACTGCGGCCGGGACCGAAGGGGGGGTACAGAGGTCCGGGTGTGGGGGCGAGTGGCAGGGTTTGAGAGGTGGGGTAAAAGCAAGAGAGATTGAGAGATCAGAACTGGAGCCTGTATACTGGTAGATATGGGATGGGCTAGCTGTTCAAGCTCTCTAGGTAGATCTTGATAGATCTGATTTGTGGAGGGGACTGTTTGCCCAGCCTAGAAGGTGTAGAAATGAAGAGTCGATGATTGATGGGCGAATGTTCAGTTGTGAATACATGAATCTTTTGGCTCCCCCCCAGGTTCTCAGTATGGTATTGTCACTTTGGGGGGTTGGGTGTGAGGTGCAGAACTTAGAAAAAGAACTCCTTCCACCGTCTTTGGTGACCACGTCCACCATCATGGCTGAGGTCGTTTTCCGGGAGACCTCGACACCATCAACAGATGCTTCCTTTCAGCTCCGGCGCTTTTTTGGGGCAGCCCCTTGTGGGCTGCCAGGCTCTTCAGCATTGGCGGTATCGGCCCAAATTGCTGGGTCGAAGAAGCATGAGGGGCGAGGAACCCTCTCCAAAATAGTCCAAATCAATCACTCAAACAAATCGAATCAATCACACGTCGGGTCACCCCGTTTCAACCAGCTCCACAGCTCCAGATCTATGCTTTCTCTCTGCCGCATGTTTACAACCACCCCTCACACCGAACGGGCGCTTCATGAAGGGAGGAACCCAAGGTCGCGGTACTGTTCATTCTTGTTCAAAGCAACTGAACCCGCTTGGGTTGCCAGAGACGTTCGAACCATTTCAACACCTAAGGAAAACATCGGAAAACCACAACTACACCAACTCAGGCCAAAAGCTGCCAGAGCCGAACTCAGGCGATTGGCTCCTCCACGAAACATCCGTGCACCCGATTTTGGGGGGGGTTGGCCACCCCTTCTCGACCTGGATCTTTGCTGGGACTCCGCTCATTTAAACCTCAGGTCGTGGGCGACCCCGCTGTGCAGTGCGGTGATGTGAGGAGGCTGGAGTTTTGTGGACGCCACGGGTCACTTGCTTTGTGGGATGGACTTGGCTGCAGAAAAGCACGGCCCGGCCAAAGGTGAAAGAAAGGGTCCAGGAGTTCCAAGTTGGGGTGGTATCCATGGAGGATAGGGATGCCCAGAACATCCACTCACTTGGGGACTAAACACCACCACTTTGTGACCCTTGGCTTATTAATGAAAATAATTAATGAAGCTGGTAGGTGTCTTTGCTTGGCGTTGGCACTGCTGCTGAACCTTGGTCGACACCAGCATCTGAAGGCTAAACTATGTATGTCAAAGCCCAACCTTGGTGATGCTCTAAGCCATTTTCCAATTGTCCCATTTTCCCTCCAACATTATCCGAAAAACATGCAGAGCCATCAAAGATTTTGAAGTGCCCCACAAGGCACTATAGTTAATGGATGTTAATGGTGTCCAATGCAATCCATACAGGACCAAACCCCTCACCTTCGTCTTCTTGGCCAAGAAACGACGGACTGCGCTTTGTCAGTGCCTGAAAAGGCTTCCCAGCATGTTCCTTGGTGCTACGAGCGGTAGCAGGACCACTCGTGCCATGCACCTTGTCGGTCTCGTCCCTCTTCGTGAAATGAGTGTCTATGGGGGCCTGCTGGTTATGCAAACTGTACCTCTTTGACAAGGGTTGGAGATTAGAACCCGTACAGTTGGGAGGGCACCTCCTCCTCGCAAGCTTTTTGAGCAGCTTTCGAGCTCTTGACTGTCACCGTCACAACTACTCCCGTTGAGTTCGAAAATATTGCACAACACCTTTCCCGACATATAGAAAGTGAGCAAAACTACTTGGGCTACAGGAACCTAATTCAAAGGGTAAGCAACGCAGGGGATAAGAAGATGCGGATGGATCATGCAACCGCTGATCATAAATCAGCAAAAAGGTTTCTTAAGCCCGTGCCCAAGCCCAAGTTGAAAGTCTGAAGGATAGCTTTTGAGTGTGGGCCACCGAATGCAGGTGGACCGATGTGGACCTAAAGAGATAATGAATATAGATTGGTCATGGCTCGGGGATTGGTAGAGCTTCGCGACTTCGCAACAATTGCCTGGTGACCCTTCATCCCCCTCATCTGGTCTAGTGACTGGTGGCACTCAAGGAGTTCACCTCATCAACCTTCTCCAGCAAAAGTGGCAAGAATGGAACATACCTCTGCCTAACGACCTAGACCCTCTGAATCTGCCTAACTACTTCAGTTCAGGGTTCTGAAATGTTATATAAATACATGGGTTCTCAAATCCATCAACCTGAGGGGAAAACGAAGTGTTTTTGCTGATGCTCTGGACTCAGTCACTATTCTCCAATCCAGCTTTGCCCAAAACATCCTCTCACTGGCACTTGAGCGCACTTGAGCCATAGTCTTCTGTGAAGGGATGGTGAAATCCCAGTGGAAAATCCGGTGATTTCGCATTGCTCACCTCCACCCCGTGGAGCCGTTCAGCTCCTTCCTTCGCCCGAGGCGCTCCAGTTGCTGTACAGGGTTCATGTTGGACACCGTGGTGGTCGTCTGCGTCACTGTGACCTCGTAGCGGGGCGCTGGCGTGCCGGGTTGCGACGCGGACAACAAAACGCCACGGATGGTCTGGGCTATGAGACCCAGAAGTCCCCCTGCATTCCAACCATTGGGTCCTATTCAAGCCCTTCGACACCGAAAAAGAACATCCATCGAACACCCTCAGGACGTGACCATTTTAGTAACAAAGTTCGGGCCCAGAATACCCACTCGGAATCACTCGGACATGGGTCGAGCATGATCGAGCTAAACTATACAGCAAACCATCCAACTCCATGGCTTTATCACAATAAGAAGAACGTCTCGTCCTTCTATCCAGGTTCTTGGGTTCAAGACCAACCTTGATCCACAGAATCAGACGTCTTTTTGTCCTGAACTTTCCTTTAAAAACACCATGGCATGTCTACACAGTGCCGTACATGTCAAGAAATAAGCTGAAATCAGCAGTCTGAGGCCCCCCCCCCTTTCTACCTCATCGTCTCTAAGAGCTCAGCAGCCCCAACACCTCCCACCCACCTCACCGTCCACCCCGCGGTACGGTGGTGCCGGTCGTCGTCCACGTGAGGGTCCGGGAGGTCGTGGCCGTGGTGGTGAGGCCAGTGGCCTCGGTAGTGGAGGGCTCGGGACCGGGCACCACCCAGTGGCCTCGGTGGTTGATGGACCCGAACTGGGGGTTGATGTGAACATGAGGTTTCCACCACCCAGGGTTCCCCCTGAGTGGTGCTGGGTCACTACTAGTAATTATAGCATAGATTTGGAGTTGCAAGCTCTTCCAAAAGAGGTTTATGGTTAACAGGACATAAATCCAGATGAAAGCCCTGGACATTGTCTGGATCTTTGAAGCTGGTGTGATGGTCCGATGGCCGTGGTGTGTCCCTATTGCTGGTGATCATCTCCGTGCTACAGTACCTATAGACCCCAAACACTACTTATTTGTCATGTCTGAAGCGAAACATCGTTTTTTTTTTTAGAACTGTCATTTTTTAAGGTTCTGGGGTCTTATGGTATAATTAGGTTTCGGAACATGTTCAATCGATCAAGTCCCCTGTGGGGATCCTGAACATTCGCCTCACTGAGTGGTGACCAAGTCACAGTGCAAGCAATGTAGCTGTCTGCCTGGGATGGCATCTCTGAACACGAAAGAAGGAGACCGAGCTGGTTGACCTACCTACAGGGGTCTAAGATGGATCTGGAGGCGCAAATGGACCTGGCAGCTTCGGTGACTCTTGGTGGAAGCACCATGGAAAGTGCAGATCTCAGACCTCTGGATCTCTAGACTCTATGATATTCTCCCTAGGCATCCAGTCGTACCGAACCTCAGGTACGGTGATGTGTTCGTCACTGAGACATGTAGGTGCCAGGAGGCTCCAGTCGTACCTGCTCTTCTCAGCAGGCACGACTGGATCCCTATAGGGTCTAGGGCTCCCAGGTGAAAACGACCCATCAAGAGAAAGAGAGAGAGAGAGAGAGCTGTGGGACCACCATCATTGGCGCACCGCTCTCGTTGTTGGCGCCTTTTGGGCGACAAAAATCACTCCACCCACCGAATCTCCGGTCGTGCAGCTGGAAGACGAAGGAAGACGAGAGAGTGAACACCGCCCGTCAAGACTGTTCAAGTGGACCCTGAGTTGTTGGAAGATGGTGAGCCCACTGGTGAACCCCTAAGGACCTAGCTTCACGAAATCCATCCGAGGTGGCTTTTGGAGCGCCACTTGAGTCCTTCGTCAGAGGTTTTCAGAGTATCCTCTTCCAGGCCGGGCTGGGGGTGTCGATTCGTAGTTCATTCGCCAGAGGCGATCTGAGGAAAGCTTACTTTCTTCCATCTATCTTCCATGCCCCCCTCCTCCAGGGGCCATGTGCATCTTCAACTCCGAAATACCACCACACCACCCAGTTCACTCACAAAACACCGAACACCTCCCGCTTGAAAGATAGGAACATCAACCATCTCATCGACCTCCCGCCTCCCGGACGCTCGGGCTGAACGACGGAGTCGACCTCGCGGACCGACCCACGGCACTTGACGAGTGGCGCTCTTGTAGGGATGATACGCGACGATCTCTTGGGAGTTGCACTGATCCCATCCAGGCCATTTATTGCCTCGGTCACGAGTGGAGGAGGATGAACGAGCGAGGGGGAAAATCAAAGGATTCTCCTCATTCTGGGCTTGAGCAGTCTGGTGATCCAAAGGCACACGGGAAGGCTTCTTTGCGCCATGCGCCATGCGCCATGCCACCGAGCGCTAAAGTAGAATGATGCATGGCAAACTTGACGGGAACCTAAGAATGCTATACTGCTCTAGATGACGGGTGGTATGTGTATACATGCATATATATATAATATACATCCGCGATCATCCGCGTGTGTATCCGTCTAGACCCAACAAGCCTTCTCAGGTTCTGCCCCTTCTCTGCCATCTACATCCTCTGCAGCATGGTTGCGGCGAAATTCTAGCCAGTTCCAAGGAAGTTTGGCAAAATGGAAACCTTAAATTAAAAACATACCAACTTCCTAACCTCCCCGAGAACCTCCACACGTTGTTTGGTCATCTTTGCTCCAAGGTGCAGTGGTCCTCGGCCAGCATTTGCCCCACCTTGGTGTGGAGCCAAAAGCCAAGGATAGCCAAGGGCCATGAGCCAAAGTGCCCGGTGTCTGAAAGGAGTAGAATAGAAAACGGCAGCCGCTCGAGGTGACGGAGGAGCCGCCAGAGGTGACTGACGCAAGAGCCACCCGATCATGTGCACCAACTACTATGTGGGACACACATTGCCTGTGGAAGAGCTCATACTCTGGAAGACTTCTTGTTGTGTACCAGAAGGTGTTTCAGGATCCAAGCACCTGAGGCTGAAGCAAAAGTTACTTCTTGAGGGCCAGCTTGAACTTGTATGGTGGGTTCTTTCCTGCAGAAAAGCTGTTCATTTGGGCCTCCCAAGGTTAGGGGATGCATTTAGTGCAGAAAGCGGCCACCACTCATCTGCGGCCTGAATTTGAAACCTATTCACCCGCCTTGGAGATTCAAGGACAGCCCACTTGATCATTAACCTGCTCCGAACTTTCGGAGATATTCCGTCGATGTCCATGTTTGTCCGCCCAAATCCATATCGCCCCGCAGCTCGGATCGGGCCACATAGATCCGCTTGGTGTGAGCGACGGTCAGCAAGCACTGGTCGAGCCACATGTCCTCCCACGCGAACAAGCACCGCGAGGAGACGGAGCGTGTGAGCGGAGCGGCCGAGACGGAGCGTTGGGCGTTCGGAAGCGTTCGGAAGTCCGAACGCCCATGGTCATGTCAGGCGCAACAGTTGCCCCAAAAACACCTCCTCCACCCACGGGCGAAACCAGGGCGAAACCGGTGTTCGCATCGAAGCAACACAAGGCAATCAATCCAAAGGCTGCAATCGTGTTAAAAGATCGACGATCAACCTAGGTTTTCCATGACCCCCGGGGTCCATCGATGCCAAAATGCGGAAAACGCATGAAAACGCTCCGAAGTCCGTTGAGCATTCGGTGCCTGCCTACTTTGTGGCCGTATCCCCCCTAAACTCTGAACCTACTATGTCAATGCATCTTATCATATCATAGTCTTATTCCCAAGACGATAGTCAGACTAAAACGCACGCCACCTCGGAGTTCATCCTCCATACGCAGCGAACGGCCTCCCAAACGACCATGTCGAACGACGGACTGGCCCCCAAACCACCCCGGTCAACGCATCGATCGTCTGGACATGTCTTCCCACCAACCTGTTCCACTTGCACGGACCCATGTCCTCGCCCCACTGCCAGTTGCCCCAGTTGTTCATCGCCCAAAAGCATTGCGAGGAGGCTGAGCGGCGTGCGGTCCGGCGGAATCGGCACAGAATCGGCATCAAAGGATCCTCCCAAACCACTGATCGGTCAATCCCTACACCGACCCGTCGTACCTCCTCAGCTTCGGTATGACTGGACCCACATAAGAGCACCCGGGCCGACCGTCCCGAAACGAAGCGAAGCGTGCGACAGGTACGGCCACTCCCGGGAATCATGAAAACCACTTGGAGGAATCGGGAGCCCATCGTTGCAAGGAAGACACGAACCCTGAAATCATCGAAGTGGTTGGCATGGCCCCGAAATGGATGATCATGAGATCCGAATACCTCCGGATACCAAACAGCTGGTGCAATCCACTTCCATGATTTCAGGGAGCGTTTCACTCTCGTGAAGCCGAAACACAGCTATAGGTCCCCCTGCGTTGTCGCGTTGCGATGAAACCAACGCCATCGTGTGTCCGAACAAACGTCCGTTTCGAGCGGCGGTTGAGTTTCAGCAGGTTGGCAGGTTTTCGAAGCCGCGGTGTTTGTGGAGCGGACGGGGCTCATCTTCTGTCGCTTGGACTGTCACGGATGTGGGTCATCTTGAAGATGCGGTTTTAGCCCCGGTGTGGATCAATGCTGACATGCATCAGGCCCTGATGTCTGCAATCAATCTTCCAACACGGCAAACAACTCGGAAAGCATGAAGGTGCGCTTAGTCCCCAACCTCTCCTCCACACAACATGTCCCAATATATCACCTTCTTCGCGGGTTTCATGGTCCCAATTTCCCGCTTCCACGGCCCAAATCCACCCGCTTTAGGCCAAGTGGCCTTTGGCAAAAGTACCTTAGCGGCTTCACTCGCGTCTTCGCGGCGGAACCCCTCGAGCCGGCTCACTGAGGCCACCTCGCCGAGGTAGGTGGTTCTGTTCGTGCGGCGGGACGACCCGTGCGACCCGTGCGAGTGTGAGGGAGTCTCCTAACCTGGCAGCTTCTGGCACCACTTGACCATGCCCTAAGAATCCGGGCCCTCAAACACGTAGGGTTTTGAGGGTCCGGACCCCTCCCATGGAGAGCCCGAGGATTGTTAGGGTGGCTTCGAAGCCATTGTTCGAAGCCATAGGGGTCCGTCGGGCCGTCGGGACGAGCTGGACCACTTGGGGCCGATCCGTGCTGCGAACTACGAGTGGATCCGAGGTGGTTTTTGGTCTCTCCCCATCTCTTCTTCTCCAGGAATCGCCCAAATCACGTTAAAAGCAAGAACCAAACCCAAACACTTCATGAATGTACTATGCATGTTTTGCCTATTTTCATGTGTTGGGGTGGTTGACCTGGGGTCAATGCAGGTCACCAGTCGAAAAGGTCGTGTCCAAAAGCCAAACCAGGCCGATGGAACCTTGGACCCGAAAAGGCCCGACAAGGCCGGGTGGATCTCACCAACCCAGGCAGTCCTGGAATGTACTCTCATGACCCTAGGGCTCCAAGTACCTTCTCAGAAGGTGTTTGGAGTGGGTTCAGAGGGTCCAGATACCTTCTGAGGAGGCACTTGGAGCCCTAGGGTGAGTAATCAACCCCCAAAATGCACCCGTTTGGGCTCCGGAGGGCTGCTTCGTTTCGTTTCGAAGGTATGACTGGGGTGGGGTTTAGAAGGTATTTGAATACCTTCTGAGGAAGTACTTGGAGCCCTAGGGGCAGAGCAATGTAAAAACTCTTCATACATGCGGCCTTTAATCAAGAATCTATATTATTATAGAGACAACGAATGACCTTAGAACCACGAGTACGAAGTTCGTACGGGTAATAACGCATGGTAAACAAGCCAAAACCGTAGGTCGATTCCATAGGTCGGTCGAGGCGATGCTTCGAACCTCGCTTCGCACCTCTTTTGATCGATTCGTTGGGCGCGTTGGATCGATGGGCCACAACCCTTAAGGCCATAGGCCCAGAGATGGAAGCGGAGCTGTTCTCCCACTCCCACCGTCTCACTCCGCGGGGGACGAGCGAGGCGGACGAGCGAGTGACCGGGCCGGTTGCGAAGTCTAAGTGCCCAAGTGCAGGATGGTTTGAGGTCTCCAAATCTAATTGAGAGTACCTATTAAAAAACGGACCCCAATTTAAAAAAAGTCATGTCGGATCCCCCTAAATACGGTTTTTATTTTGTTTTCCAAAATAACCGCCCTTTCAAGCCGCTATTAATTGAGAGTGTCTCCTAGAGGTTTCAGGAAGTGCCGAAAACGTTCACACAAATGCAGTTCAACCGAAGCACCATTTTTGCAAACTGGGGGTGGGAAAGCAGGTTGCACTACTGAGCTTGCACAAAAACATGTTGAATCAGGGTGCATGTTCACATCCTGTCATTGATTCAGCTCCCCAGAATCCGACTTCAGAACGGCCAACCCTTAGACCCATCCAGTGAGTGGATATGTCAAGGCAATCTTCTCGTTAGGGAAAGCCTCCTGCAGCCACATCTGAGGGGCGGAGCGACCGAACACCGGCAAACGCTCGACCGAAACCCCCGGCGATCCGTGCCCCGCAAAAACCGCTGTGGTGCCGACGTCAAGGAGACGCCGCGTGATGTGCGCGCGCGATGTGCCGCGTGCGCGGGAGAGATGGGCACGGCTGGTGACTGAAAACAAGTGCCACCCAGGCTGGTGCCAAGGGAACTTGAGAGAATTTGAGCGTTTCCATGAACTGGTCCTAAATGTTGTTCCATATTGAATAATATACGCAGAAAAGAAGCCACTTCTGGGGGTTCGATGATCCTCCTCTGCCGTCCTTTTCAGGACGGTTCCTCCGTGTTCCCTCACAACGCCGCAGCCGCTGCCGCTGCCGCGCCAGGGGGGGTCAGAACTCCAAGGAGTCGCTTCTGCCAAGCATGTTTTGGTCGGTAGACATGCGACCAGTCTGGGACTGCCAGTCCGGACTGCCGAGAAACGGCCGACCGGGGTGGTGCCAGGGGGGGTCAATGTATGGCATATATGGCAGTCCCATGGAGTGTATGGGTGTTATAGTAAGTTCAGAGTAGATGGCACAATACAACATATAGATGGACCCCATCACAAAGACATTTTGGCGATTGTCCTGTTAGCATCACGAAGATTGAAGGGTGATCCAGTTTGATGGGAAAAAACCTGCCATGAATTTCCGTGGATCAAACGACTGAAATATCTTTAAATAGCTTGGGGAAGGCTCCAACGGGATCCAACCCGATCAAAGTGGCATGTAGACTGAATTGTTCGAGGACCCCAATGTCAGTTCCACTATAAAATCCATAATGGATAAGAAACATTACAATAGGCTATAGGCGTAAACGGGTGAATATATGCGTACATCAAAAGTAAAACACATCAACGTCCACCTTGAGCAGCTGATCTTTCTCTCACCCCCGCGATTACTGCCAGGCTGTGCTGCCAGTCCTCATTGTCTTGGGATCTCCTGCCGGCTCTCCGAACATGTTGAGCATCATGAGTAGCTTGGTAGCTTGGGTGTGTAGTCCTAAAAGCTGAAAAGGACCAAAGCCCATTGGGCAGGTCGGTCCCCCCCAAATCTTGAGGCACCCACCATGTGCGGCTGCAATGCTCTCTGGGCTGCTTTCTGGGCTTTACTTAGTCCCCGAAGGTCTGGATCCATCACCCTCGTCCTTGATTTTGGCCATCAAGAACCGATCAAATGTTGGATACAATATCCTGAGCGATCCAAAATCCTTGCAGGCTAGTAAGTCCCCAGAAGAAATGGGAACTGAGCTTCTTCCAGTCCCTCTCTAATCCACCAAAACCACCTAAAACCCGATCGTGAGGGATCCGGAAAACCAGGAAGCAAAGGTGGTGGAAAGACGATGGAAAACCACAGCCAGGTGGTGCGAGATCAACTGGAGCATATCAACGCCTGTATCGTCCTCTCTACTGCTGTTTCTCTGGTTCCAAGCAGCATTCTCCACCTAACCGTTCTCCACCTGTTCGTTCGTTGAATTAGTGGGGAAGCCAATCCCACAAAAAGGTTTAAGGTTATCCCCACTGACTGGGTAGGCTATCAGGTGCTGCAGCCTTTCGTCGCACCCGATGTGCATAATAGATCCCTCACAGGCCCCGGCTGTGGTGCTATCCTCTCAAAGTGTTAGTCAACTCTGCGAAGCACAACGAAGCAACGATCCTTCTTCGCACCATGCACTGAAATGAAGCGAATTGGTCTCCATCTCCTGCTGGGTTCCCCACACCGTCCTTCACGTCACACACCCCGACCCCACCCGCGTTTTTCGGGTCTCTCCTTGGACGGAGATCAGTCCTTGGAACGACCGGGCGGTTCCGTGCACTCGGTCGACCAAGATCCCCACATCCATGGGATCTGCTACCATCGTGATGTCTTCTGCATATACCATCCATGGATGACCCCATCCATGTAGGGAACTCTCTCTCTCTCTCTCGGCAGCGTCGGCAGCGTCTGGCTACAACGCAACCGTCCCACAGGGACACACAAGGAACTATCAGTGGTAGTCTACCAGTGGTAGTGAGTCTGGGCTGCGGCACTCCTGCTAGCCTTTCCACTCCCATTCCCCAGCCCCCCGGACCACTCGCGCCCAAATGAGGCGGGGGAGGTTGATGAGATCTCTAGGATCGGTTTTAAGGAAAAAATCGCCACCCGCTCCAGACCGCGAATGGGAATGGAAGGCACTTGGGAAGGCTATTGCCAGAGATCCAGGTCCACCTCGGAAAACCGCCACTAGGATACTCAGAGGTGTCCAAACAAAAGAGCGCAGCACGACAAATCCAAATCCACACCGTAACAATCATGATAGAGATGATTTGGTCTATATGTGGTCCTTTATAGTTATATATCTGGACCTTCAAAGGGGTTCTCAATGGAAATCCCTAAGTAGTGCAGGGTAGTCTTTTGGAGTTTTTTGAAGGTCCTGGTAGCACCCAGTTGGCCAGATCCTGCTCCACTCCTCACACGAAACCCTCTGAGTGGCTGAGTCGGCCTCTGCCGCCTGCTCCGGCTGCGGTTCCTGAACCTGTGGCAAAGCTGCTTGACAAAAGCCATTCCAACCAGGCAGTTCTTACAAGTGCTAGTGACAAGTGCAAGTGCGAGCGCTACAGTAGTGTTGGTGTAAGTGCTCCTACTCGTACTCCTACTGCAGCTACTACAGCTACCGCTACGACTACCACTGTGGCCGCTACTCCTGAGGCCTATCTTCAGACCCGCGCGTGTCTCTTCGCGGCTTTCCTCTTCGCGGCGTTCATCGAATCGCTGCCGCATGCTGCCTGATTGGGCACCAAGGGCACCATGTGCTGCATCACGAGGACTTCGTCGAAGGAGACCTTGGAGGAGGTGACGAAGAGGGCGCTTGGACATGTGAAAGCGCATATCATTTTCGGTTAAAGCAGGTGTAAGCACGACATGATTCCTGAGATGTTCAGGATACTATCTAGAAAATATGAATGCAGCTGAAACACACCATGTATGATGTAAATGCAATGGGCCTACATACACTTAGTATATAGCATTGGTGCACGATCTAGGTCTGAGGCTATCTTGAACTGCATCGCAGATCCATATCGACTTGAGAAACGCACCAAGTCAGCACATGGCTGGCGCGTCAGTGTGCATGTACAGTGTATTTGGTATCGATGAGGTCTCGTACTGCAGGCCATGACGACGTCCACGACCCAGCGGCCGAAATATATACACAACCCCTGAACAGGGTAAATGGAGTTACATGGAGTTCACCGCAGACCGCTCGGTCATCGGAATTCATGGTCATCCTGTGGGTGGTGGGCCATGCCATCCACGGAACCATGATGATTTCAGGGTTCGGATCTATCCAAGTCCTGACAGAAAGATTGACTCCTGAAACCACCCCAATGCTATCTCGGAGTGTCTGAGCTTCGACTCGCACCACCCGACTGGCGTCCGCCCAGATTCCGTCCCAGCCGCCCTCCGCCGCAGGTTCCGCCCCGCTGGCGACGGGTCTTGCATCTCTCCGAGAGAGACCTCGGTCGGTCGTGGCGAAATGCCGCGCGTAAAGAAGCGGACATCGCTGTGAAGCCTTTTGTTGTGGCCAAGGTGGGCCAAGATGGTGCTGGAAAAGTATGGCTTACAATCAAGCTGACCAAGACCCCCCCTTCTATCCTCTTCCAGGCCCCGGTCCAGTTCCATAGTTCCATGGTTCTTTCGGGGGGGTGTACTGGTCCGACCACTACCCAAACACTCCATATATGCTATATATGCCTACATTGACCCCAAAACCACCCCAATGTAGGCATATATGGCATACATGGCGTGTATGGGTTATGAGATCACCATTGAAAGATGCTCCAAAACTAATTCCTGATGCATCTGTTGACACCAATTAAACTGACAACATCCTGGAGTAGATTATATTTGTGGGCCCCATATTCTATCTATGGGTCATTCTTTCATATTTACTCTTCGTGTCCAAAACCCTAACCGTCTGCCAATTCCTGATTCTATATACTCCAGCTGGATGATTGTAATATGATACAAGCCGTGAAATTCTCCAGCCATTGTCGGCCCCAATACGGATAAGCTGCCTGACACAGCGACTGGACGATTTCTCCCCGTCAGCACGCGGATCTACCATTGGATTGGCTGAAGGAACGGGGACGAATGTTCCCAAGAAGGGGATCCGGGATTCATCCATCTGGGATTTCCATGAAACAAATTAAGCTTTAAAACCTAGGGATTTACCATGGACCAGCATGGAGGATCGTCAAAAAAGATAGATGTCCTGAGGTGCATTATGAAGACTTGCGCCGAGCCACGGTCTTCCGTTGAATCCGTTGGATCATTGGATCGCCCCGCTCGCACCATTTGGTGACCGAAAAACGGTGCACCAATGCGACTGAAAGAGCCCATTCGGTGATTAGGACCCCCCCTGGCATCCACCCCAACCTTCCCAGGAGGTGGGCCAGGAGCCCTAAAGGGGAGAAACTCCAGCCCAAAAAATCCATGAACCGTGTGCACTGTGAGTCCCGCTGTCTTCAGCGGTCCCCGGTCCACCTCCACCTCTTGTTCCACCTCTTCCACTAGGGAACCCACCTCCAACTCCACCTCCTCTCCATGCGAAAAACAAAGCCGTATAGCACGGCTCGATCCGCACTTTCTCCGTGGCCATAGGGCTCCCGCTCGCGAGCGCCTCGCGTTCGGGCCAACCCGTTTGGGGCGCCCGACCCGCCGCTGCAGCTTGCTGGGGGTAGGGCCCTCGGAGTGCTCCTGCAGAACCGCCGGGAGGACAGCGACGCGCCGCCCGGGGAGGCGTCAGTCCGGCCGTCCACTGCAGCTCGAGAAGGCAGGTCGGGCGGTTCAAGGGGAGGAACCTGCCAGACCCGGAGAAAGATACCAGATCCAGTCTGATCTTGGAATTCTTACAGAGCTACCTGCCTCAAAACTCACGTGGGAGCGCAAATGGACTTCAAGATCGCTGTCAGGCCCTGCCAGGAACTGCTCCAAACACGCACAACAATGGGTTTGGTGAGTCAAGCCACCACGGTTCGCGGTTACTATATGCAAGTCGCACATTCCCAGGAACCTAGTATGGCTCCAACATGCAGTGCAAAACCTCAACAACCCCAAAAACGGCGCCAAACTCAATTGCGAAGCTCGACCCAAAGCCCCCCCAAAAAAACACGGACAGAACATCTGGGCCAGGACCCCAAAAAACGGTACATGCACAGTAAGTTAATTGGCTCTTGGTATTGGCCTCCAATCCCCCGGTCTCCGGCGATTGCTAGAGCTGCTCGGCAGCCGAGCGCACTTGAGCAACCGAGACAGTGCTTCTGCCAGATCACTTCCATGACCTGAACATCATACTGTATGACCAAGACATCTCCATGGTAAAAAAACATCAGGTGCTGCAGGAGTTCTTCCGGGGGCAGCACCTTCCCCTTTCGAACTAGATTTAGTAATGACTTGTGTTGTATGTTTTTTCCCGAATGCGTAGCGAAGGGTTCTCGTTTAACTCTGGGGGCCTGGGGGTAGAGCCTTGTTCGCGACCCGTTGTTTCTATGTTCGCAACCGCCCGCAACCGTCCGCAACCGCCCGCAATCGGACGCCACCGTCGGCAGTAGAGCGCTAAGGCGCTGCCATTGGGGGAAGCTTTTGCAAATGACTTTTCATGGATGTGTCACGTGTCAGTTTGCGCCGCTATTACATTGTGATTTGCTTGAAAATGACATGTCGCGCAAGAAACGTTATGCATTTCGCTGCACAGGCAGTGGTTTGTCCGCAGTGTGCTGCGCAGTTCCATTGGGATTAGCGTTAGGAGAGGCGTGTTTTTGGGGTGTTGGATGTGGCCGTGCCATTGGGATTTGCTTTTCAGGGTGTGGCATCGAAGCTCTGTTTTCGTGACAAGTCTCAGGTGAAATGGCGATTTTGGTGGATGGGAGTGTGCTCAGCACGGGTCGAAATCATTCCCAACGTGTGGTGTGGTGCACATTTTGTTGAAGCTCACATGAGATGATATGGTCACTTTTCGTGGCAGGCACAGCACTTTGCGAACCTCCATGTGCAGAGTTCGTGGCAGGCACAGCACTTTGTGAACCTCCATGTGCAGATTTCGT
>CAXAMN010022573.1:183464-216827 GCA_963970005.1 Durusdinium trenchii | reverse complement strand
TTCGTGGCAGGCACAGCACTTTGTGAACCTCCATGTGCAGATTTCGTAGCAGGCACAGTACTTTGTGAACCTCCATGTGCCGATGTCGTGGCAGGCGCAGCACTTTGTGAACCTCCAAGCTCACATGAGATGATATTGTCACTTTTCGTGGCAGGCACAGCACTTTGTGAACCTTCATGTGCAGATTTCGTGGCAGGCAAAGCACTTTGTGAACCTCCATGTGCAGATTTCGTGGCAGGCACAGCACTTTGTGAACCTCCATGCGCAGATTCGTGGCAGCGCAGCACTATGTGAACCTCCATATGCAGACGCAGCACTTTGCGAACCTCCATGCGCAGATTTCGTGGCCGGCGCAGCACTTTGTGAACCTCCTTTATCCCACAAGAGTGTCCTACAAGAGTGTCCCAAAACAGTGCCCCACAAGAGCTTCCTACAAGAGCGCCTCAGAAGAGTGTCCTTTAAGAGTGTCCCACAAGAGAGTGTCCCATAAGAGTGTCCTACAAGAGTGTCATTTGGGCATATGGAACGTGTTTGCATTCGGGTTCGTGGGTTCCATCTTGTTTTTTACGGTAGATTAGATATACGTATATATATATATATATTTCTTTAATTACCGCCCTCAGAAAATCCTTCACACACATACCGCATCCCCCCCCCCCCAAACATTCCGACCTGATCACCGATCAGCTGCCGGGCGTCCCCTCTCCTCCACCATGCTCATGCCCCCACTGGATCGGCCTGGTGCCGGCGCCTGGTCCTGAGCGACGGACCACTCCAACCTGTCTGGTTAAACCATGTTAAACCACTATATTTTTGGTTCATAGGTGGTTCATAGGTGGCGTTAGGTGTACAGCCAGGCATGCCTGGAAAAAAGAAAAAAACACCGCAAGTAGTGCATCTTGCAAAGGGGCCCAACGCATCTCTTCAAACCACTTATAGTGCTTGGTGCTTCGTCACTCGAGAAGATCCAAGAAGCAAATCCTTCACAGCTGCCAAATGTTGGTCAGAATACGGTCAACTCATTCAGCCAGCTCCCAACTCCTGCCCAGCCCCTCTGGTAGGACCTGTTGCCACCATCTCCGACCCTACACCCTCCAGTAGTTTCTGGGCACCAGACTTGCCACCAGGGAGCCCGGACGTGGTGTCTCCAGGTCTTTTGCGGCCAAGGGTCCCCAGAGTTTCTGGCCTCCGAATGCCGCAGGGGCGAGACCTCATCGTTGTCCTCGCCCTCAGCACGCGCACGGCACGCGCACATGCGCGCAGGTGAGAGACGCTCCAGAGACGCGAACCTTGGCGGACCTGGTTCACCACACCTCTGGGAGACCCCACAAGCACCCAGAAAACAGACCCCAAAGCCCCAACGTGACAGTCCCTCTACCTCTACCCGCCCCGCCGCGAACGAACGGCAGGACTGGTCCGTGCAGCTTCCGAATCAGACGAAGCACCAGGAGGGTGAAACTGTCGCCAGGGAAGGTCGAAGAATTGAACGGACTCTTGTTCGACTTGGGGGTCGAATAAGGCGCTGAAGAGATAGAAATTCCCATGGAAGACTCACATTGACCCTGAAAAACATGGGTTGGAAGTCGGCAAAGGAAAACAATTTCCAGAGGGCCAGTGTCAGGGTCCATGTTAGTTTTTTTGGGGGGTACATGCGAATAACCTCATGGGCTCTATCTATGGATTTGCAGGCAGGAACATCCAATAAGTTCTTTGCAAATTTACATCTTGGATCTTTCAATATTGACTGATTTTGCTGTCCATATTTCAAGCGCTCAATTCAGCGAGTTGCTCTTTCAGCAACAATTTTTCAGGCGCGAGCTTTGCGGGTCAGGTAATGTCAGGTATCAGAAGACCATGATTCGGGTGGCCAGCCAGACAAGAACTGCTCCAACTCAAAAACAAACAAAAAAACACTTTACTTGGGGCCTGTGCTTTTCTGCAATTAGACATGTATATTCGTTATATTTATTTATGTTATTATTACTGTATGTATGATAAATAAATATATATATATATCGATATAGACGCGCTTTCCTGTGGTGCTGTCAAGCCCCCAATCCCCCCAAACCCGGCCGTGGCTTTGGTTCGCCCAGAGTCCAGCCGATGGTTGGAGCGGTTGGAGCGCATCGAAATCCCGGAGACTTGTGAGTTCAAGCCTCTCGACCTGCGTGCGCCACTGTGCGCCACACACGTGGCCTTTGCGACTCATAAAGCGACTCATGCAAAACTGTTATGGCATAACTTGGTTTTGACGGCCGTGTACGTTGAAGGTGAGGACCCACGCATTGGCGGCGTCGTGAAAGAGATCACACTTTTCTGGGGGGAGGAATGGTGATCGAAGCCCACCAGCCAAAAGCTGAGGAAATCTTGGAAATGAATGGAAATGATACATCACTGTCCAAGATTCTCCAAGAACCTGCTTTGGGGGTTGGTAACAGGTCCCGTAGTTTTCAGGCTGAGCTGAGTGTCATTGGTGATAGTTGGTGTCAATAGTGGTTTACCGTTTGCCTACAAGACAAAGTTATCATTTAGTTTATGCTCGAGCCAACTTGTGCCATCTTCCAGCCCAAGAAGGAGACCAGTGCCTTTACATTTGAAAACTGTCTTGAGTAGTAAGGCAGGCCCATTCGGCTCAGGAGAATTGGAGGAACTCCCGGCAAGGCATCCTCTTGATCCTCATCTTCCCTAATAACCCACGGGCGAGCCACGCTCTTAAGGCCGTTCACATTCCCCAGGAGGGGTCGTGCAGGCCTTTTGATGGCTACAAGGCTTGGGGTACAATGTGTTTGAGCTTTGTAGTGCCCTTAAGGTCTCCCAATGTGTAGTGCAAATGTTATCGGGTACGAGTACGTTTGAAGAATCATCCAACAATCTTGCAAGAGTTGTGCACTGCAAATGGGGGCAACATCCATCCCCAGTACAGCAAATATGTCGGTTTGAAAGCAGGCGGTCCACATGACGGTTCGAAAGTTCCCCCACCCAATTCCTATACCTGAACTCCCCAGACCTTAGAGGCTTAAGAGGGTCTTTACGAAGCATCTCTGGTGGGTGCTGGTACTTCAATATCAACCCTACCCCTAGGGGTTAGAGGGGACCTTGGAACATGTAGTATGCTACATACATGTTCCTATATACCCCCAAGCCTGCACGGCTGCCAGTGATCTAACTTCTTCCTCCAGGTTCTTCAGGTCGCAGTGACAAAAAGCCCCCCCCCCAGGGCCCCCTGCCTGCTCTGCCGGAGGGTGGACGCCTCGAGCCCGGACTCTTCCATCCTCCAGGAGGAATCTCCTGGCAGCTCGGACTCGCATCGCGGGAGGAGCGCAGCGGACCGCCAAGCAGGATCCACATGGAGCTTGGAGGCCACGCGTCGCGCTGGGAGGAGCTTGGGGCTTTTCTGGTGAAAGACGAGTTTTGGGGTGAGCTTGGAGGCCACTGATGGCCCGCCTTTGGCGCTTGGAGAAGATCTCGACTCATATTAGATCAGTGGTTGGAACCAGGGATCACATGCGCTGGAGTGGTTCTTACTAAGGTCTTACTACTGGTCTTACTTCAGTGGTGCGCCTTTTTCCGGTGGCCCTCCAAGACCCGAGGTAGATCGGAGGCCAACGGGTGGCATCCTTGAGAAGGAACGGAAACAGCACAGCCTGGAAGAAACCCAGGGTGTAAACCTGAAAACCACTGGGTTGGTCTTCGGAACATCGTCTTCCGGAGGTCCATTCATTTTCCAGGTCCATGTGGGGCTCTTTCCGTGTAAGGAACAGTTCAAGTAGACTCAAACCCGTTCTACAAACGAACCTTGCGTGTCCGATTTCATCCACATGCTCGGGGGAGCGCCAGGTGGGTACCACCCAGTATAGTGGAAAAGCCAACTGCGAGGAAAAAACAGCTCGCCTCGCACGTTGGTGTTGGCCAACTGGTGCAACAAATCCTCAGGTGATTCGCAAGAGGATGATCCCACCGGTCTGCCCGCTCACACATGCTCACAACCACCCCATCGTTTTGGATCTTCCTTGGCCAAGAGCCAGGCGTTTTAGTACCACAAGATCGAAGCGCCCGGACGCCGGGGACCCTCAGAAAACAAGCGTGAGCCTCATACAAGTCAGAGCACTTGGTCGCACATCAAGTCTTGGCAGCCCGCTGGAACAGCTGGAAGGGGAACAGTTCACAACTTTGCCTGGGTAGCTCTTCATCAAGCACGGCAACCTTTAACACTTACAAGATTAGTTCGAACGAGGGCGTCCAAAGTACTTCCTTAGCAAGCTATTTTGCCTTCAACTAAGGAGAAAGGCTGCAGGTTGGCGCGTTGTTCGACGCTTTCACCCGGCAAGCCACAAAACCGGAATGATCCCGGCTGAGCATACTTCGCACACCCATGCGACTGCCGCGGCTGCTCATCCGGCTGAAAGTCCTGAAGGCGAAGAAAGAAAGGAAGCTGTTGGGACCGTTGGCACTAAACACCCATTCGGGCCACAGAAATGTAAACCACTTGATATGGAGTGTATGTTGCTTTGATGTGATTCATCAAGAAGTAGTCAAGAGTGAGTCTACATGAACCGGCTGCCGCCAAGTAGGAAGCGCAGCTCTGTGCTTCCTCACCAACCTGCAGGGCCTTCACCTCTCCGGACCTTCCCAGACGGAAGAACTGCACACACATCAGGAATGGGGAGGTGCTCCCGGTCCACCAAGTCATGTTAGAAAAGGCTTGTAGTGATAAATGATCTATATGATCTTACATCTTTTATCATCTTTGCACATCATTTGCGTTCTCCCAGTGCCTCACAGCCCAAAGCCGAGAACGCAGAAGGGCATCCCACCCCACCCCTGAACCAACTCTCAGGAATTTCAAGGCTCCATCAAACACCCCAAGAAATGTCTGATTTTGGAACCTGCTTCGGATGATCCAAACATCTCGCTCATAGGCCCCCCACATCCATCATAGGCCTCCCACATCCATCCATCCAGCCCGCAGTATTTGCACCCAGCATCTTGGTCATCGCGTTCCGCTCCCCAAGCTCTTCCGCTGGACCATCCGCTGGACCATCGTCCGGCTCCGCCCGCGCCGCCACCGCTGGGCTGCCGCGGCTGGGTGGCGGTGAGGGCACCGCGCGTTGGTCCAGTTTGCTGCTCTTGAGGAGCGAATCCTGGCCGCTTCGGCGGGGCATTCGGCGGAAGAAGAAGGTCAGGAGCCGTTTAAAAATGATAGGCTGTAGGATTCCTTCTTTCCCGCTCTTGGGATTACACCGCCAGGCCAAGAGCTGCTCTTCCCCAGATCCAAGAAGAGGCCCATCTGTCGCTGAAGGCATCGGCTGTCATCGGTCTGGTGAGGGGATCATGAAGTCGTTGGGATCGTGTTCGAGACCATCGTTCCGGAGAAAGCTCCGACCGGCAGACCGGCCGCTGCCATGCGAGATGCGAAGGCTCAACGGACGGACTGCCTGAGCTGGCACACGGTCTGCCCAGACCGTGCGTCCACCTGGACCTTCCAACTATGCAAGGTCGGTCTGCCTGCCTTTTCATCCATAAAAATCAGCCAAAAACCAGCCAAAATGCTGCATACCCTATAAAAATCCTCGGGCTCTCCATGGCAGGGGGAAAAGCCCCCAAAAGGGTATTTGGAAGATCCAGGTCTAGGTCCATCCGCGCGCCTCGTGGCCCTCGGGATTTTCGCTGCTGGGTCTCAGATCTCGAGCTTGCACCTGACGGGACTAAGGAACTGAGGAACTGAGGCGGATGAGCTCTTCAATAGAGCTGAGGTGCTGAACGGATGTGGGGGATGTACTAGGGGATGTATAGTAGTTGATTGTAGTAGGGATACTCGCTCTACCAACATGCCAGGTGGAGTTCACCCCCCTGTTGATAGCCAGGAACATGGTCTTCCAAGTTGTCCACTTCCATGTGATGTGTTCATCAGAGCGTAGTCCTGGTATGTTCTCTATTCGATGATGACGCTTGGCTTTGGCAGCCTTGGCACTGGAAGCTTTGGAGCGTGCTTTGGGAGGTCCAACTCATTCAGAAACAAAACGAGCCCTCCCAATTCCCAATGCTCAAGACACTGGAGGTCGGGTTTCACCCTTAGAGCTACTGTTTCACCCGCCCCCGTTTGGACTTGGTGAGCTGGAACCTGGTGCCACTTCCACTCACTGCACCCTTCGATCCCGAAGCGACTCACGCGGGGGTCACGGACTGGGTGGACTGGTGACTGGGTCCAGCAGTCGCAGGTCGCTCGGGGTGGTGTGGCTCGTCCCATCCAGGGGCTGTGGATGTGACAGGGGCCTCCTTAACCTCCATGGATAGCACCCCCAAGCTCTGTGACTGCTGGTAGGTGGATGTCGGCCGACGACGGGGCAGCTGAGACGACGAGGCAGCTGGAAAAGGGCGACTCAGGAACCAGAAACGTGCAACACCTGAATTTGCCATCATTTGCCCACTCGGCTTTTGATATCTCTACATGCTGGCTCCACTACTGGCTCCCATACTCGAGGGGTCCACGATGGTGTTTGGATACTAACATCCGCCATGTCGACCAAAACATGAAGCTGCACAACTGGGTCCTCTTGCAGAAGACATGCTCGCATAGTAGCGTTCTTTCATATTCTTTCACATCAGCTCATCAGCACCCAAAAGGGGCTATTGAGACACCCCAAGCAGTGGGGGCCCCTATCTTTAAGGCATCTATCTTTGGGTGTCAAACCCTCCCGGGTGAAACACCATCTCCGTGCAGCACCCTCACCTCTAAGAGGACTGCGCTTTGGGACATGCTGCCACCTGGGCATCACCGAGACATTCCACTGGGTCGATCTTCATGTCACTTCAACGGTCTGCTGGAACGAGTCGTCCAACGAAAACTCACATCAAACACTTTTGCTATAGAAGTCTATTCAATCTGGATGATCAATATGACAGTATGGATCATTGAAGGCATGGGCCCGCAGGTGGAGAAAATGGGGACTAGATTGTGAAGCGCCAGTGGCCTCTAGTTGTCTAGCAAGCTGAACTCTATATAACCTATGTACTGAAACCTCTTAGTATTGATCTTTGCAGGGTTGTAGTCTCCAACTGGTAGCTTCCAATAGCTCGTGTTTTTGGGATCAAGCCTCCGTGCAAGGAATGTTTGAGGGAATGCCCCAAACAGATCGTTGTGGATTCTGACCTCACTACAGTGGCCCCATGTAGCCCTTTCAACGAGGGAACGTACGGATACAAGCACACCGCTGGCACTTGGTTTCGTCAGGCATGACAGGTAACAAAGCCCTTCACCAAACGGAAAGAAGAAAGAGCAGAGCGAGCTCAGAAATTGTGAACTGAAGGCTAATGCGAAAGAAGAAACAACACCAAAAAGGTGTATATGAACGTGCGGTGTTTCAAAGTGCCCCTATCCCTAAAACATGCTTGAACCTAGAACAAATTCTCGCACAAAAGCACCAAATGCAGGGAAGGGAGGAGTTTGAGGACTCGGAACCTCTGGTCCCAAACCCATGACGACCACTCTTCCACTCTGAACCGATCAGATGGAGTGGCTGGGCGCAGGCGTTTGCCCCACATCCGACTTACGGCGGCCTTTGGGCACCTGCAACAAGGTCTGGCCCTTGCTGCTGTTTTCCGCCTCGACTCGGATCCGAGGTCATATGGTACATGATGGTCGCATGGAGGGTGGTGGAGGTCGCGGCCTGGCATATGCATACCATCATGTACTGCCTTTTGGCATGGATGAGCCACTCGACTCTCAAGCAGAATCTTGACAGGTCTTGACCTATAAAAAGCCTGAGAAGCCCGCCAGACTGTGTTTCGGATTCCAATTGTTTAATCAGAAAATGGGACCGGGCCAGGGCTTGAACCATCCCATCATTGAATTGACCAGCTAATCGATGAAAAGCCATTCCTGATGGAGATCGAGAGCTCCTGAAAAGTGCCTCTGCCTCTGATGCCAAAAAATCGAGCAGGCTTCTGCTGCCTTTTTGAAGCATCTCAGCATCTCTTTTACTTCGCTGAGCCAACAGCTAAGTTGGAGCAAAAAGGATCGTTTTTGTATGTTTGTGTCGGATAAAACCTCTCTTGGAAACAGGAGTGGCAAAAAAATCTTCGAAGCAAGTTGCACCAGTATAGTCTGACCAACAAGGGGCATCGCGTGACTGCCCTTTCACGCGGGGGCATGACCTATATATGCCCAAAACCCCCCCCTCTTCCCTCCACCCCCACGACTGCGCCAAAGGCTCCAGGGCAGAAGCGGTAAAGGATCGGCGCCGCAGCGGTTCTGGCTTGTCCAGCTTAGGCTCGGCCAAGGGATCTGCCCGGTTCAGCGAACGGGTGACATGAGATGAAGGTGAGGAAGAATCGAGAACCACCAGTCACAAGACGGGGTGCTATCCATGGAGGTTAGGTAAGGGTTAGGGGTGCCCATTATCCACTCACTTGGCAACTAAACACCACCCCTTTGTGACTCCTGGAAGAACCAAAGTGACAGAAACCTGGATGGTTCAGCAGTCACAAAGACTCGGGGGGTGGTGTGGCTCGTCCCATCCCAGGGAATCCGAGTGGATCTTCTGGCAGGGCACCCCGACGTCTTTTCATGGATAGGACCCCAACTTGTAACTCCCAGACACTCCATGGGACTCCCACCGGACTGCCGCCCCAGACAGACCCCCCAAAGCACTGAAAAACTGATCGGCAGTCCGGACTGGCAGTCCCAGACGAGTCGTGTCTGGGACTGAGTGACTTGGTTGTTTTCCGGATCTTCACTTGAAGGTGAACAGAAGGAAGGGCACCATGGCATTCACACAATGGCACCCAGGTGTACGTTGGACCGGTGCCACCCGGACCGGGTGGCGTTCCAGGAGGCTGCCTCTGCTGTGAGCTCTCACATGCTGTGAGCATCGAATCCGATCGAGACTCGGGCCCGCCCGTTAGGCCGCCAGGGTCGTACCTTCGTTTCGGTTCCAGTCATACCTTCTGAGGTACGACTGGAGGTGTAGGGTTGAATTGAAGAACCTTAACATACTGTAATGGTCCTAATGGTTCCCTAATAAACCCTCCCCATGTCCCATTTTGCTGGCTGTGATCCTGCATGGTACCCAAAAATAAACTCCCCATTTGGCCATGTGGATTGAAGAACCTCTTTCTGAAACTGATTAATCAAGAGTCTACATGACCTCCCAAGCCCAGCCAAGACGGAATGCGGCTTGCTTCGACCTTTTCCCCACGGCACATGAAGCAGGGAAACCCCATGACACACCGTGGAATACAGGGAGAACTCGACCAGAAGGGTCCAAAAGCGGCAGCAAATGACGAAGGGAACAACCCCCCCAAAACACCTCGAAACAAAGGATTCGCTGCTTCGCGAAAGATTCAACATGACCCACATACAAAGGGCCAAAGCCAAAATGCATCCAGGTTCAATGACTCTTGGAACTCTGTCGCCGCCATGTCACTCACCACCCACCCAAATCAAACACAGATCATCCATCATCATCTGCAAATCTGCATCCTTATGGCAAGAATACTTGTGTTCCTTCCCTACAGTGCCCCACCCATGTCTGAGGAACTGACCGAAACGATCACGTCCACACATCACGTCCGGTCCTTGGATCCCTCCTCCGAACCCCCCTTAGCGGCCTTCCAGCTTGCTATCCAGCCGCCCCGAGGTGTACGACTTCCGCCGCAGGGGCGGCGGTTTGGGCACTTCACCGCTGGGTGGAGCTGGCGTCCTCAGCTGAGAGTCGAAACAGTGAAACACTCGGGGCCCATGGGTCTAGCTATCTTCTGTGTCATGATGTGTCATGGCAATGGCCAAGGTGCCGTATACTAGCTAGTGGTAGATGGTCGTCGAGGTTTTGGACTGAGATTTGTTGTCAGTTTGCGCCTGGTATTCGTAGATTCGGCGTCTTGCCAAATTCTATTGAACAAGGGTCCACAGAAATCCGCTCCAGGTCCAGCAATGCCAAAATGTATCAAAATGTAATGTAGACTCAATGTAGACTCTTGATGAATCACCCCAGCCATTTGAATTGAAGATCCTCTTCAGGTCTGGGGGGGGTGAAATATAATCAAGAGTCTACCTTCAACACTTCTGAGCCCAGAAGCTGTGGCGCTGGTGGTGTCTTGCCCGAGACTTTGGTGCTCGGCGACTCGGGGCCATCAGGTGTGGCGACCGGAGTCCTGCGCGATGGGCGCGGGCAGTGGGGGGGGGGGGTTCTGCTGTGGTGGAGGGTTCTGCACAGGTCCTGGGCTCTTCATTCTGCGGTTTCTCTTCTGCTGGCAGGTCCTGTCGCACCGGGACGGGCTTGGCGAAAGATCGAGGAACAGTCACCCATGGATGTCGACCCTCTTCAGCATCACCACTGTCTCCAAGACAACCAAGAGAGGTTGAGTGACCTTATGGGACCTTACTGGGGTACCTATGGGATAAGCTATAGGGTCCTTCCACCTCTGTTGGTATGCACGGTCTAGCTCTCGCCCCCCCTCAAAAAAATGAAACACCTGGACTTGTCGCTAGATCTTCAACACTGGACCGCTGCAGTGGGCGGCAGACTGACCCTGATTTGTTGCAGTTCCGGGAAGAGGACGCGTGGGCCCATCGTTCCATCTACGATCGGCGTGGCCATGGCCATGGCGCCAAAGGACCCGGCCCGGCCTCCAGTCGTACCCCCTCCCAGACACGACCTGTCTGCCGCCCCAGACGACCAGTCAACCACCCTAGCTGATCGGCATATATGGCAGTCCCATGGAGTGTCCGGGCAAGTACCTTCGTTTCGAAGGTGGGACTGGGGTGGGTTTAAATACCTTCTGAGGAGGCACGTGGTGGAGGTGCAAAGATGTCGTTGTTCAATATGGTTTTCATTGAGGCTCTGATTGGGCACACAGAGCCGGGAAAACAAAGGGAAAGAGGATAAAAGAGGTAGCAAGACCATGTGATTGCAGCAGTGTACTGCATATTACTCCAGAATCTGGCACGACAGTGTATTGCATCCTGCGATCAAACCCACACATCCACATTAGATTTCCAGCCCTCCAACTCACAAGTACCCCCAAGTACGGCACATCGTCCGGCTCAAACCGCTGGCGTGCCTGTGGGGAGTCTTTCTGGTCCGTGCGCTTCAATGCTCTTCGATTGATGATCACCAGCTGACTGTCCACTTCCATCGCTCGATGCTCTTGCCTACGTTGAAAACGGTGGTTTCAACGAGTCGTGGCGAAGCGCGCGCCTAGAATACACGTCGGGTAGGAGGTTCCAGGGCACAGTGTCCAGGCTGCTGATGGTTCGAGTTTCCAATTGCGATATACCAGGACCGAAACCAAGTCCGGTGGTTTTGGGACACCTCGAATCACCTCGAATTGAGGCGATGGACATAAACACCTCTTGGTGTCGGTCCTACTTGTAGGACTCATATCTGGAGCTTCCGGTCGGGTTGTCCAATGGTCAACGGAGAGCCAAGGAGCCGGGGGACAGGTGAACCCATGCTTGCAGAATCGCAGTGTTGGTGCTCGGACTGTTCGAAGCCGCGTCCTACCAAATCATATCCCAAACACTCCATGGGGCTGCCAGGACAGACTGCCGCCCCAGACCCCAGTCAACCAGCCCTGGCCGTTTCTCGGCAGTCCGGACTGGCAGTCCCAAACAGGTCGTGTCTGGGACCTGTTTGGTCTGATTTCCTCTGTCGAGCGAACTGTGACGAGACCCCAGCGCCAAGCTCCTTCCGGTGGATAATGACGCCGAAGCCGTGCCACTCCCACATCTTCCCCGAAGCCATCCCGGCTTTTATCTTACAGCCACATGAGTACTATATTGATTGATTGCTTATCCCTGGAACTCCAGTCGTACCTCCTCAGGTTCGGTATCTGGACCCTCTGAACCCACCCCAAACACCTTCTGAGAAGGTACAACTGTAGCCCTAGGGTATATTAAATTAATTTATCATGGGCTCTTTTTTCGCCCACTGTCCGCCTGCTTCCTGTTGCACCCATCACCCACGCGCCACGTGCACGCCTCATGCTTTGCAGTTCCCCGAAGAGCTCGGACTGCATCGCCTCGTTGGCGCTGCTCCGCTCCTGAGGGTTTCGCTGCAAGAAGAGGCCTCGGACGTCCCACCCAGCGGGGGACGCAGCGGTGACCGTGGACCGTGGAAAGTGGGGCATCAACCCCCCAGGTCTGCGTTGGATCGGGGGGGGCGTGGATGTTTGAGGACAAGATACTTTAAAAGACATGCATGATTCACAAGATTTGTAAGCAACTCCAATCTCAACCAATAGACCTGTGCCTCTTCGGTCAAGAAACTGGTTCCAATCTCTTCAGTTTCTGCCTACCTGACGCCATTTCTCCCAAGTTGGCGGTATGTCCCATACGTCCCGATGTGTTCCAAGATCGAGGAGACACCTGAGACCGAGAACACCGCCCGGTCCGTCGTCACCCCAAGCAACGGATGAACTCGACCACCTTCAAGCGCTTCATCTGGACGCTCACGTGTCCTAAGGGATCCAAGAGAGGTTGAACAGCCTGTCTTGTCATCCCAAATGTACCACATCCCAGGGTCCCAGTTCAGGTCCCTCAACGTGTCCTAATCGAGGCGGATGGGTCCGAGCTACCCTTGTCCCGCCACACGACCGTCGTCCGGACCTCCAAAGCACACCTTGGTCGATGAATCGCCGTCCCGTCCGGTGTCCGTGCGTGATCCGCCGTCCGCCAATGGGCCCGATTACAGTACTCAGTGCTTTCTCAAGTGGATCTGAGACTAAAATAAAAAGGCTCGGCAGATCGGGATGAATCATGTTCAGAACCTTCCAATGACTCATTTTGCACCACGTTGGGCCACCTGGAGGTCAGAATCCGCCATAGAGGCGGGTCATTGACAGTTCTCCACAAGATGCGCCTCACGCTCCACCGGTTGGGGAGCCACAACACGGCCATTTTGATCACAAGGACTGAAGAGTCTCCACCGACCGAGGACTTCATCAGGCGTATTTTCAGCACCCAGTGTGTCCCAGTGCTGAGGAATGGACCATCTTCTTCCTCCAATGTCCCTTCTAGACATCTCATAGATCTCAGCCTACATCCTACTTACCACCCTGCTGCACCGTATTATCACCGCATCGCACACCCAAAATCATCCCCAAAACCTTCACGATTGCGGGGCCGGGTGGGGGCGCCCCACGTCATTTCACCGTCCTTTCAACCTCTTCACCCCATCCCACATCCACCCCCACACCATTTTACGCCCCATGACCCCCCCCCCAACCTTCCATCATCCCCACTTCCACCCCATCTCAAGAGCTTTTCGGGCCCCTCAGATCATGAGACGGGACGCCCCCCCAGGCCCCGACCCCCGACTCCAAGAGTCGGTTCAAGAGCTCCTCTGGCGCCACGGAGCCTTCACTGGAGGGGCCCGGCAGGACCCGCTGGAACTCCGACGAGGAGCCTTGGAGGGCCGCCGCCGCGGGCGTGAAGGCTCGGTGACTCGCGAACTTCTCCATCCCCAACCCTACCAAGAGAGGTTGAACAGCCCGTCTTGTCGCCCATCCCATATATGTACCACATCCCAGGGTCCAGTTCTGGTCTCTCAACCTCTCTTGGTAGGGATCCAAGTACCTTCTCAGGTGATTGGAGACTATGAAGGCGGGGTCGGGCCCAGTCGTACCTTCTGAGGTTCGGTGGCAGTGGAACCCGTCGGGCAACGAAGGAAAAGACTCGAACAGACTCCCCGGCTTGTTCTTTCGTCGCCGACTCGGTGAAAAGCCGAGTCAATTGGAGCTCCCTGGGTAGGACTGCTGTCTGGCCCCCTTGATTCCAGTCTTTGAACTCTACCACTTTTCAGGGTCCAGGGGATCGTCTTCCAGGGTGTCGTGCTTTCGTATGACCCAACTCCCAGGTCATTCACCTGTAGGGCTCCCGTTGACGCCCAGACGCGGTTCGAGACTTCAGTGGAAGCGTTGCCCTGGCGTCGGTCGAGCTTCCCCTGCTCCGTGGCAATGGCCCGCTTCCTGAAGGGGACGACGTGTGGATGGTTGATGAAGTTGATGAAGCAAACAACCCCTCAGAATTCATCTATGGTTGTTTTCTCAGGATTCATCAATGGTTGTTTTCTCTATTGGCCTTGAAGAATTTTCCAATCATCTCAGAATTCATTGTAAATTCTTCAAGACCTAGACTAGAGCGTCTCGAAGGGCGGCTTGTCAGAGGCTACGTCGATTTGCTGAAGATGCCTCCCAAAAAGAATATCGGAAGAGTTTCTGCCATCCAAAAGGGGTGGGTTTGGGGGTGTGTGGTTGCGACTCGCAAGTTCGTGCATCCAAATGGGTGGGATGCGGAATCAATCCTTCTACGTCATGGAAGTAAGGTTTCCCAAAACCCCAAGACGAAAAACCATCCCAAGTCAACGCAGGACATCAGGACATCGGCTGAAGACCTCTCCAAGCATCAGCTTGTTGGCCAAGTTGGTGACTCGGCCAGGCTCCTGGGCGGGCTCGAGGCGCCCACATGGGAGGTGAAATCAACCGAAAAGAATCCTTCATGCAAGGATTGTGTATAGTTACAGGTGAATGACCGGCTAACCCACAAATCGCACACCTGCTTTCCTTGAGCCAAAGAAAGAGGGTGAAGCTGATCATACACTCGCCTGAAACAACAGATTGAACGCGATTCATGTTGGATGCGCCACATGGAGCTCCAAATGGCGGTGGGTCATGGCACCTGGAGGCTCCAAATCCTGGTTCGTTGACATCCAGGTTACCTAGAGGAATTGCTTCATGTTCGGTGGTCCACCAGGGTGCCCGGGGCGACCCACGGCCATGGTCAACATCATTCACGAAGTGTAGATGCATAATAGTTGTCACTTACAAATGCTTTGCAAGCCCGATGGCGAGCCTTGGCAACGAGACTTTCAACTTTCAAGAAAAATAAAGTGGGTTAGGGACTTGTTTGGCGATGCTTCGATGCAACACATCTTGACAAACCACAACTAGCTGCTACATAGCTCCAAAGTGCTTGCTTTCAGTTGTCCTTCCGAAAGAAAGAAAGAAAGAAAGACTGCATCTGGTCCATAATTACACTGGTTCGGCGCTCCAGCCCCTCATCTATGTATATCCTCTTTTTCTGCACCTAAAAGAAGCTTTCAAACTGCCCAAGGCTGAATTGCGCTTGGAATAAGAAACTGGGAATGGATCCTGAGGTATCTACAGGGGGTGGTTCATTCCCTCATTCCCTACTTTACAAAGCACGAGTCTGAAGAAAGCATTTAACGTCAACAAAAGGGCTGTGGAGGTCGGCAGAGCTCCATCTGAGGTCCAAATCCTTACTGGGAACTTGGGAACTTTGCAGCCTGAACGGCAATGAACGCGGGCAAAGGAGTTCTTTGGGTATAATTCAAGTTCGATAAGAAAAAACAAGGGTTGGTCCGGTTGCAATACACGGAAGATCGAACTCAAAACTCATAATTGTCTCGCGGTCAAAACAAGAGCCGGAAACCCACTTCCATGTTCCTCCAATGTCAGACCTCAACCCAGCAAAACATCAAAGAGCCAGCCCAGAACCTGGGATTCACTTCCTCTTTCGCCCTCCGCTCTAAGCCCACCTGCACCACCAAAACAAACCACCATCCACAGTCTTCGGGCGCTCCTTGTCCACTTTGATGATGTTTCTCGTCAGCTCGGACTTCGTTTGCTTGGACTGGCCGATGGGGAACTGACCCACCAAGATCACCTCGGGACCAGTCGAAGGGTCGGATGCGCCAGGCAGCAGGCGAAGTGTCCTCCATATTCAGGGCTGATGCCTGAATAGAAGTTTAAAGATCCATTTTTAACACTGCAGCCAGCAATGTTTGATCCCAAAAACATCAAGAAAGTGTTTGAGGCCGTCGATTTCCGGCACTCAAGCAGAGGTCCAATGTTTCAAGTCTCCATCAATGGTTTGGAATGGCCCAAATCATCTACATCTAGAGCCTGAGTGACCCTTGTTTTGATAGGAACAGACCCTGTTTTGGATAGTTGATCCTCCAAAATGGAGGTCACTCAGGCTCCAGGTCGCTCGTGTGGCCGGCTTCGACCTGACCGGGGTGAGCCCACACACACCTCTTCCGTTCCCCTTCGCAGCGTTTCATGCATCAGCACTTGCAGTGCAAAGCAGTACTGTGGATATTCTCAGTGGATATCCACACCGACAGGTCCCACCCCATATCCATTTCGTTTCGGAGGGGTGATGGCGTGGGAGGCGGTGCAGTGCTCTTCAGCCCTTCGTTCGGTCCAGCCCTCAACTTCTCCCCCACCAGCATGGGATTGGGCTTGCTTCAGGAACTGGGAGTGAGAGAAAAGCACCGGAAGGGGATTCACCCGTCATTATATAGGGAAAAATAGGAAAATTTCAACATATTCAAAAAATAACATCCTAATGAGACAAACCAGGAATGATTACAGTCAGTACCTCATTCTTTAGACTCTTTAGACCAGCTCTCCCGTTCACCCATTCGAACCGCGAAGCGCGGGCCACGCGGTTCGCGAGCCCAGCGGCATACACCAAAACCCCGAAGGACCACATATCCTGAGAAGCGACGAGAATGTGATTCAGCGGTTTTTCATGGGCGGGAAAAACACGAACACATGTCGATCCTTCAAGATATATATATATACTTATATATACCAGGACCCTCCTGTCGGGGTGTCCAATGGACTACCCCACACTACCTACTGTATAGGCTTCCAGACAGGGCACCCCTTGGAGGGTCCTGGTAGATTTTGATGAGAATGGTCTTTTGGGGGTGGATTTGGGTAAACATGGGGAACTGATGGTGGATTTAAAACGTAGAACCGCCCCTGTCCACCGCATGAAGCTGGGAGCAAACGGCGGACCACGATCTCCCACACAAAGCTGGGAAGAAGGCGGCGAAGAGAAGTAGCCACGTGGAGGGTCTGAGAGGGTAGATGCTGAGTACATCTTAGATGCCAACTGGATCAGGTCAGCCAGCCATCTCAAGCCCTAGGCCATCATCCCATCCACGAACAACTCCACGAACATGATCTCCCATCTTCACCTCCATCACCTTCCTCCATCCTGGCCTGCCAAACCTCGATTTTCCAACGGTGTATTCACCCAAGAGTGTCTTCCTTGAGCCTCGGTAAGGTGCGCAGTGCGCTGCACTCAGGACCCAAAGACCTCCTGGAAGAGATAGGTCAAAACCCATTGGCGGGGCGGGGTGTCCTTCTTATATAAAGTACACACCCATATGTATTTACGTATATCTGGTACCCTCCAGACATTGAATCACAGGTTTTGCCTCAAGCTCCACAGGAAAAACCTCTATTTTGAGAGTGAAGCGTAGACTTCTCCCCATGGGACCCACATGCATCCCCCAACTGGCGCCCAAAGGACCGCTGGGAAGGCATAGCCCTCTCCAGCCAGCATCTCGGGTGCCATGTAGGAGCGACTTCCCCGGGCTCGCGTCAGGGGTCCTTCGCCTCAGGAGGGAAGAACGGCACGAGCGCTGGAGAAGAACGCACGCCGTGGACGTGCGCACGAGAAGGAAACCGTGGTCTACGAGTGGCCCAAGAGAGAAGAAGGTGTCGAAAGAACTGCAGGATGAAAGGAAGGGGATTCGCAAGGCTGAAACCCGTCAGACGCAAGCCAGAAAATGTAGGGACCCTGACCATTCCTTGTCCAAACACCTCGTTTGAGCTTAAAGCATGAAAATAGAAATATGTGACCGGACATGCCCGGCCCCTCTCCTTTCTTCCGAGAGGCTAGGCGTGATGTACACGGCTAAGCCGAAATCTGCCAGCTTCAGGACCTTCCCATCCGGCCCTCCATACAAGGCATTCTCAGCCTGCCACGCGCAGCAAGAAGTTCACTCGAACATGGAGCAAATGGGAGGTCGAAAAGGAAGCAGCAACAACAACAACAATCCCAACCCCAACCCCAACCATCAAAAAGGTCCTAGAAACATTGGACCCACAAGGCCTCTAAACCCCAAACAAATCCATTGGAAATCTCGAAGCACCACCCAGGTGGAGGTGTCTATTCAAAGATCAAATCAAGATATGCTTCTTGCTACCTTCGTGGCGATGCACCTTGTGACTTACTCTTGGCTTCTGGTGACTCGTCGTAGCTGCCCGGAGCCTACCGACTCTTCGCTTCGAACTGCTACGTAGCAGTCGCCGTTCGGACCACTTGGAGCCCACGGAGGTCGTCGTCCCCCCTTCTGACACCGTGGGGCGCGGAAAAACAGAGTGTACCCGTCGAACATGGATGTCTTAACATATCAAAGCCGAAATGACTTGAAGTGAAGTGTTCCAACGTCGCAGCAAGAGCTTCTGCTGAAAACCCACCTTTCTTTCTGTCTGTCTGTCTGTCTTTCTATCTTTCTTTCGTTATGTTTTTCTTTCTGGTATACCCTAAGTGCCACGTAGAAGGCTCTGCGTCTAGATCTGAATTCAACCCACCAAAAATCAACAAAAAGGAACTACCAAACCACGGTCCTGCGCTGCATTCGCAGAACTTCGCACCTTGATGTCACTATGTAGTACTCGACGGAGATGCAAATGCTGCAGGCCTCAGCGATGAATACACTGCGGCGCGATGCTGCTTCCCCGTCGGAGCTTCGGTGAACAAACCGGACGGTCCGGGGTAGCTCCTCACGAAAAATGTGTTGGGAACTGTGCCACTATCCATTTAGGGGTCACTTATGTCTTATGAATCAAGAGCCTATGATCTCATGGAGGATCTCTAACCTCTTCTGGACCAAGCGTGAACACCCAAATATGAGCAAATGTTTTGGATTTTTTTTGAATAGGGAGATCCCGAAGCAAGAGTCTATAGATGGCTACAGTCTATGCCCACATCTCTCCTCTTCCACAACCTCGGTGGGGTATCACTCACCCTATTCAACACACACTCATCTGTCGCAGATGTTCTTTTTCGAGCTCTTGAACTGATGCCACTTGCCGCCATGGCGACGCCTTCAACGACGAGGTCCGTCTTCGGTACAGGGCAAGCAAAATCCTCGAACATCTCATCCTATACTCATGGGCCGCATACTATATGGGCCGGCTCTCACAGTTCCAAACAGTGAATCCCACACCACTTTGAGAAAAATTAGAAAAACATAGAAAACCAATATTATGTTGCATGGTGTTAGAATGTGTTAGATATTATTGGTCTTCCTTTCGATTTGCATCTGCCCCTTGAATTCCGCGACTTCGTTTGCTTTCAAGGAGCCGGAGACTAGTTGGTGTAGATCGCCAGCCAACTGTTCCCAAGACCACTTGGGGTGATCGATCAAGCGATCGAAGAGCGAACGCTGACAGGCTTCCATCACCTGATCGAGCCGTGGCAACGGTCTCGTGCGTCGAGGCTCGTTCGTTCGTTGGGACCGGGAGGGGGAAAATTAAGTCCGGCATTCCGAAGGTGAAGACCTTAACCCGGCTAAAATAGTCTTTAAAGAAACGTGGTCACCAGCTGATGATGTTTGCCGATTTTATTGATGTTGACTGGTTTGGGCGTCCGCTCCACTACCATGTGTGGGATGAGCTTGCGCCGTCATCCAAGCAGAGGGGAACTGAGGTTGCAAAGGCGACGAAGAGTCCATAGGTAAGCGTTTTTACCGATGGTTAGTGGTAGTCACCCTCATCTTCTGCGAGCTGATTCTTGCCAGCTAAGACCCTTTCAATTGAGTGTTTGATCGCTCTTTACACCTACCCCAAAATCAGAATGGACCAAATCTATGCTATGCCTGCTATGCTTGCCTCCTCAGCCCTCGGATCACCCAAATAAACAGAACATCGAAGACAAAATCATACCAAATCCAAGTGGCCATGAAGTAAATGTCCGCTTCCTGGCACATCTGTACAAAGTGGACCACCTCAAGCGGTGCACTGCAATTTTCTGATCACCACTTGGCTTTCAAACGGTTTTGCAGCTGGCTGCCGACTGTCCCACGTGGCAGTCGATAGTCAAGGTATCTTGACCCTAGCCCTTCCAAGACCAAAGAAAAGTTCACCTGGTTCGGTAAGTAGTCCAAAACATATAGTAACGTGTCAGTGAAACAATGGTTCTTTGGTTTAGATCATATGGTGGTGGCACTCCTCGGATCAAGGATGAGTGTTGTTTAGCTATACTAATTACGCCCTGGAAGATTATCATGGAACCATTCAATTACACCCTGGCTGGGTCTTCGAACACCATCTTTCAGGGTCCGGGGGTTTTGGGCGAGCGAGAGGCGAGCTCCAGCGTATCATGGTGTCATCCGTCCCTGCGGCCTCGCTGCGAGTCGCGGGGTTTTTTTGGAATGGATTCCAAGTGATTGGATCCGGACTCGGGCCCTCTGTTTGGGGGTGACAGGAGGTGCAAGGCTCCTTCTTGGACCAGGGGCGCGGCGTTGGCAGGGGCGGCGTTTTCGGGCGGATTAGCAGGGCAAGGCACGTTCCGGTGAGAAGCACAGAGCTTCCAGATCTTTGCTTCGTGCTCGATCCTGAAGTTCCGAGGCTGAGGGATGCTGAGGGCGGTGCCGCCCAGCCCCATCCATGGAGTATTCGTGCCATGTGGAGGCCAAGTCAGTAGACGGTTTTATATATTACAATTAATGAGCACCCCCTCGCTTTTGGATTCTAAGACCAATCTTCAGATTTGGGGGGCTTAGTTATGCTTAGTTCATCCACTGGTCCACTGTCTAGAAAAGGAAGATCACACATGAGTCTTGGCAGTGTCTACCTACCAACTCGTCGTCCGCGACGAACGACTCCACTCGAAGAAGGCAAGAACTCCGACCGTCCTGGGCTAAGGGGGCCCTGGGTACCTGATCCAACCCCTTTTCATTGGAACACCCATCTCCCTCTCCCCCTCTCTCATCAATCTGCACTTTCCCTCAAGCAAAGCGGCTTCCCCAACCGCTCCTCCACCTTCCTCCGCTCCCAGGTCCGGGCTCCACACCCGCCGTCGGCTCGCACCTTCGACCGCCATGTACCGCCGAGCTTCTTCTTGGTGGCCGTCCGTCGCGAGGTCTGGACCTTCACGGCAAAGCTCTGCGTCGTCGAGGAGTGCTTGGCGTTCGCCAGGAAGACCTCCGTTCGCGCGAAGAGGTGCGGAAGAGGTGCAACCGGTTTGGAGATCGCCTAGTCGGTGGCGCGTTTCAGGAGGGCGGCATCCGGTGGGGCATGTGGAGAACATACCAAACACCTGGGAGGTGCTGTTGAGGTGGTGATTCTAGGTGCTTAGGTTTGTAGCAAGTGGTTGACACGGGTCGTTGTGTGGGGTTGGACATAGCGGCTCGAAGTTCACTCCGAGCTTTTTGAATCAAGCTTCACGCCGGGTCTCCACCTGTTGCAGGTGACACTTCCACCAAAACCTGGGCCAATGGCCTTCTTCTGAGCGCCAACTGCCAAGTGCCTATGGCATAAAGAAAATGAAAAAACCTCACCTCTCACTGACATCTCTCCCCAAATCTCAGCAGTTTTTTAAGCAGCCAACAGCGTTTCGCCGCCGCCCTCGCCGACTCTTCTCGTTCACCCAACGGGTCGCCCTCCCCTTTCACTCCCGAGCGCGACCCGGCCCGAGTCCAACGGTTCAGCTTTCCTCCTCTTCGCCGTCCCCTCGCATCGAAGCGTCCGCCCGCGGGGGTCCAGTCCGAGGAGCCGAGCCGTAGGATCCTTTGCCCAGGGCCTTTGGAGTCGATCCCAAGGAGTAGTGCGCATAGAAGCTGCCTCTAGCGAGCGATTCTCGCGGTGGAGTCGGCGTTTGGGGGCCAGAAGTGGGGTCCGAAAGGGGGGGTTGCGGGCTCGCTGGCGGTGAGTTGTTGGAGGAAGGAGGGGGGGAGCAGAGTTGGAAATTGCAGTCAGTTCCAGAGAGTTCTATATAGTTCTGGCAGATGTCTGATTGGTTGTAGGGATTCTGATGGATGGAGACAATCATACAGTCGAGCAAACCCTTCGGAACCGAAAAAGATCCACCAAAAGCGCCCCTTTGGTGAAAACAGAGTGGAGAGGTGTGCTGAGAGTTTGCTGGGAGCATTTAGTTTCAAGTGTCTAGATGGCCCATCTCAACCGGAACACCTTTTCAACCTGGAAGGGTATGCTGCAAAGCTGTGGAGTGCTCGGATGTCAATGTAGGGGCAGCCAAGCTGAATTCGGATTAAGTTGAGATCAGCTCAGCTAACAATATAGGAACATGTGACACGTCTGACGTGGCAACCAAGCAGCAAACGAACTCAAAAAGAAAAGGCAAAACACGTTAGAAGACGAGGGCACCGTGACACCTCCTCGTCAGCACGGCCACTTCCAGGCTCATCACTCTATTTGAGCGCGCATTCGTGCGCATTCGTGCGCCTGCTTGGGAGGTACAATACCTGAAGACCTGATCAACCACATACAGACATCGAGCCTAGAAGCTCCAGTCGACCTTCGGAGCCAGCGGTGTGGGAGCGACGAGCATCGGACCTGCTCGAGCCACCGAACGCTGCGGAGCCAGGGCGCTGAACTCTTCGATGTTTAAAGAGGCTCCGCAACCCATAGGAGATCGTCAGCCGTCCACCTCAGGCCCCAACTGCTTCTCAAGCCCCAACGGACTTTCGAAACTGGAGGTAGGGAAAGCTGTGTGGGTGGGGCGCAGATCTGGGTGGGAAAGGTTGGCAGATGCTATGGTGGCGACAGTGGACACGTTGACAAACGAATGATGCTAGATTTATCTCCGCCTTCCAAAGGGGTAGCTAATCCAACCTCATGAGTGGCTTTCTGGGCCCCACCACTCACGGATCCGCCTTCAAAAAGGGTAGCTATCTGGGCCCCACGACCCACGGAGATGGTGTTTGCCATCCCCGGGCACCGCCTCTTCTGCGTGATCCACCTCCATCCATGGGGATTGACCGAAAACTGAGTGCTACAAATGCTGACCCCGAAGCTTGGAAATCACATCTGGAAAGCTGATGAAACATGAAGCCAGGTGTTCTTGGAGGGGCTACAGAAGATGCCCTGAATCACTGAGTTGTGCCCTGAATCCCTGAGTCGCACGCTGGCTCGCTCGAACCCCTGAGTTGCCCGGCCCACTGTCGCACCCCGCTGTCGAGACGACCCCCGCGGCGGTCAGCGCGGTCACACCATGCGCCGAGCGTTCGTGCGCCGAGCGAGTGGCACCCGTGGAAGCGGGGAGCGGGGGTCCGGCCGTGGTTCGGCCGTGGTCAATGGCCCAACTGGATGTTTTCCAGAAAGGTCTTGAGCCACATGGAGATACACAGGTTCGGCCGCGGTGGAACTCATTCTTGGACTCACAACAGCCATCGCAAGTCCGAAAGGACGGCCTGTAGCACTGTATAGCCCTCAGGGCAAAGCAACATGAGTTGGTGAAGAAAACTAAGAGTCATCAAGTCAAGAAACGGGGGGTAAAGCAATCACCTTGTGATACGGCGGGTGAAGACATCTGTATGCGTAGACACACATGCGTTGGTGAAACGGATGTGTTCATGGGAGCCTCGCGGCTCGCATCGGCTCGCACCATCTAGAAAATTGAATGCATTCAAATACGCATCTACCAGGGCCCCGTGTTTGGGGTGGTTAATGGACATCCCGAATCACCTCGATCAGGAGCTATAACTGGACGCCCCTGGATGGCCCTGGTATATACTCCCCTGCAGATTAACAATGGAACCTGAAAAAACATTGAAAAACCACCGGGTTGGCATTCAACAAAATTGCTCTCACTCAATTCTCGGGTTCCAGTCTGCGGGGGGTAAGCACATTGCCATTGATTTTTGCAACCAAACATGCTTTCCCAAGGGACAAGGGCACCCTGAATCCGTCCCCCGGCGGTTTTGGAACCCCTCCGTGCCCGCGGGCCTATGAAGGCCTGACCCTCTCAGCCCAGGATGGGGGCCGGTGTTGTTCCAGGTCTGTTCCATCATCTGTACCCACATCAGCGTGCAACTGTCGGCATCAAATCGAGGACCGTATACACCTCCATCTTTTAAAAAATGTCCCGAAGATGAGGAGGACGCGACATGTATCAAAATGGGGTTCTTTCAGGTCCACCTCCAACAAAAAGAACATTGGAAGCTGGTAGAAACTTTTGGAACATCGAACCTTCCATGTTTGCTCCCAAAAAACCTGGTCAAGTGCATCCGGAAGCCCGTTGTCACCATGGTCGGGATCAACCAAAACTAGAACCCATGGTACGTGCGCACATGGTATGACCACTTTTGGTCAATCTCGGCTGCGGATGCTGAACAGCCACCAACACCATCACTAACATGCCTTTTGAGCATCTAGCCCTGATGTATGATCTAATGGATGCTAAATCGAAACACTTTGGGCACCGGTTCCGGTTCGCCCCGCGGCGAAGAAAGCACGTCGGGAGGCTGAAGGCGCTGCGCGAGAGGACTTCGATGGGACCGTGGAGTCCTTGACCGCAGTTGTTCAAATAGATGCCGGGTTCCTCTCGAAGCGCATCGGGTGCGGCGTGCCTGCTTTCCTCCGCGCCTTTTGGTGAGCGAAAAACATGCGCCTTTTGGACGCACCACACGACATGACGTATCATGCGGAGGAGAGAGGAGAAAAAAAAAAGAGTCCGGTTTCAGGTGGAATAGAGCTTCTTTGGGTGGACGGTGCTTTTTGGGGAGCGGCTTGATGGCTTGGATGGTTTCGTTCAGGGATCCATGTGGGGAGGCCAGCACACACATTCAAATCACTGACCCTTCTTGGAAAGGCATTTCTTGCGTATGGCTACCCTGGCGCCCGGACACCTGGGCTAACCCGGGTCCAAAAGAACAGCTTCCTCTGACACGACGTGTCTGGGACAGACCCCCCCGCCAGCACCACCCCTGGCCACTTCGGACAGTCCGGACTGGCAGTCCCAGACAGGTCGTGTCTGGGTTTCTGTGCCTCCGCTTCGCCGTAGCTCGCTGCATCGGACCGTCCTCCATGGAGTGCACGGAGTGCTCCTGCTGTCGCAGAATCGGTACCAGGCGGTCTGGAAACCAAACGGTGTCGGGGTCCACCTTCACCAGCCAGTTCGCCTGCAGGCCAAGGTTGCCAAGGTTCCGGAACCCGCGAGGATGGCTCATGCAAACAAGCACTGAAAAGACCCAAAATCATTTAGAAAGAACAGAATAGAAAGGTGACATCCACTTGAAGACATGCTATCTAGTATATATATATGGATCGACCAAGACAACCACTAACCCTGAAAATCCTGCCTGTCCTTCAGCCGTCTTCAGTCAGCCTACTTACTGAAAAATCCAGCTCCTAAGCATGCTCTTATCGCATCTCTAACTGATCGCATCTCGCACAAAGTTCAGCCCACCTTGAGATAGTCGCCATCCTGAATCAAAGCCCGCCAATATGCCAGGAAGGCCCTCAGTGTGCTGGCTCTGCAGGGACATCAGTATCAGTGCTGCACCAGTGCACCCAGTGGATACTCTTTGGCGTCGTTCTTTTGGTGAGTCAAGCCCATCTAACTCCCGGACACGACCCATAGGACTGCCATGTATGCCGATCAGTTGGGGTGATGCCAGGGGGGTCTGTCTGGGGCGGCACATGAAGTGTCTGGGACCAGTTCAATAATAGTGATGCTGATGCTGACGAGCTCGCTGGGTGATGTGTTGGACATTTGAGAGACTTAGGCGCCAGGAATTCAGAGACCTTGGTCGGATTGCTGAAGGATGACTTGGAGGGGCTAGCTCTGGCCCAGCGCCAAAAGCACCATGAAGCATCCCAATCATTCCAATACACCACGCACACATGGAGCCGCTCACCCACGATGTCATCCAGGTGCTTCATCTTCCAATCACTTGAAGGTCCTGAGACCGCTGCCTCGGATTCCTAACATCTTTCCGAATGCAGCTGCCTGGGCGCCTGGACCCGCTCCTGCTTCATCCTCCACTCCACTTCCCCAACTCCCCACACCCAGCCACACCACCCGAACGGCGCTTCTTTCACCCCAGCGTCTCCGTGTTCAAAGCGGTACCCCACTGCCCCGCCATCTCCGCTACCTGACGGATCACGGGTCGCTCGAAGAAGTCGTCAGAGTTCTTCACCTTCCTTCTTGAATATATGGATCCGTGTGTCTGTGTGTGTTTGTGTGTGTGTGTGTTTGTGTGTGTGTGTTTTTCTTTGTACTTTGTGTGCGTGTTTGTCTGTGTGTCCGCTTGGGAGGATGAATTACCTCGCAATTTCAGGCGATGAAAAGGAGGAAGCTGTTCAAGGACTGCTGCAGAGCAGCCGCTTTCAAGTGTTTCTTTGCTCATCTGGCAGTCGGACTCACGATGTGTTGGTACAAGTTTGATGTAACGTTCTGGAATCAATTAAGAGGCGTTGTTCAGGAAAGGAAGCAAATATATGCAAATCGGTCTCAGAGATCCGATCGGCACGCCAGAACGTCAATACATCGAACGGCCATTTACGGATTCATGGGTAGCCGTGGGTAGCTGTTGAAAAAGAAGGACATACATATAACATGCAGACCCTCCAGTAAAATGCTCAACGAGGAAGGTGATAGGAGAACCGCAGACCCTCGTAAGTTCTGGAGAGAGTAATTATGCCAGGACCCTCTGACCCAAGGGGTGTCCTGGCTGGACTACCCTACACTACCAGCCTAGGCTTCCAGACAGGACACCCCGACAGGAGGGTCCTGGTACATGATCCTTACTGTAAGTCTGCCTTTATCCGACCACACCCTGTTGGCACAACCCCAATCCATCCCAGACAATCCAAGCACTCACAATGCAACATGGTTGTGCGATGATCTACTCACTCTGAAAGCTGGTGTGGTGGGTCCAATCTTGAGGAATCCTCTCATCTTCCCATATCTTCACTCACCTCCACTCCAAGCAGTACTTAAGCCCATGCGTTCGCCCCATCTTCATAGTGCCTCCCCCCCATCTTCGGAAAATTGTCCGCAGACATCACGCCTGAGAGGTGTTGACGAGATGAGTCTCCAAACCAGGCGCCAAATGCAAACGTTGACTGCTGTAGACCTGGTCGACAAAGCGAAGGCTTCGATTCATTACTTTCATTCTTTTCTATTCATTCCCACCATAAGCTTATATTTATTATCCACTTCTATAAGCTTATGGCCTATCTGTCTCTTACGATTCCTAGAGGCGACGACCGGATCTGAACAGAGCACCAGACAATGTGAAGCACGAAAGGATCCGAACGTTGTCCCAAAAAGTCGCTACCACCAAGCTGTCAAGTTCGGTCTTCGGTCTTCTTCTTCCGGCGGAAAAAAGAACAGCTCTATATTCAGTCTTCGTTAGGATCTGCCCCCCCCCCGTTTTCACCATGGATCCTTCTGGCAGGCTAAAAAGGCTTCCGTTCTCTCGCGTCGTCGCAGTCATCGCTGACCGCTGAGAGTCGAAGGTCCTCGCGCCTTCCAAGAGTCGCAAAGGAAAATGCTGTAGTACGACCTCAGAGGCGTGGAGAGGCTGAAGGCGCTGACCAGGCTGCCCAGAGGTGAGGTGCTGATGTGTGGGGGCGGATGTGTGGGAAAAAAAGCCAGGTAGTGACTTAGTGGAGAGGTTCAAGCTCAAAATGAGTTGGAGGGGAAAGATTGTTTGTGTGTTTCTTGGTCGGACTGTCCCTGCATGTCCCTTCCAGCAGGTCGCACTGGGAGGTCTCCCTATTTTCAATACACCCAAATCAGTGTCTGAGACATGGGGGTTTCCCTCCAAAGGGTTGGCCAGTGATGATGGAGGTGCCATGCAAGTGGGCATTGAGCCCCCCTCTATGGATCGGTGTTTTGGTCCTAAGCCGGGGCTCGGCGCCCGTGCTAGGCCTTTGACCTACCAGGTTGGCATCCCAAACATCTCTGGAGGTGTTCACCACCAATCACCACCCAAAAAGCCACCCCAAAAAAGGAGGAAGATAGGGGTGCTGTATTCCTGCTGTGGAAGAAAAGTGACCAAGTACCACTGACCAACATTGACCAACCCTCCAGCACATCCACGACCACCATCCACCACCATCCGCAACAAATACCGCTTCGCGACCGGTGCTGCATGATCGTGAGCTGCACCTGACACGCCCCGCGTCTCACGTCCCGCGGTGGGTCCCGCACACCCCGGCAATTCCCATGAGACGCGCCGGCCCAGGGTGTTTCTCATCTTGTTCTATCAAAACCCAAGTCCTGTCTGGGCTCCAGGGAATATCGGCACCAGGGCCCCCCCAGGGCCCCAGAGAGTCTTCCAAACACCCTCTGAAAACTAAGACCTTATGTTACTCTGGAGGAGTGTCAGAGTAACAACAAACATCACAACATCTTGCACTCCTCTCGCATCTCTCATCATACCACTCTCAGGTCTCTCTGCTTTCGTGCCCGTTGCTGCTTTCGTGCGTGGGCAAGATGCACATGGTGAATGCACACATGATGGTGCTAGATCCGCGCCTCATAGGTGTAGGGCAAGATCAGCATGGTACAAAACATCGACGCATTGGCCACGTGCGGCGGTCGTCCATGCAGCACCTAGTGGTGCACGGGTGCCCTGCCGGGCAGGCATCAGGCTGCTTCCAGTGGTACGGAGTGGGGACTGATGTCGGAGTGGGGACTGGCAAAGGTCCCTTAGAATTGAAACGTTGTCCACTTTCATGCGATGTCAAGACCCCTTCAGGAATGTCATGCCCACCTCAGGCAATGGGAGGGAATGCTTCTGCAGCTCGTCGTTGATCCAAGGGTAGGGCGATTCCTCACAGCGACGCTCGCAAGCGGTCGGGAGGAGACGTCGCTGTGATGTGAATGGTGTTCCATATGATGTTCCATATATCCCAAACACGACCTGTCTGGGACTGGCATATGTGCCAGTCCGAAACGGCCAGGGGTGGTGCTGGCGGGGGTCTGTCTGGGATATGATGTTCCACATGATGTGCAATGATCCATGAAAGCGGCCTAAAAGAGAAAGAACAGGTGCGAGGAACATGGTCCTCCGCCTATGTCATCCACTTCCATGAGCATCTTGCACTGGACCTCAATCCCAAGACTATCTGACCCCTCAGAAAAGTTCCTTCATGGTCTGTTCGTCTGTTCTGTCTCGGAGCTTGCTCAGTCCCCTTACCCCATAGAAGTGTGGTGAATGCTTCCGAACTGGCAGTGCTTCCGAACTCGCAGTGGTGGATTATGACTTCCAGGTAGGGTAAAATGCATCTTTGGAAGGTCTAGGTGCAGTTGAGGTCGGTTGAGTCAGTTGGGCGTCCGACCCAGATTCCGAAAAAACAGAGTTGTTTACCGACTGTTACAGCTAACTAATGGGTAGGAACTTCCCTACCAAAACAATCAGGAAAAATAAAAATAACGAACAATAAAGTACGCTAAGTAAAGAGTGTTTCCACTCCACATGGCACCCCTCTCTCCGACACCCACCTCCACTCCCCCCGAGTCCTTGCGGTCGCACGGATAGCCCGAGTAGACCTCCTCCTGCGCCGCTGGACGCCGCGCCACGTCAAAAGGATAGAGGTTCAGGAGAAAGAAAACCTGGGCCCAGAACCTAACCAGACGACTGTCTACCTGACTACTAATTCAATGGTTCTTACCTAACGGTCTACCATTCATTCAATGGTTCTTACGTAATGGCCTACCATTCATTCAATGGTTCTTACCTAACGGTCTATCATTCATTCAATGGTTCTTACCTAACTACTAATTACTCAACCATCACATCATATTCTGGCTGACAGCCGGTCTTGATGCATGACCACGGGGGGATCACCACCAACCGAGCATGGGCAATGAAGTTGGGGAGGTAAGAAACAAAAACCGATTCATGAACGCACCCAGCTCGCCGACCCCGCAGACCGAACACATTCTTCCCGATACTATACGCGCGGACCGCGGAGAAAGGAGAAGATCCCAGACACGACCTGTCTGGGACTGCCAGGACGGACTGCCGCCCCAAACAGACCCCCTGCCAGCACCACCCCGGGAAAGGCCGTTTTGAAGGCAGTCCGGACGCTGGCAGTCCCAGATGGCGGTCGTGTCTGGGTTTCGTCTTTTTCCGTCGTTCGCACTGGGTCACCCGGACCACGTGCTTGTGCGTGAAGCTGCTGTCTTTGGACCTTCAGACGGGGGAGCAGGCCGGGGGACCAGACCGGAGCTGAGCCCTCTGACAAGGCCTGCCGGTGGTTCAAGCATTGGCTGCCAACCAAAAGGACACCGTCCAGGTATTGGAAGGCGGTGCGAATGTGCCAAACACCAAACCAAGAAGATCCAAATTCAATCACCTCTGAGGCTGAACGACATGGAAGTGGGAAAAAAAAGACCGCAGCCTCTGTTCAAATTGCATTGGCCTCTTCCGTTTTTGTACACCCAGGTGCAGATCTAAAACCCCCCACGAGTATACCCATTGTTATACCTCCTTAGCCTCTGCACAACAACCACCCAACCCCCTGTTCACAGAAAGCAACGCCGACGACAACGCCGTGCATCCCCCAGAACGACCGAACACCATGGCGACTTCGAAGGCGGTCGGGACCGTGACCGGGACGCCTGTTGTGCTTCGGGTGTTCCTCCAGGCGCTTGAGATAGCACCCCCAACGACTCCAAGAGAAGCCCTGCACAACATCGGCTGAAGGCGGCGAGAACGAGGGCGAACAGAGCGTTGAAGACGGTGAAGGGAGGTGAAAAGTGCCATCAACAAAAGCGGGCGAACTGAGCCTCAACCATTGGCATAAGGAAGAGCAATTCCGGGCCCAAAAATGGAATCGAAGAAGGACCTGCATTTATGTGCATCCACATGTCTCCACATACCCACTCGATTCATAAAGTCTCAGTCAAAAGCAAACTGAATGGGCCCCAAACAGTCAGATAACCTGCAGTCTCTAGCCTGCCCTCTTTCAGCCCCGACCCAGTGGCCAAAGATACCCAAAGATCCCAAAGTATATTTGGTAGATCTGACAGACTTCTTTGTGGCCGTCACCTGCATAGTCCAATAGAATTTAATTCAGAACTCCCATGACTTCCATCCCAGCCCAACTGCATGTCCTCGTCCTCATCATCCCCATCATCCCCATCATACGCCCTGGAAGATTGGATGATGGAACCTGAAAACCAATGGCATTGTAGAGGAAAAGTCGTCTTCCAGTCTGGTCCATGCCATTGCCATCAGGAACCCCCCCGGGTGCTTCTCGGAACCCTCCCCCCACCGATCATCCCCATGCGCATGGCCTCACATCCCCGGTTCCAGGTGCACTGTCGCTGGCAGTGCGCCGGACTCTCAGCGCCACCGAGGTCCTGCCACGTGTCCTTGGCATCGAAATCCTCGGCGTGGCCGCGTGGGATGAGAGATACATTCCACTATACACTCACATGGTGGAAGTGGATGGCCTGGCACCGAGTTCGGAAGACCATTTTTCCACTACAAACAGGTGGTTGTACATGGTTGTACACTTCTATGTTGTGAGTTTTCGAGAGTGTAAGTGACCGCAAATAGGACCCCGCTAGGGTAGAATAGTCGGATAGTCAAAAAAGGCTTCTTCAGCCTCCGTTGGTGGCTGGTGGAAGGAGGCGCCAGTGGGATGAAGTTCCAAGACTTTTGGCTCGCCAGATGGGTCTCTTAGATTCCCATGTTTCTTTCCAGCTCAGATAGGACACAGTATAGGCTTCTTGGCGGCCTTTCTGGCACCCCAAAGGAAAGGCAAGGGCTACGCCCAGCTATGCCCGGCTATGACCCGAGGCTCTTTTGGTTTTGGGCCAGGTGAAATGGCAAAATCAGCCGGCAGTGGCCCGACCTCCAAGGCATTCGGACTCGAACCCCCCAAAAAGGAACTGTAGGAATCAGTTAGACTTACCAACATCACATAACATCACCATCAAATTCAACCCATCCAATCCGGTGTGTCAGAAGACTCCTATCGTTTTGTCCAGCTGTTGGGCTTTCCGGGCCTAGGCTCCGTATTGGCATACTGGATTCCACAACGATGTGTGCCCTGCCAGTAGTGCAGGTCCCGAATCTCATCGCGCCGGTGGAGAAAGGCCTCGTGCTGCTGAATCCTCGGGCGTCCCCGCGGCGTCCGCGCGGCGAGACGTGGGGCGGAGGCTGCGGTGGGGTCGGGGGGGTTCGGGTCGATCGCGCGCGCGATCGACCCGAAGAGCGCCAAGCGACGGCCGGAGCTCATCCGCTTGGGCTTTGGGGGTCCAGTGATGGATCTGCGATACCGGTACCTAGTACTGCGTCCAGTAGCTCTCTCTCAAGCTCCCTCATGCAGGAACATCCCCCGCAGAACCCACCCAAAACCTACTTGCGGCCAGCATCATGCGCTGGTGATCTCCACGTGCTATGGCCTTGTGCTCAGCGCAAATCTCTTGTGCCCTCGTCCGTTTCCTGAGGCCACCGTCCGAGGGAACGAGTCCCGAACGGGGCAGGCAGCCTCGATGCTGAGGGGATGGTGAGCAGGGAAATGGCGGTGCTCAGGGCCAATGGCCAATGGACGCTTCACTGGGGATGAGGAACGGGCCAAGGTGGAGCTGCAGGAGTCCGTGGCATCAGGGTCGGTGAGTCTCTAACTTCAAACCATGAGGTGTTCGGAGAGTGGTGTCCGTAAAGGGCACAGAGGTCACTTTGCTGCTTCGCACCGTCCAGCATCATGCGTGCCAAAAGCACGTGTGTTGTTTCTCTCCGACGGGGGTGATATGATGCGATATGGAAGCTACCCCAACTGTATAGTTCTACGCGGGTACTATGTGCTAGGAATTAAAGGGCATTGATCCCGTGCAAAATAAGTCTATATCTAGTTTTTGTATATATATATTATATTATATATACAAATAAAAACTAGATGAAAACCATAATAAGTATATATGCACGTGTACACACATCATAGAGAAAGAGGGGGAACGAGCCCATGACCTTGGCAAAAATAAAAGAAGACTTCCTTGTAGATGTGAACATACGGAAAAGCAAAAGCCTTCCCCGGTACTGCACCCTTTGTCGGAATTGTGGCGAGCTCCAGATGGCTCAAATTCTTGAAACTCCTGAATCACTATCAGTCCCAAAACAGCAACCACAACCGCAAGAGTCCGTCTGACAACCACAGAAGAGCGGCACTGTGACCCACCTCACCAGTGGGTTCTTCCCATCCTGACGAAAAAGGAAGGATGTCAAAGAGGCTGGGCAGCTGAACATGCTGAAACATGCTGAAACCGGGGCGCTGCTGACCCCGGCCAACCAAAAAAAGAAAACACCCTGCAAACCCAGAAAAACTGCCATGTTGGAGACTTTGGGGGCTGCCAAAATCGTTTCACTGTGGGGGGCAGGCTTCATCCTTGGCGCAACGGGGAGGTCGCGGGCGCGATTTGGAGCCCGTCGTCCAATCGAAACAGTCAACCAAGTACATTGTCTGAAAAGGTTTGAAGACCAAAAGGCACTGCGTCCCTTTTGCCGCTGCTCGAGCCTCAAAACTGTGCATTTGGTGATTTGGCCGCTG
>CAXAMN010022573.1:154703-178464 GCA_963970005.1 Durusdinium trenchii | reverse complement strand
AATGAGCTAGGCTTCATTTTGGAAGTTGTACTTGGTCTGGATCTCCAAACACTTCTGCCTCGAAATGGCTATCCAGCCGCTGGCGTTCTTGATCAATTCTGTATCTAGGCCCTGCCCTTGCAAATAGCCCAAGGAGTATCCGTAGAGGTCATCATAGGAATAATGCCCTGCGTCGAGGTAGGTTGTGATTACCTGGCCCTCAAAATTGAAAGTGATCAGGGGACCACTATCTTTCCCGCGGTAGCCACCGAACTTTCTTAGACCAAGTATGCCCTCCTTGGCATATTCGATAAAATCCTGATCTTTATCAGGTAACGGAGACACCCAAAAACCAGTTTGATTGAAATAGCAATAGCCATCCATTCCTGGATGTTCGGCCATCACCTCTGGAACTGGCCGATAGCAATCCTGCCCGTGAGTGTGCACTTTGCAGTTGTTGCTGCAGAAGCTGTTGGCAGTTAGATCGCATATTTCGTAGATCAACCGCCCGCAATTTGTCAAATGTCCTCCTGCTCCTCTCGCAAACGTTCTCTGTTTTTCCACCTGGGGCAGAAAATTGATGCCTGGCACGGGTTCAATGCAGTCATCCTCCCAACTGGCCGCCATAGCAACCCCAATACTAAAGGCAATGAAAAGCATGGCCACCATGAGTCTTCCGCCGCCCTGCTCAATGGACTTCTGTGAGCCACAGCTAGCATCAAATGCAAGCTATCAGCATGCCCACAGCCGAATCATGATAACTTTGTCAACGCTACCAGTTCATCCTCAAAACGCCACTATGATTTATGAATATGTATGATGCCCAATCAACCCTCCCCAAATCTGGACCCCAACGAAACCTAACCGTCATTGGTTTACATACAAAACCGCAGCAATGCAGCAGGCCTCGCAAGGGTTCAAAAACGTTCCAGGGGCAGCGCCTCTGGCAAATTGGGTATTTTGATCGAGATTTAAAAAGTCACAGAAAATAACACTTAATATAACTTAATTATGCATCTACAACAGGGTTAAAGCCATGTGTAAAACGAGCAAGAACACCAGTCAAGTTGTGAATTCCATGGAGTACAATATGTTACTTATTAATAATTAGCGTTGTTCAAACCGAATAAAAAACCTAAACAAAGAGAGAAAAAAAAACAGCAAACGCAAGCGTGTCTAATTTCAAATCACCACTGAAACAACTCCCAAACCCCGAATACGGATGAAATACGTTCAAGGTCATCGCGCGGAGCTTGATAGCTATGCAAGTAGTTGTAAGTACTTACTATGTTGAACCCCACTGAGCTGTGCTTTTTAGGAAAGTGCTGTTACACTGCTGCGTTGCCTACGCTGAGGCTTTCGCAGGAAACGGCGAACGAACGAACCGGTCCACGTCCTCCTCTACGACCTCTGGCGAGCCGTCGCCGCTCCTGGTGGTCATCGGCGAGCTCATCCACCAGGAAGCGCTCCTCAACGCCTCGCAGGCCATGCAGGACCAACACGGGCAGTTGGACAGCAGCGGCACGGTGATCCGTTGATTTGGTGTACCAAGGGGGCCCACGAGCATGGTATACAATGGTATACTCACCCACTCGTTGCGCGCTCCAGTGACACGCGTCAACGGCATATGCGTCACGCTGGGCGACATATACACAAAAAGCCTATACAAAAGCCGCAGCGAACCCCAAAAAAGAATAAAGTCTCCAAACAAGGGAAAGGGCATTCAGTCTCTATACAATGGTATACATCCATCCACCCCTAAGGATGTCAGCGGGAAAGTCACTCACTCCAGCAACATTCAGATTGGAAAAACATGAACACGCTCCGCAAGCAGGAAAAAAACATTAAAAAAACAACCTCTTCCACAACCCAGGCCTACCAGCATGTACCAGGCCTACCAGCTCCATCTCCAGGACCTCGCCGCCGTTCCCCGACCCCGACCTCGCAGGCGGCGTCCGTAGGGCAAGAGCCGCTCGGTGGTCCAAAACTCATCCTCCAAGACGCGCTCTTCCTGGCAGAAGGAGCTGATGCCAAGGCCGGCCCATTTCGAGGGAAGGGTTCCTATAGGTGCATCTGGGTGCTGGGTGTGTCTGGTTTTTTTTATGGGAGGGGTCAAGTGGTCTTAATTGTATAGGTCCATTGGATTGGTTCTCTCTCAATTTGCCGGGGGTCAATGGTAGATAATCTGGGTCTCTGGGTCTCTGTGCAGGAACGTCACCGGAACTTCACAGCAGCAGCTGAGTTGCTGCCGCATTCGTTGTCCACATGTGTTCGGATGAAGGTCGAAGGTCGTCTGCGACATGGCTTTCGGTTGGGCTCGGAGACGACCGAACCCAGCAGGGTAGACTGGTCTAGTTGCCGAACCTTCCAAGTTCGAGCTGGCAGGTCTCCCAATTTCAATACACACATCCACCTGAACACTCTCGTGGTTCTTGCAACAAAGAATGGCATCTGGTTGGCTGCAACAAGGAGGAAAAACGCTGGAGTTCTCTGCCTCATTTAAAAAAAACGGAATAGATCAGCTGATTTATCGGCTGCATCTTTGGTCGCAGCTGACAAGAGGTGTGCAACAGACTTGCACACAGCACTTCAGAAGAAGAGCTCAAGACTTTCTCTGCGATTGTTACAAGAGATTGCAGTATGACCAAGAATGACTAGTATGACACTAGTATGACTAGTATTGGTGCCATTTGGTGCCAATTAGTGCCTATCTCAAACATCTAGTCATTTAGTCACTAGTCTATCTGGATCTGGTATGATCTGATCATCCTCAAATGCTTCGGACGGTCCTTCTCCTTCTTCGCTTGCATCTTCTTCAGCTGCTCTGGAGTCAGGATCACCTGGACTACAAGTTGTGCGGCTTCACACCATCAGGCCGAATGGCACTGCATTGGAGGAAATACACTCCCCCTGCAAAATCCTTTGAAAGCAGGATCCGCCCTCTTCCCTGGGCTCGTTCTCCCTTCACTCCCCACCACCCTGGCTGTGGGCCGAACAGGCTCCCAAAGCCAGGTTTTCACCGTCCGTCTAGGTCGTCCCGCCTTCTTCTTGGTGCCTGGCGCAGGGCCACTATCACAGTCTGGCATCTTGTAGTGATCCCAGGTGTCCTGGTGCGGTCGGATGATGTGGAACTGGGTGAAACTGGGTGGGTGATCAGATCACCAGCTAGAGTCAGTCAGAGTCAATCAATCAATCAATCAACCAACCAATCAATGAATCAATCAATGAATCCATGTTTGACCATGAAGCTAGGAGTGGTTTAATTGATCTCAGAAAGCAAGCAGGCCGTATTGCCAGAATTGAATTGGAGGTCGGCATATAGGGCTAGGTGTGCCTGGTCAACAAAAGTGCACTGTGGGTGGCCACGGGCCAGGAAAGCGAACAGGTTGGCCAGTGGCACTGCTAGTGCATTGCAAAGTACCAACACTCCTTCATCATTTCTCCATCCTTCCCGCCATCCGCCACCCTCTCCCTCTCCCTCTCGCCTTGACATCATGCCCCTCGGAGTCCTTGTGCCACCCGGTGGGGATCCACAGCTCCTGGCCCTGGCGGCTAGCGTGCGGGTGCGCGATCTCTGGTGAGGATTGGCTGAAGAAAAAGGTGATATTTTCGAGGGTGTGAAGGTTGCAGGGCATGCGGCATGAGTCACAAGTGCATGCAGCTTGGGGTGTTTGATGTCTGCGCCCTCCCTCCTAATCATCTAAGCAGCTGGGTCTCCACAGTCTCCACACCCTGCCACGCACCGCCCGGTCAACTGTTCACTGTTTGTGCCGCCCGCGCCACGTGGCCCGCTTGTCCGGCTTCGCGGACTGGGCCACACCCTTCGAATCCAACAGCGACTTGGGAGCGCAGCTGCGCCAAACATGAAGACTCCGCGGAACCACCCGACCTTCAAACCCGCCACGTGCCGCCGAAAAAGGCTCCGAACCGGAAGACCTGTGGCGACCCACAGAGGCCCCCCGGTGCGGCCGCGCGGCGCGCGCGCGCGCGCGCCTCTCGCGACGCGTCGCGGCGTTTTCGGGGCCTTAAAGGGACGGAGCAAAAAGCCGCGTGCGGGCCTTGCTGGGCGAAGGCTGAGCCAAAACCGGGCGGCGAGGTGAAGAGAAGTGGAGTTGACGCTAAGCCAAAAAAGGGGACGGTGTCATTCATAGCGGATCCAGGATTTTGGATGGATTCAGCAGTAGCAAAAAGAATTAAAAAAAAGAAAAGGGATGCTCCGCCGACGGGCTGTGGGCCCAATGTGTCTGTGACTTCTTTGACAGCACTGGGCCAGTCTTCAGGTGGGGTGAGCCACTGAGCCTTCGAAGTGTGAGCGGTTGTGAGAGCTGCCCATGTTTTCCATATTTGAAATGCGCCCGAACTACATACACGAAGCAATGTGAGTGTTGTCCTAAAACTCCGACCCTGAACTCAAAGAGTTCAAACATCTTCAAAGCCTTGAGGCCCCAATATAAATACATACCAACAGAGGTTGAAGGACCCGAACTAGCCTATTCGATCCCATAGGTACCCCAGTAAGGTCCTAGTTCAGGTCACTTAACCTCTCTTGGATAGGCCCAAACAAGATCAGAACATCCCAATCAACCTGAAGCGCCGCCGGAGCGTTCCCTCCGATCTTGGTCGCCGCACCGGTCGGCCACGATGCCCGCGAGGCCCGCCAACAGCAAGGCCCCGGAGAGCAGCTTCCACGCCTGGGACGGATCCAGGCGGTGCCCCAGAGATGCGGCAGATGAAGGAAGTGATGAAGGAAGAGGGCAGCCATGCGTTTTTGAAGAGCTGAAGAGGAACGACTTGATGAAGAATGAGTTGAGTGTAAATCCTGTGTGGAACGGAAAACTGAAGAAGAAAGTACGTGGTGAGGTTGAGGTTTCAGCGCCTCACGATGCTCTGCCTTTGGGGAAGAAAAGCGGGCTACAGTGCTGTCAGAGTCGAGGGCATTATGCCCCGAGAGAATGTTCTAGGTAAGGTTCAGGGGATTTGGCAGAATCCCATCTAATTTACAGTACTCAGTATATATTATATATATATTACAAACACGGTAGGGTTGCGCCATCTACTCAGGAATCACTGTCAAATCATGCAAGATCTGTAAACTGTAAACTGGTGTTGATCTTCCTGGGAGGTGGGCCTGCGCTCTAGCCTATGAATGTCACCCTCCATCCTCCACACCAGCCATGGAACATGCGGGTTTGTCAAAGACTTCGAGAGCAAATCATAGCCCATACGTGGCATGTCAGCATGTCCACAAAACCGATAGGCGCCTACAGGCTGTAGCAACCAGTCTATGCACACCCTCGGTACCCCCCCCCAGGCAAACTAACACGGAACCTGAGAATTGACCCGTGGTGAAAGACCAGGAAGACCATATTCCTCGGTTGAATGGGGTTCCATGTGGTGCCCGTTAAGGATGGGTATATAGATCTTCAAGCACCAGTCCGGGGAATGTCCCAGTTTCTTGATGCAAAAGATCGGATGATTCCGCGATGAGAGCCACGTCTTAACGAAGACCTTCAAATCAAAGAAGACCTCCCGCCCGTCGGCATGATCCGAAAAAAGAGTGCAGTTTAACATCCGCCGACGTCTCTTGGATCACTTGGGGGATGCGAACGGCTTGGGGGATCGCCTGGTTCAGGTGGTTCTTCACACGTCTTCAGCTGACGTCTTCAGCCGCCATGGCCCTGAGGTGAAACACCCACCCCTCCCACAGTGTGTCAAGGTCCACCCACCTTCAAGGTCCAAGGTCCTGTCAGATCCGAAAGGTTCAGCATCGGTTTGCATCGCGATATGACGACGCCCAAGCTCGAGCTTTCAATCCGTTCGCTTCGCAACGACTCAAGAGGGGATGCGGTGTCTCCATCGGTCGGAACGGATCGCACCCAGATAGAAACAGCGCGATGATTCCATCGACCGAAACGACCCGGTTCGTTGATGACTTGGGCAACCCGCCATGACTCCTGGTGACTCATGAACTAGCTTGGGCAGGCAAGGAGCGTCATGAATATGCCTTACGTCCATACCAATTCAGAGGGCCAAGTCCACACAGGACAAGGACCGGCAAGGAGACAAGCCAAAAAAATGAACCATCGGAGGTGTCCTGCGTGACCCTTGGGCTCATGGCAACCGCCACCGCACGCAGGCAAAGGAGGGCGGAGATGCTCATTACTTGGGGGTTTGGGCCCGCAAAACAAAGAGTGAGTCGGTGGACTGCCAAGCACTAGGAGACCCAACCGAATGATCCGAATGGCTCTAGCCTGAAAAAGCAATCTTATGGACATTCCTTATCAGATGTAGGTAGGGCCCCCCCAAAAGAAGAACGAGTTGCTTTCAACCAACGACGGCTCTCAATCGAAAGGACCTCGACTGCTCTCATCACGGGCTTCTCGAGGTCCACCACATTACGACAACGCTCCCCTTGTGGTTTTTCCAAGGTCCAGCCATTCTATCCCTAACACTCCATGGGATATGTGCTTCTCCTCTTGCTTGACCTGGGGTCGTAGGCATACCAGCCCCATGTCTTCGTGTCGCGCTCTGAAAACGGAGGTCGTTTCAAAAGCCGCCCCGGTCCTGAGCGTTCCTCCAAGATTGGCGAAGTCTCATGATCCGTGAGCAAATTCTCCTCGCTCTTCGCGTGGGCTCGGCACATGGGGGTCCACTCAAGAACTTGGCTCTAGGGGGCATTGTTAAACAAGAGCACCAAACATGGGGAGAAGGCCCTTAAGCCTGCACACAACGACTGCACGCTGGAGGAGCGCCAGGAAGATGATGAATGTTAACAGGTTGAGCTTGAACCCTCGAACACGCCGCTACTGGCATCTGTTTCCCGAGCTTTACAGCACCACCCTATCTCCGTGGTCCTGGTTTGGTTTATATTTATTTGGTGTTCGTGACGAAACCACTTCCTGAAACCACTGTTGATTAGTAACGTATCCCTAGGGCTCCAGTCGTACCTTCTGAGAAGGAGGGTCCAAATACCTTCTGAGGATGTACTTGGAGCCCTAGGGTCATACATGTTCTACATGTAAAAATCATTCAAAACCCTGCAAAATGTCTTGCACGGGGGCTGAGGGGTATTCTTCATACGCATCCAGCGCAGGGCGATGTTGCGACACACTGACCGAGCCGGCTCGACTGGGCGCTTCTTCTCGGCTCTCCTGCTCCAATGGAAGCTGTAGGAAAGAAGCTTCTTCCACCGGCTCCATCTCTGATAGATGCCAACAAGGATGAAAGAAAGAACATCATAAACTTCATCTGCTAGATCTGCCACATCTGATAGATGCCAACTGGTCCTCTTAAGCTTGGAGTTCTTAGTCAAATCATCAAAAATCTCTATACTGTGTCATGTTGAATGGCCGAGCTCTCCGTGGTGTTCTTGGTTTCACTTTGTGTCGTGCTTTCAAGAGTTTGCCGACTCAGCTAATCTCCGACTCAGCTCCACAGGACTGATCTGCTATCTCACGTCATGCCTGACATGCCACCTCCTGATCTGGGAACCTCTACCAGGCAGGTTACAAGTGAAGGGATACAGAATGCATCAGTATGTGTATGATATATATATATATATGTGTGTGTGTGTGTATGTATCTATCTATCTAATCATATGTAGTATATGGTACTGAACCATGTTCAACTCCAATCGCTCAACTCCGCCCGCATTGGCCATGGATCCTCGAGGCGACCAGGTGGGTTTGTGGAGCCAAGAGCACGTGGTTTTGCGTGGTTTTTGGGCGCGGGACACCTGCAAGGCGAAGACCCAAAGGAGGATGTCTGCGCTGCGGTAGATGGTAGTCTGGCCGGGTACAGGGTTTAGTACCATATACCGCACTTGGTTCTACACAACCAGGCGTATCCCCTCTGTTTATCAATCAATTCAAGGGTAAAAGGCCCTCTGTGGCCCCACGTGCGCAACCCGATAGCACTTCAGGCCATCGGAATCGACGTTCAGCAGTCAAGCACTGGAATGAGTCAACCTTAGAAGATCTGACTTGCAAGCTGTTCCAAGAGCCAGTTGTCACACCCCCAAACAAGACTAATCAGTTGGGCCGTGCTAGACTCACATCCATTCCATCTTCTTGGAGAAAACAAGGATATTCTCAGGTGACGTGCACATCTCCTCAAAATGCTTGAAATGGAGACACACGCCCTGTGCATCTCTTTGCCACTCGGGTGGTTGAACAGGGTCCATGGGCACAGATTCCATGGCACACAATGGAGCGTCTGGGAAGAGACAGAGTCGCCTTGCGTAAACCAAATCATGACTCGCCATAGCTTGGGATAGAAAAGGCCCGTGTCACCCTTGATGTAGACTCTTGATTAATAACTGGATTCATGAAAACCTCTTCAGACTTGAGGGAGGGGGGGTGAGTAATCCAACGTAGCTATATTACTATATTTTAAAAACAATATATAAGGAAATATTATATACATATATTACACATCTATACATGTAACGGAAATACAAAACGTTCCTTATTTACTCCCGGTGGTGTTTATTTGAGTTGTGTCTTGTGAGGCGTTCAACAGCTCAACCACGCTCCAGCCCCTCCGGTGATCCCGGGCGCACCAGCTGCCGCCGCAGGGCCTCCGACTCCTCCGACTCCACCGGCGCTGCCGGAGCCTGCGGCGAGGAGGGCAGCGGGGTGGATGGCATTGGAGAGAAAACCCATGGGATGTCGATGTTGGATGAATACCACTTACAACATAATACAAAAGCCTTGTGATGAAGTGGCTTTGTCAATCCAAAGGGCGGGGCGATCCTCAGTCTACATTGGCGGTTCTTTGAGTCTTTGAGGTGCAATCTGGGTGGTGGAGGCTTCGTGCGAGTAGAAAAATGTATGTGATTGCAGCACACATGTATATATATATATAATGTTCTTGCCAGTGATGGTTTGAGGGATGCTCATGAGCACCACGTGCTTCATCTCGAAGTTCCCTAATTACTAGTTCATCTCATCTCCTAAGCATAGTAGATCATAGTAGTTGGATGTAAGATGCTACAGTACAAGCGAATCGGTGATAGACCCTTGTAAGTATCCGGCGCCGCCAGGTCTGCCCACATCCCAACAGCACCTGAGGTAAGAGAGCCGTCCACCCCCCCCCAAGCTGCTAAGAGTTCCACCCCAACTGGGAAGGGATCAGCACTGGGAGAAAAGTCCCTTTCTTCGACGCGGCGGGCAGGCCGGGCAGTTCGGAGATTCCTGCAACTCAGGGTCACCTATTCAGATCCTTTGGTGAAAGAGCCTTGGACTCCCCCAATTTTTCAGGCCTGGCCATTTTGGTTCGGGGACCTGTCACAGAGGATCGGCCTGAACGAACGAAGGGTCTGAGGAAGCGAAAGACCGGCCTGGAACAGCTCGGGAACCGGTACAACCTGGGATCGGACGTGCATGGCATGCCGTGAATCATGCATAATCATCCAAGGTGCAGGGTGAGCTGCAGGAAGAACGGCCTGTAACAAGAGTCCTAGCCTATGCTACCATCCAAGCTCCCCCTTTTGCTATGCTACAGGGTCCACATGCAACGAGTGATTGTGGATGATTAGGGGCGACGGTCTTTGCCACTGAAGCCGCTGAAGTAGGTGTCCTCTTCGAAGGCTTGCGACCGGTTTCGAGTGCTGCAACCTCATTTTGGGGAAGGGCAGATGGGCAAATCAACACAACCAGTCACTTTGGCCAACTTGCTGCTGTTGGGCCATTTCCCTCGCCCAACCGAAGGATCAGGACCTCATGACTCTGAGGCTGAGGCTTTTTGCTTTTCGGCCTCCAGGGCAGCCAAGGCCTCTTGCAGCTCTTGCTGACGACCAGCCAGCTCCTGATGACTGCATCTGGCTTTGGGACACCGACTAGTCCCGTCCCACTTCTGATCGGTAAAACTCACCATGATAATAATCATCGATGGATTATATCAACATAGTTGGGTACACATACAGAACCCCCTGCCATGCTGGAACAATCAACCACCCCAGTCTGACTGACCCAGTACGCGATCTTGCAAACACAGGCCCTCTACTATCTGCACATGCGCAGCCCATCTCTCATCGGCTGGAAAAATGACGACAGGCCGCTAGGATCCACTGGCTTGATCATGCTTGTTGTGGACGATCTCCTCCACCAGAGATCCACCCAACAAGCTTCGGCACGCCCCTGCCATTCCCCTGCAACCATCCTGCAACCCCTTCCCCTCGCTTCCTGCTGGAGCTTGGTCACTTGGAGGTTCAGCTCCGAGACTTGTGCCTTGGCCTGGCGCGCGGCGCGACCGGTGGCGCCACGGTGGTGCGTCCGGCGCTTGTGAGGCTGAGAGCCGGTCGCCCCTAGCCTCTTGGGGGAAGAAGGGGGTAGGTGTGGGGGAGGTCGGTGCTTCTTGGAGAGCCAGGCCATGTGAACAAACAAGAGCAAAGCAAACGAACTGTGAAAGGGATTTGCCAATCAGCCAGGGTGCCAGGGTGCATGAGAATCTGAGAAGCCCCTGTAGGCACCACTTGTTGAGATGCTGGCAGGGACTCAACTTGCCTACGCGACGTTGTCCTTTCACCGCCAACGAAGCTCCAACATGGGCATATACAGTACATTATTAGGAGTCGCTTGTGTTATCACCAGGTTTCCTAGGCACCAGGTTCCCTAGGTCCCCACCACAACCTAAAGTCACCAGGGACCCAACCTCACCAACAGCAAATACACCATCAAACCAGGCCTCCTTAGTGTTTATTAGGGTTTAGTGGCTTTGGTCTGGCAATCTGGAAACCTGCTGCGAAGGTAGAATACTACAGGCTGAGGCCCACCTGAGACTGAGGGTTTGTGTTGCTTGGAAGGTGGAGGTGCTTGGCCGCCTATACTGTAGTATAGTTTTATTAAGTTGCCAAGGGGCCAACCTCATGAACAACTGTCTGAGTGCCACCCCCCTGGCACATAAATAAAGTTCAGACCCAACCCTGAAGCCTGGAAGTCAGGGTATGTTACCAAGCCCTCGAATTGAAAAAGTTCATAGATTCTTATGGAGAAAGTTGCCTCTAGCTCGGCAATTTTACTATATCGGTCGCAAGGGCTATTATTAGGATCCATTGGAGGCCCCAAGGCTTTCACCCACCAGGCAGTCGTCAGCAGACGGGGGAAGTCTCCTTCGGGATTGGGAGGCTCTCCACTTGAGGAGGAGGAGGAGGTTGGCATAGGTTTTTGGAGTATGGGGCATGTTGATCATTGAATAGATCAGGTCAACACCGACGGAAGATGTCTGTAGATTGTGGACCCTCCAAATCCAAATATTGCGAAGAACGGTGTAACGTCGTGAAACCGTGCATCAAAACCTGCACATCTAGTTGTTGCCCACAGCAGGGCGGATGACAAAGCCTTTGCCCCTTCGCAGTCGGAAGGCTCGGTCAGCCAACCGTGAACAGCACCCATATCCGACTCAATCAGCACCTGCCCTAAAGTCAGCTGCTATTTGGTCATGAATCTTGTGATCTCGGTTTGGAGCGATCTCTGTTGGACATCCCTCGCGCACGTCGCACCTCAGGGAAACGCACACAAGGCAACCGTCTTTGATGTGATGCCGCGCGAAGGTACTTCAGTGCTAGCTAGTGAGCCCGGTTAACATGTGAAAGAACATGCCCCCATAGTCTACCCCTTGACCAAAAATGACAACCCTTCCCAGGATTCTTGCAATCTGGGGTTAACCTGGTCGCAGCGGTGGCGGGGATCCCTTCTTTTTCTTCACTCGAGCAGTGGATTGCAGCCGGCTCAAACAACCTAAGCTCGCCAGATCACCAAAAGAAGGCGCACATGGGGCAAATTGGGAGGAGTTGCCCGGAAACATCCTTTCGTACGTCCGAAGGTATTTGGACCATCTAGACCCACGCCAGTCCCACCTTCGAATGTACGACTGGAGCCCAAACAGGTTGTTGTAAGATTTGCGACAAAACACAAAATACATGTAAGATGTGCACAGTAATTACTGCGCACTCAAAGTCAACAAGTCCCTTTCATCACGTTCATCTAGGAGAGCTCGGTACTCTGACTTGCAAAGTCTTCATGATTTTCTAGATTCTAGTTGGTCCGTGATTGTTCGTTTGTTAATGCACATTCAATTTGACTTCGCTGTGCTGTTTAGTTGATTTAGCACACATCCTCCCCCCTGCAGGCAGCTCTTGAAAAAGAATTCCCCTCAATTCCCCTGAAGAGAATCATGCAAAAGCCTCTCCTCTACACAGCTCAGCTCAGGGAGGAGAGGAGGAGACTTCGGCCGCAGCGGAGAGCACAGCGAAGAGAAAACCACCACATGATGTCATACACACTTTTTCAAAAAGAGCCCCCTACCAAGAATGTGAAGTCAAGGTCTGAATTTAAGAAACGATAATTGTACCTCAAAAAGGAAACGATCGAGAAACCATCTATGCCTCGAACCCGCGCCAGGACACCACGGTCGCCTCCACCTCCTTCACCTCCGGCCCGCCCACGTCCGCACACCCGCCGCGCGCCGTCTCGTCGGACGCGAAGGCCCTCCGCAGCGCCGCGGCGCTGCGCCGGAAGCCACGCCGCTCCTGGAGCGGCACGGGCGAAGCCAGGTCACCCAGCTGTGGAGCTCTCTGGTCACCGGCTGCGGACCAAACCCGCGAGGAGTTCGGATCCTTGTTTTGCTCCGCGGAGTTCGGACCCAAACAGTTGCCAAAGAACACCTAAGAGGAAGGACATTTGCAGGGGCCAGTGCGGTCCAGTTTGAAGGCCTTTTTTCGGCTCTTTCAATCAATGCAGGTGGACACGTGTGGGTCGACACGTGTCTTCTCCAAGTTCTTCAGTTTGGCGCGCGCTAACGACCAAACCCTTGGTGCCCTTGAGGTCGATCTGCTGGTCATGGTGCTTCCTACCCCAACGCTCAAAACCTGGGGTCTCAACTCCCTGTTCGGTGCGTTTCGCAGCACTTCCCCACCATCTTCCCCCGCTAAGTCGATGAAACTGCTCCGAGCATCCGCGAAGTCGGCGTCGCAAAGTTCAAAGAAGTTGTGATGAAAGAGGCAGGTCTGACCTGGATTGCCCGCCATCCGAAAAAGAACAATGCATGCCATGCGAATGATCACGTGGACGTGGCATCCATCGATCTCGATGGATGGCATGCACCCCAAACTGTGGAGGACAATCCTAAATTAAAGTTGGGATGGAAATAGTGAAGAACTCTTCTTCGACATATCCCGCATCATCCCACCTACCAGGTGGTGGCTACGGGCTTCGACTCAATCATCCCAACATCTTCTCGACCTTTTGCATTGGTCCATGCATGGCCGTGCCGCCATGCCCTCCGCAAGCGTGCAGCCGCCAGCCACCGGCTCTTCGAAAGAAGTTATCTGCTAAATGCTACACCTCCTCGACCTTCTCCAACCTTCAATATACGCCTGATTTCAGGTCAACCATTTTTGAGGAGCCTTGACAGTTGGAGCCTTGACAGTTGGAGCCGATGCTGGATGATTCTGGAGAATGGGTCGACTCCTCCGAGCTTCCATCCATCTCTGAGCTTCCAGACGGATGGTCTTCCTCCTTGCTTCCAGGGACCAGGTGCAGCCGCCCTGCGCTGCCGTTCGGCTGGGCCGTTGGCCAGCACTGCAACGGCCACCCGAGGGAACGCCGAGCCAGAAGCCCACAGGGCTGGAAGTGGAGCACCTGAAGTGGGCTGCGTCTTCTTGAGGTGGCTAGGTGGCTCAGTTTTTCAAGCACCGGTCGAAAGAAAATGGACTGGACATGTCCGCACGCGCTGGCAAACATGAACTAATTCTTAAAAAAATGTTAGCACAGACTCATACTTGTCATCAGAGCCAGCCATATGAGAGATGCAGCTTCTTCAGCATGCAGAACAATGGCTCATGTTCGCTGCTTCTTCAGAAATGAGATCCAAAAAAAGAGAGCTCATCCCAAAACATATATAACTGCTTCGGATGGACATCCACCCACAGAATCAAAGCTGCTAATTGAGCCTCTTACTTACTCAGCTCCCCTCACATCTCTTCACCCCCCTCCAGCACCTACTCTCGCCATCTCCAGCGAAGAAGGGCGCCTCACGCCCCACTAGGCGACCATCTCCGCCCACGCAGCGCGGCCCTTGCGGCACGGTGTCCGGGTAGCCGTTGCAGAGGGGATACCTGGCGCGCACGCCAAAGCGAAACAAGCTGCAGTGAAAAAGCGCGGTGATCTGAGAGGTGATCTGCAGTGTTTTCCTTACCCATTACGCGGCTCTTATGACCAGAACCTCACTACAAGCAATTTTGATTATGACCGCATGGCTCATCTGGGTTCTTTGGTCGATGTGCATCCAACCCTTCTCAGCTTCTCGCGAGAAGGCTAAATCCCAAAAGGAAGGCGAGAGCCAAGCTGGTGAGCTGCTTGGTTTCCCACAATGCAAGTTTTGCCGAACTCGTCCTGACATGGATGGCTTGTGTTTTGATACCCAGACACTCCATGTATGCCATATATGCTTACATTGACCCCCAAGACCACCTATATATGCCTACATTGGGGTGGTTTGGGGGGTTAATGTAAGCATATATGGCATACATGGAGTGTCTGGGATATGCTTCGACCCTCAAAGCCCCACATTCACTTGATGGAAGCCGCTCGCAAAGCCAGGACCTGGAAGCCGCGCGTGACGAGTCGGACGAGTCGTGGTTTTCGAGCCCAACTCGGCGAGGTACTGCCCGTAGGCGGGTGAAACTAGGAGGCTGTAGCGGGAGATCAAGGTGTAGTTGTGATCCACCGCCATCCTCAGAAGCGACACGGTGGGCGAGGAAGAACGCGCGTGCGTCGCGCGGGTGTGCGACCGAAGGCGGTTCGTCCTCGGAGGCGTCCGAGGGCGTTGGTAGTGCTACATGGAGCCAGCTCACTCACACCCTCCACTGAACAACCTCCGCGGATCGTCGTGCGTCCCGAGGCGTCAAATCCAACATCAGCAATTGTCGACTTGTTCTGCCGAGGCGGACGCCTTGGCTTCGGGGGAGAAAGCCATGAGAAAGCCCTGATTCTTCCCAACAGCTTCCTGGCACTGCGACAGTGACTTCCGTGTTGGCCATTTGCTCCAGTCGCCCTGGCACACTCGGCACACGAGCCATGGAACCTCCGGATGTTTTGCCAAGCATCTTGTGGAACCGCAAGCGGTCCATACAGATGAAGAGAGCTTCTCCCTCCAGATCCGCCACATTTTGGTCCTCGATGTTGTAGTCCACCGCCTCAGCATGGAAAAGGTCCACAATCCTGTCTTCCGCGAAGGAAGCATCTGGATGAAGAGAGGCACTCAGAGGCACTTGGACGGCCGGCGGGAAACTGCTGCACAAAGGCCTAGGGGCCTTGGAGGGAAGACTTGGTCTTGAAGCGCGCAAAACGACTCCTAGCGTGCTCAGCCACATACGCCACAGACTGCGGTGGCTTTCAAAACAGCGCAATCCCAAAGTCATCATGATTAAAGCAACCTCACAACTGGATCCAGGTGATGACAGTGTGTTCCGCGACCTCCTTCCTCCCCCGTCTCACCCCATCATTTTTCGCCTCTGGACCAGCAACGCCCAGCCTTCGAGGACACCCGATCTCCCCTTCAGCCAGGCATCCGACAGGTTGGGATGAAACACATAGGCATCCAAGGCCACAGGATCAGGATCCAAAGGCTCGCAGGGAGGCGCTAGATCGCAGCTGGAGGGCGTTTCTAGAAGCTCTTCGGGCACACGAGTGCTCACAGCGCCGAACCTGAGGGCTCACTCTGCTCACTTGGAAGAGGTTTGTGGCCGTTTTCCCCTAAGATAGACCGCCTTGTTGGGTTCCAAAATGTTCTACGTAATTATACGAGTGTTAATATGAGTGCTCATTGACTCATTGCATTCTTCTTGCACCCCTCCGTGCCCGAGGCTTCTGCTTTCAATCCAGAACATGTAGAAAACGGTTTCTAAAGGCCATTCAGCCCTGTCTTCAGCGGTAGGGCGAGAAGTCGAATGTGTTGCCGACATTCCTCACTCCCTAGAAGTCCAAAGACTATATTTTGACCGGTTGAAGTAAAGGAAGTTCCCTTTCAGGTCCCCTGAAGACCATTCTTTTTATAGTCTTTGACTCCCTGGGTCACTGGTATCATAATGGCATCAAGTTCAAGAGAACGATGCACCGATTCTTGGAACATCGTCTCCGGCGGTCTGTGCTGTGGATGGGCCACATCTACAGAAGCACCTGAAACCGTCCCTCAAACGACGGGTTGCAGCACCCCTTTCAGCCGGAATCGGGTGCCATCGGGTGTTTGATCAAATCCTTGACCGCGCCACCGTGAAGGACCTATAGTCCAGACTGCAGTCTTGCATGCTAGACATGTGTCGACCAGAGAAGCTCGGAGCCAACGAACCTTGCTTCGAATCGGCGCATCCATGCCGCCACGCAGCTGATAGCTGCTGTTGAACCATTTCACTTCGCCTGGCCGCCACGCGAAGTGCGCCCCTCGCGTTCCGCGTCGCATTGTCCAACGTCCAACGCCGCGACGCTTGCGGCAGAGGAGTGGGATTCCAACCCGTAAAAATGTGGATGGACATGAAGTTCCTGTCATTTCAAACCCAGACACTCCATGTATGCCATATATGCCTACATTGACCCCTCAAACCACCCCAATGTAAGCATATATGGCAGTCCCATGGAGTGTCTGGGAAAGAGTATTCACTGAATTTGCCTGGTACGCCTGTCATCTCCAGTCAATGGAGCCAGCTGCACATGTTTGGGCCCGTGATAGTGTGAACCAACGTCCTTGTTCGCCATCCTCCACAGTTGAGGGAGACTGGCTACCCATACTAGCTTACTAGTGCCTTGGATACTATTACTATGTATGATGCTATTCACAAACAAAGCATTGCAAATTGCGAAGCAACTTGCGAATCATTGCGTCAACATGCGTCACCCTGTGTCACCCCAATCTCACCCTCACCTGTGACATTGGAGCTCACGCTCATGTTCAACTCCACGGGCACATCTCCCGCCGCACACAGCACCGTCGCGCCCGGCGCGCCGGACTCGCCCCTTCGTCGCCAAAGGGAACAGGGACGCTTGGAGATCACGCTTTCGCCTCGTGGCGTTGTGCGGCTCTAGGAGGTCGGGGAGCGCAGCGAAAGACCCGCCCGCGGGTGCTAGCATTGGCGCAACAGGCGAACGCAGGACATCTTGGTGAAAATGACCCGTGAGGGTTTGTGAGGATGTTGGAGCAAAAAGAGCCCAAGTCTGTCGGACGCCAGCTGGCAACACTTGACGCCGCCCCCTTTTGCGCAAGCGGGGGAAACCAGTGAAGTGGCATGAACCCAAATTGGCCGCATTTCAGGGACTGAATGTATCTGAATGTGATCCTGGTGAAGGGGACCTGTTTGAATCATGGAAGACACCGGTTGCACCAAGCGGCCCAGGTAGGTGCTCTGCATGGGGTCCGAAACCCACGCGAAGAGATCCTGGAAGACCGCCTCATGGCATGTCTTGGTCGCATGGCCCAAAGACGTTCGATGGATGTCCCAAACGTGGAGAGGTCAGTAGAGCGGTGCAGTCGAGTGCAGTCGGAAATAAAGACCAAACTACAGCCTCGGAAATAGAGACCCCTACTATAGCCTCCAACCTACTAGCGATGGCCTCCAACTCATGACTGATGAGTGCGACTCGTAGGGAACGAGGGTACAGTGGATTGGCTGGATCCCCAAAAATCGCCAGTGGGAGGGTCATTCTCTCTCCCTTCCCTACGGAACACGCCAGTCCGATGAAGGTCCAATCATTCTTCCCACGTCGTCATCATGTGGGATTCTTGTGTCGCCCTAGGGATCCGCACCCTCAAAAAGAAGGCTTTGGAGGGTGCAAACCCTTGTTATTTATCGGGTTCGACCTTCTTTACGGAGGGTCCAAGGATTCTTTGTGCCGGTCCATTTCCGGCCTGCGACCGTCCTGTCGAAGAACAGAACCAGCGTAGCCCGAGGGGTGGGACGCGTAGGTCCGAGAGGTGATGGGGAGGTGCTGGGAGGTGGGGGGGGGGATGAGGTGATGAGGTGATGAGGTGAGGCCTCTCCAGCAGCCCAAGGAGGCCAGGAGGCCAGCGATCCTCTGTGTGGCGTGCGTTTGCGATCTCAGTGGCGCGCGGTTTTTCCGCGTAGACCATGTGTCACCCTTCTGCCCCTGCCGTGTCGCGTCCATTCCATCTTGTTCCCTGTAAGCCTTTGGGGAGCACCAGCAGCACGACCAAAACACACCAAAACACCGGTGTTGCTTGCCTTGTCGACACTTCCCTTCAAGGAAGCCCTCGCGGACGCACGCGAAACACGCTTGGATGCCCAGACGACGCCGACGCTCGCTGCCAGTGTCCGTCGTTGTCCGTCTGCAGACCGACTTTGCATCAGTTCCACCCAGTGCAGTTCCGCCCAGGTGCCTTTCCTCCAAACGGTCCAAAAGGCAAGTGCCGACAGAGGGGAATGGTCTTTGGACTGCCGCCCGTCAGATGGAAGGACTCATTCACGGTCATGACCTAGGATTTGGTCAGCGCAAGCGGTGCACCAACGCGCCGGAGTTCAGAACGATTCGTGTTAAGCGAGGCTTTACTTGGCCCTAGGGCTCCAGTCGTACCTCACTTCAGGTATTTGGACCTACCTTCTAAACCCCACCCCAGTCCCACCGAAACGAAACGAAGCTACGACTCACTCCGGCGGGCCAACCAGGCCAGCCACGACCCGAGCGGCGATTCCGGCGATTCAATGGAGTCCGACCGAAGCACCAAACCGCCGATTCAATGGACAAGACCGAAGCACCAGGTAGTGTTTATAATGGATTTTAGATGATTTTAAATGGATTTTAGATGATTTTAGACCAGCTCAAGCATCTTTCTTGGAAGGCTCCTTCAGGCTCTAGGGAAAGGATTTGTCCTGAACGTTCCATTCCCCAAGTCCATGCTGGCAACTTCACTCTTTCTCTCTCTCTCTCTCTATATATATATATATATACACACTTCTCCTCCACCTGCTGCGAACCAATAATGACCCATTCATCCAACTTACTTAGGTAGGGAACTACAGACGAACCTCCAGCAACATGGGTTTCTCTTACCTCATGTCCGAGTCGTGGTGTCGCATGTCCTGCCGTCGCACCACCCCGATCCTCTTCGCGCAAGAAGAAGTGCAAACCATCACCGCCCACCACCAGGACCACGGAGAGTGGTGACCATGGACACCCCTGATATTTTAACATCCAATAACCACCCCACCACCGTGGTCCTGGCATGGGCCGGTTCGCGCAAGTTCATGCCGACCCCGCCCTTTTTCGCCTCCCGCCCCGCGCGCCGGGCGGCCGCCGGACGGACGGCGGGCAGCGAACCGAGGCGCATATGTCATGTTGGTCTCCAGTTCCTCCATCCCCGCCTTCGGCTGCACCGTCTCCACCCGCATGATCCGCCTGAGAAGTGCTGTCCGCAGGTAGCGTTCAAAAGGTCAAATCAAGCGTCAGAAGGACTGGGGGAGTGCACAGAAATCCTAGGCCTCGGGCCTGACATGTATGGACCTCCATGCCGCCGAGCTTCGCAGAGTGAAATGAACCTTAGCCTACCAGGACCCTCCAAGGGGTGCCCAATGGAAGCCTGTAGGATCCTAGAGGTAGTGTGGGGTGGTCCATTGGACACCCCTTGGAGGGTCCTGGTATACTGTTCGTTCAACATCTCCTGCAAGGTTTGGACCCCATCTCAGTTTGTACCTTGTTGGCTTTCTTCCAACCGAGCGTCCTCGACGCATCCTGCGCCAACAGACCCCTCCCAGTGGAGTAGCCGCTAAGGTCTGTCACGATGAACTGGAAGGTGGCCTCGGCCGGATCCAAGGCTGGCTGGCCCAGCTGGCCCAGCTCGGCTCTTTCATACTTCGACCTTTCAGTCAAATCTCTCTCCAACTTTCTCCACCTCACGGATTGCTCACTCACACTCTGCTTGAGACGCTGCTAAATAGACCTAGGCGTTCTCTCCCTTGCCCCACACATCATCCGCCCATGTCCCAACGTCCAACCACCGCTCGACCGCTCCAAATGGCCACCAGTCGCTCCGGCACCTTCGGCCTCACCGCCTGCCCACGGGCGGGAGGACGAGGTCGGAGCTTCCAAAGGCGGAGGTCGGTGGTGTTTTGGGACTGGAGGACAGCCCCAGCGCCCCGGACACCTCTAAGAGGTCGATGTACCAACACCGGTCACCTGTTGGAAGGTCCTGGAATGGGAGGAGGTCCTGGATGACCTCTCAGGACATCCAAGGAGATGAAGCGGTGGTGGAACCCATGAACGAACGGCCTCGCGGGGGCCCCATGGAACCCACGTCATGGCCGTTTCACTCACATCCTTTGGTCCTGGCCAGGACGTGATGACACGTGCTTCCTTGAGCTCCTGAAGATCCTGAAGTAAGTCATCTACCCGCCTTGTCACCCCTCTTTCAAGAAGTTGAGGCACCAACTTCATACCCTGGGGATCCAGTCGTACCTTCTCAAGCTAGGTGATGTGTTCGGCACTGTCCATGTAGGTGCCAGGAGGGTCCAGTCGTACCGTCTGAGATTCGGTACGACTGGATCCCTAGGGGCAGGTCGTAGTGGTGCTTTCTTGGACCAACCGAAGGGATACCCAAAGAGTTCGCATGAGATCGCTCCAGTCGCACCGTGTCTCAACCAGACAGTGCCCCAGCTCCACACATGCACCTCTATTTGAGCATGACCATCGGCCCAGCTCACAGCTAGGCACCCACAAAAGTAAGCGAAGGCTCCCATGCTCATGGCTCGCACCGTCTCGAGCCGGCTGAGCTGCAGAGGGGGCCGAACGTCCTAGCCACAAAAGGAAAGGTCGAGTTGCTGGGTCACTGGTTGTCAAAGTGAGTTCCAAAAGTACCAATGGTCGGCTCCAGCTTCACCCCCTCTGCACGAAGAACATGAATGACTAAAACCAAGACCCCGGCCGTGTGCTCAACGTTCTTCCCTCCACAGACGCCCCAAAAAAAGAAATGCGACGGATTCAATCGTCATGATTCTTTCTTTCAATACAATGTATATCATGCAAAAATGGAAACGGGGCCCAGTTACTAGGGCCCCCGAAAAAAAGGCGAAGGCGGCTCACCGGGGTGTCGAATTCTAGCTCCAAGAGTCTTTTTCTTCGGGAGGTCCATGAAAACCACCCCCACCTCGACGGCCCTAACCGGGAGGGCCCGTCGCGACGGTTTCCAAGGTCCAACGCGCCCGCCGCGGACCGCGCGGTCCGGCGCCTCTGACCACTCGGCGGTGCCTATGGGAAGGTGGGACTGGGGTGGGTTCAGAGAATCCAGATACCGAACCTGAGGAGGTACGACTGGAGCCCAAACGGGCAAGGAAAAGCGCTCCGCTGGGAGAGCGAGCGGCTCTCCCCGATGCTTCGACGATCAGATCTGTTGGGCTCGAAATGTCCCAACACTCGGCTGGGACCGTACCTTGGAAGTGCCTGTCCACGCCTGTCAGACAGTGCAAAAGCAGGCTGGGTAGGTGGATGGTCATGGAGATCGTTTTGCTTGAGCAGACCTTGCCCTTGAAACAAGTAGATTCCACCTTCCATGACCTACACCAGGAGTTACAAAGAGGTAGTGCCTTGCCCCGAAGTGAGCAGATGTTCTGGGCATGGATACTGTTTTTTTTAGTCTTTGGAACTGCTGGCATTCTATATCAAGGTGAGCCAGTGGCGTTTTTGCCGCATCCACTATCCACTTTGCCGCCCCCTCTGGCACCCCTGGAAGAAACCAACACCTTTTCCACCCCTTCTTGGACACCGTCCCCGACTGGAACGCCCAAGAACCAGAGACTGGATGCTGTCAGTTGGAAGATGTTGGAAGTCAGACTGCGACGAAGTGATGGGATCTCAAGTGAGTCATGCAGGAACTTGGGTCTAAAAGGTCTAGACTGTCTTCCCTTCACGTCATGGACTCGGACTGTCTTCCCTTCGTCCCTTCGGACAAAGACACCGCAAAACCCAGTGGCAGCTTCCAACAGGTCACCAGCTGCGACTTGGAAGTCTACAACCGTCGCCTCCATTCCGGGAGACCGGGTGCGAGTGCCGGGTGCTGCTGCTGGTGGGGATCTTCTCACCTCAAAGGCTCTTCTCACCTCACCTGGAACTGGTCTCACTCTAAGCCCCCGGACGCTTCGCGAGCGCCTCCATCTTCTTCTCTTCGCTGCCTGGAACGCGTGGACGCGCCGCGGCCACGTCGGAGCGGCAACGCCCCCATGCTCCGAAGCGGCAACCCAAACCGGTGGTCCGTTGCGGGAGGGCAGTGGCCGCCGGAATGCCCCCAGAACTGACCCAAAGGGTTTTGCTTTTTGGTCAACTGTTCTATTCCTTGGGGGGGGCACCTACCAGCCACTCTACCACTACAATCCGAACCTGCACATCATCTTGGATGAGGAATTCCAAGGAATCACCCGAATCGGCATCTGCATGCTGGACGACATGTCACCGAACTGCCATCCATCTGAGCATCCGGGCTGCCCATGGACTGTTGCAACCTCACGCCAGTTGAAAGGCGACGAATCGAAGGGGATCGGAGTCCAACCCTTCTCCGACACAAGCCAGCCCAGGGCATCCAGTTACCACTATAGCTGGGTTGCCGAACGAAACCCTGGTTCCATAGTGGTAACTGGGATCTACTGGGAACAGGAAGCACCACTAGTGGTGTCAGTCATTTGGCAGATGGTGGTGATCACTTTCTCAGGTTCCTCTCCCTTGGACCATCGACAAACAGGAAGCACATGGCTGGGTTATGGCACCCAGCTGTGGGTCGAACTCGCTACATAGTGAACCAGGGCCCCAGGCCATAAAAGACCCATCCTATTGGTTGAAATTGCCATGGAAAACAGACCAGGACACCCTAAGCCTAAGGGGTGTCTATTGATAGTCCCGAAAAGAGGTTTTTCGGGGTGTCCACTCCAACCACCCCGACGGTGGGTCCTAGCAGAATTCTCTTTGAGGACCTGAGAAGGGAACTGCATGGGCCTCATGAAGTCGCCCCTAAAACATCACGATCGGGAGCCTGCCAAGTAGGTGTGCGATGAGCAGGGTGAAAAGCAGAAGGGTGTCCATCAGAACCTGCATGACAGCTATTTCCAGAGGCTCTTCGAGATTCGACATCTACACGCATCCAGTTTGGGCACTCTAATGCACTCTATATCCCATTACCAGTAAAGGCCTTTCACAAAAAATAGTGATTCCGAATTCCTCAACCTCGACTGCTACTGGTAAGGAGGGGGTTACACCTTACATCCAGCTTCAGAACCGTCAGCCGTCGATCCAGAGCAACCTGTGCTTTTTCTACTCAAAAACCAGCAATGGCGTCTCCACACTCCAACCCCCTCCTCTACAGCCAGCTGCCAGCCAGCAGACCGCCAGTCGTGTTCAACCACTGGGCTACCACACTCTCTCATGGCGCGCTCCTTCTCCTGTGGCTGCATCGCTCGTTTGGTCGTTGGCCGCGAGGGTGAGTGGCGCAAGCGACGCTGGAGCGTAGCTCCAAACGAACAGAACAGCCCGCCCAGGCGACCTTCCGTGAGTGGCACACATGGCCAGGCTGTCCAATCGAAACAGTCAACCAAATATATATATATATATACATGATGAAAATGTCTGAAGACCAAAAACCGCTGCGTCCCTTTTGCCGCTGCGTGCTCGAGCCTCAAAAGCGGACATTTGGTGATTTGGCCGCTGCTCGAGCCTCAAAAGTGGGCATTGGGTAATTTGGCCGCTGCTCAAGCCTCAAAAGTGGACATTTGGTGATTTGGCCGCTGCTTGGGCCTCAA
>CAXAMN010022573.1:23337-149703 GCA_963970005.1 Durusdinium trenchii | reverse complement strand
GGCGGTTATGTAAGACTTATGAATATACATGATAAATCTATATGATTTATGATGATTTATGAATATGTATGATTTATGATACCCAATCAACCCTCCCCAATTCTGGACCCCCAACGAAACCTGGTTCCGTTATTTGTTGACATACAAGACTTCCGCAGCAAGCAATTTGCTGCGGGTCGGGTTCAAGGGTTCTTTGAACCGTTCCAGGGGCAGCGCCTCTGGCAAGTTGGGTATTTAGATCGAGATTTAAACAGTCACATAAAATAACAGTTAAGTATGCAATGCATCTACAACAGGGTTAAAGCCATGTGTAAAACGAGCAAGAACCCTCACAAGTCAAGTTGTAAGTTCCATGTAGTACAATATATTATATAATTAATATTATTAATAATTAGCGTGTTTCAAACCGAATATAAAACCTAAACAAAGAAAAAAGAAAACAGCAAACGCAAGCGTGTCTAATTTCAAAGCACCACTGAAACAAAAAACACACTCCCAAACCCCGAGCACAGATGAAATACGTTCAAAGGTCATCGCGCGGAACTTAATTGCTTAGCAAGTAGTTGTAAGTACTTACTATGTTGAACCAAATGAGCTGTGCTTTTTAGGAGAGTGCCGGTACACTGCTGCGTTGCCTACGCTGAGGGTTTCGCAGGGTGAGAATTTGTGGGAAGGGTGGGTTCGCGAGGCTTCGCGCAACAACAGAGGCTTTGCGAATTGGTTTCACAACAACGTTCATACACTCTAAGTTGGCCTTCGCGAATTGGCTTCGCCTGTGTGAAATCTAAGGGCCTACGTGAATCGGCTTTAGCCTTCGCCACACGTAATGTATCACACAAATGAAATCGCAAAGATTTGGTGAGTTACAGTCTCATCTAAATTGCAACATTCAATCAGAAGACGCTACTCAAATGAACTACCACGTTAACTTATTTTTCAGTCCAACCAAGAAGTCGGTCTAGCTCGCAATCAGAAACAACCAAAAGGGTACCAGCATCTACCAGCGCCATTCGAACTAGGTATTCGGGTGAGCCATATTGCACAGTTTTCAGGGTATGGGTATCACGTGTCACACCGGGGCTCCGGATGGGCCAATACGCCCGTTGCTTTTGCGGTCCTAGGGATCGAAATTAGATACAAACTGCTTCTACCTGCCCTCCATGCAGTCCTCGGTGCAGTCCTCGGTTGTCCGCTTTCTTTTTTTTGGATGGCTCTCATTGCTGTACGTGTTTGTGTGTGTGTCCTTGAAAATGCATGCTCATTCCTATTCCTCTTTCCTTTCCGAACCTTTCTTCCGTTACTCCCCGCTCCGAAAATGCGAAGGCATGCGAGCGGCGAAAGGAACGACCTTTCGCTCTTCCCCCGAACCGAAGCGTCGCCCAAAGCTGATGATCCAAAACCAAAAAATCGAATCCACAAATAAAAACATATAAAAACCATCCATCCATGAGCATCCACAAGTTAAACATTTCTTATCTTTCTTATGTTTATTCTTCTTCTTCTTCTTCTTCTTCTTCTTCTTCTGCTTCTTCTTCTAACTAATCAAATCATCGTAAATCACCCATCGACTGCGGTCGATCGAGTCAGAACTCCTCCAGCTGCTCTTTGAGCCGTTTCAACTCCTCAGCCATGGCGCTCGACTGCTTCATGGCCTCGCCCCCCGGCGAAGTGCAGTGAACTGGGTGGCTGGCATGGGAGGCACTAACGTCTGATCATCTCGACAAAGTATGAGGATGGCTGGATGACTGGTCTGAGGATGGCTGAGCTACCAACCCGCTGGGAGTTGGGAGTGGTAATAAAACATGGAATAATTGGTCTTGGTCCTTCGGACATGCCAAAACCATCCTAAACCTTCCTTGGCGGCAACAGTGCGAGAAGAAAACGACGGCATTCACTCAAAAACACACATGTCCTAGTCCCAGTCTGTCAAACATATCTCCACTTTTGCCTACTGCCACCAGGTAGCATCTTCGACGCCTTGGGGGTCTCTAGTACCCTTTCCCTGCTTCATGGACGTCATGGATCAGCATGGATCTCCAGTCGCTGCCCGCCCGCGGCCGCCCGTCGCGCGTAGTTCGTCGCGCGCGTAGTTCGTCGCGCCTCTCGAGCCGCTTTGCTCCTGCCGGTCATGGAGCATCCGACACCGTGTCGGACCCCGGGCGGGCGGTGCTCAGGTCGGCAGAACCGGGAGGCCACGTACGTCCCACCGCCACGCCGCCGGAAAAGGGAGGAGCCCAAGGGGGAAAAGCATTTCAGCATAGTTCGGTGATTTGTTTGGGCTCCCAGAAAGGTCTTCTAAAGGTGCTGGGTCCTGGCAGCTTTTCGCGTCCAAAGTGGGACTCTATATGGCTTTTTCATATGCTGCTTGTAGTGGTGTTCGCATCCTTGCCACCCGCCCACCAGCCAAAAAAAGACGTGATCTACAAGGATATCGAAGAAAAACAATATCAACAATAACTGTATCATCCTCTCCCTTCACTGGCCAACCGTAACACATCGAATAGAACGTGGAACCTGAAAACCACTAGGCGGGGCTGGCGTTCGGGAGCAGAAAAAAAAAAATACAAGCAAAACACCGTCTTCCAGTCGTCAGCTCCGTGCCATCCAGGAGTCCATTAAGTCCATGGAGTCTCTCCCGGAAGAGCTCGTTGGGGGCATCGACATGGGCGCGGCCGATCCGGCTCCTCTGTTCGACCGCGTCCTCCAGCTGTTGTCGGACCCTGAGACCCACGTCCGTCCGGTCCGTCCGGTGGCGGCGGCGGTGGTCGGATGAGGCGGCTCAGTCGGGTGTGGACCAACAGAGGTGGTTGAAGGACCCGAAGTCGCCTGTCCCAGTTCGGTACCCCGGGTGACAGGTCCTAGTTCAGGTCACTCAACCTCTCTTGGGAAGGAGGTGGAAGGGGAGATTTGGAGACACCACCTGAGTGCGGGTTGTTTGGTTGATGCATGTTGATGCATGTTGATGCTGATGCCGCGATGTCGGATGGGAGTCCCGTAGATGCTGGTAGGGCACCAAACACCGCCCACTGAAAGAGTGGGAGTGGCTTTGAGGGGATCGGGACCGAAGCGCTGACATGCACCTAGAACGGAATGGATGCTTCTTCCATCTCACACACGGCAGTTCGCCACATTCTCTGTGGCCCCAACGACTGTTCGGCAGCTTCCAAGCGCTTGTTCTGGACCTGCCAAACGCTCAGCACCGGGCCGGGTCAAACGCTCAGCACCGGGGCCGGGTCAAATCGGAATGGAAACCAGGCGGAAGAGGGCGGGGTCCCGGACACTCAGACTTGGGCGGGCTTCATGTCAACGTCCTGGCTCTGGGAGGGCGCATAAGGAACGGTTCTGGTCATGCACCATGTTTCAAGCACAGCACGATTGGAGGGATGGCCTAATGTGTCCAATAGGCACCTATACATTCCTTAAGCCAAACTTTGCAAGAATCTAACTCAGGCTGGTAAGAATGCCGAACAAGAACAATCAACATACATAAAACTTAAAACCTCTCGAGCCCAGCGGCCAATTACTTGTAACAAAGGTCCCCGTAGCAGGTTCCACTGGCTCAAGCTGCACGATTGCGGTGGGCGCCAGCTGGGACATATGCCAGCTGGCCTGCGCTCTGGCTGCCATGATTTCCAAAAACTACAATACCAGGGCCCCCTAAGGGGTGTCTAATTCTAGCTCCTTAGAGGTTTTTCGGAATGTCCATGAACCACCCCAAACAGGGGGGCCCTGGCATGTATCAATATATTAAAGGGGTCTTCAACGTCCAAGCGTTCGGCCTTCCAGCGCACGAAGCACCCACACAAGACAGCAAGAGAAATTGATATCCTAAAACAGCCATAAAAGGATCATGTCCAGGGATTTCCTCTTCAAGCTGGCTCTCACAAGGCTGGTGTCGTTCTGCAACGTCCACACCACCATTCCCCAGATTCGCAATTGAGCCCAGCCATCCCCTGCGTGCAGTCTCGACTGGGCAAACGCTCAGTCCATGTTCTCACCTCTTTTCCGATTGGCTTCAGTGCAAAAGCCATGTTCAGGAACTTCCTTCCTCCACGGAAGCCGGCCCAAACCTCTCTCTTTTCTTCCGGAGTCAGCGAAGCGGACCCCGACGGACGGACCAAAAACATGGGAAAAAACCGAAAGCGACCCATGTTCAATCACCTAGCCCAGCCACCGAAGGAATTGGGGCGTCCCTTTAGGGACGCCACGCCCCTTCCGTAGGTCCAGGGATGTCCATTCACGGGTTCCAGGGCCCCAGACTGGCATAGATGCCAGCCCCATGGACCGCCCATCACCTACCTTGACTCCCGAGGTGTCGCCTCGGACAGCTTGAGGCTCTCTTCCGCCTGTCGCAAGTCCTCCTGAGCCTGGCGGACGGGTGGAGGGGTGGACGAAACCGTCGGGCAGCGGTGTGGCAAGATGATTCGCATCTAGAACCGGCTCCTGATTGATTTTAAAGACATTTGGATTCAAAAACCTCTTCATATTATATTAGGGGTTTTAGAAGCTGCTGCAAAACTGAAGTACAGTTCTCAGAGAGACAGCAGGGCGGCACAGCAGGGCGGCACCGAAGCAAATCCATCCTACAGGATGGATTAGACCCCCCAAAAAGCTCGCCGAAACAAGGGGTGCGTCACTCATGCGTCACTCACTCATCCATTCTGCGTCATCCATTCTGCTCCACTGAGGATGTGACCTGCATGAGCTCCTCCTGCAGCTGCTTCTCCCGTTCGCTGATCTGGGCAGGAACTGGGATCAACATGCATCCAGGGCCCAGTGGTCTGGGCCTGGAAGGGTTGATGAAAGGGGAAACACTTCGGCCAGTCAGGTCCCCGTCCAAAGTGGACCATGGCAAGTTGGAAGATGATTTTCTTGGAGGATGATTTTGGCAAGACTTTGCTGGGTCAGCGTTCTCAGAACTTGCTTGACCCGGCCCTTTATCTTCCTGGGGCGGCCCTGACAGCGTACCCAGGGCAAAATGTTCCTTATTTCAATAAAGGCTTAAATGCATGTCCAATTGCAATCTGCAGGTTCTGCCAGCAAAACTTACACCCTCCCTCCAACAATCAAGCTGACCAAGACCCCCTTCTATCATCTTCCAGGCCCCTACGGTCCAGTTGCATGATTTTTGCGGGGGGTGTACTGGTCCGACCACTACTCAGACACTCCATGTATGCCATATATGCCTACATTGACCCCCAAAACCACCCCAACGTAGGCATATATGGCACACATGGAGTGTCTGGGCTATGAAGAAACCCGCATCAACCTGCTACCCAGCCTGTCGCCCTGGCGCGCCCCTCTCTTTGACTTTCGGCATCCTTCAGCCCAAATGGGCCGCTGAAAAGACCATCAGCTTTTCACCGCACGCCATTCTTCACGTGGAGGAAGATCAACGATGGCTGAAACAGCCCCTGTGAGCTGATCAAGTTCCTCCTGCGATCACTCCCTGCGGCTACCTTCAATTCTCAAAGCCTTTTTCAACAGGTGCGTGGCCGCGCGGTGCGCCGCACGAGCTGCACCCGCAGACTGCTTCCGCTCCTTCAGGGTAGACCAGCGGTGGCGGTCAAGGTCAGCACAGACGTGGTGTGACTGCGTCCGACTTGGAAGAGTTGATGCGGAGCAATTTTCTATATCCCCATAAGCCGGTCAAGGGTCTCGATCTTGCGTCTGCTCACTGACCTGAGGATGAAAGCATGTCGACCTCAATTGCTCGCTGCTTCGAATGTGGTGAGAGCAGCTCGCCCTGCTCGCGCCTTCGCTTCGGCCGAAGCTGCCTGAAAGATTGAAAGAGCAATCCAGCATGATCCAGCCATAGAATCAACACATCCAGATCTGCATCATCAATAAATGTGTATGTAAAAGCCAATTCAGCATCATCAGTGGCTGTTCATGGGCTCCTTAACCCGGATTTGTACTAACCCGTGTCGTACTTCTTCAGCTCCGCATCGTGCTCGTGCAAGAAGATCTTCCGCCGGAGGCGTTGCTTGGGCGACTCAGTGCCAAGGCCCAGGTGGAAGAGGAGCAGCAGCACCTGCTTCTGAAAGCCCGCCTCAGCTTGATCTCGGACAGCCCCAGTTAAGAACCCCGGTGCCCGTCCAAACCCATTCCTGATGGCTCAGGCTCCAAAGGTCTTGGGGAACAAATCAGCTTAGAGCCGGGATGTGACGTGTCCACCAAAACTCTCAAAAACTTCTCATGGCCAGGCCATTCTTTGTAACAAAAGATCGGCTGCTGGGGAATCGGAGTTTCCACACGGCAACCAGCATCGACCACCGGATCGCCCCACCCGGTCGGCCCCGCAACGGATCGCGGCACGGAAGAAGACGGGACCCTGAGCAACCTGAGATAACCTGAGTGACCTCTGTTTTGGATCAGGTAGTTAACCCCCATAGAAAAAAGATCTCTCTCTCTCTCTCTCTCTCTCTTTGTGGTCTTGTCATGTCCTTTCCTATGGGTCCTGGGCTCTAGGACTAGTCCCATCCTCTCCGACAGGCCTGTCGCACCGAACTGAAATGCCCAGCGTTGACCACGGATGCGGCGAACCCTCCGGCACCATCCAACCCGATCCTCGCCAGTCGCTCACCCAGCCGCTCCCAGTGGCTGCGCCGAAAGCATCTGCCAGGCGCCAGGCTTCAGCAACATCAAGGTGCCCACGGGGACACCTGGCTTCGGGCGCTGGAGCGCGTCTCCAACGTTCGGGTGGTTGGCGGGCCTTCTTTGGCAGGGGGCAGCTGGTCTAGAATCCATCCATCTTCGTGGGCTGGGGCCAAAACCCTGAAGGCCAAAAAAACATGAAGACTTCATGAAGACTTCATGAAGACTTCTCCACTTCTCCCCACTGAGCAAGGCCACTTCATCCCATCCACCCCCATCCGCGCCTTGCTCCACCCAGCCAGTTCTCGGTGCTGCATCGGTCGAGCAATCTTGATGGTCCTTCCAGTGCCTGACGGTCCTTGGTGTGTGCAGCGACGGAGCTTGCATCGCCCCATCATAAAATCCACCATGAATAACTTATATTAATATTTGGCCCAACTTAATATAAATTGCTATGATGTTGGGCCATCTTCTAGAGAGCCAGACGGGATCCAGAGCCAGAGGGGGGTTGGCAGAGCATGGCAGAGCATGGCAGAGCTCATGCGAACGGTCGTTTCTACGCACCCCACCTGGCCTCTGTTCAGGTTCCATTCAGCCAAGTAAACTCCCACACACAACGGGGCCCAAAATTAGCCTATGACCCTCTCTCCAACAATCATGGAACTGGAATGTGCCTTTGGGAAGGCCCAAACAGCGGGGGGGGACCCTTCCATGTTTCTTAGAAAATTCCACCGATCAGCGGTCCTTGAAACTACCACCACCACCCAACTCAGCCAGCTCCGAGATGCAGAGTGTCGCTCAGCACCAGCAGCGCGACACGATGCGACTGTCCTGAGTCCGCTCAGGGCAGTCGCTGAGGCGACAAATCGCTGGGTTATTAACTCATTATGTCCCTCCATGCCCCTCTATGCCACGCTATGCCACGCTACGCAGACCAAAAGAAAACGGGAAATTGACGGAGAGAGGGGGTGCAGTGGAGACGCGGCATCGATGGCAAAACCCCCCAAAAACGGTCCTCAAAAGTCGATGTCGGGTCCGTCGGGTCCGTCTTGCACGAAACCGAGGTTTCGGCAGGTGTCAACCCCTCGCCATGCTGGGGGAAGGTGTGCTCATCTCCGACCTGCTGGAAGGACCCAGAAGGCCGAATTCCAGCGACCGGCGGAGGGATCTCCCTTTTCTTCCATGTTCCGCACGCTCTGCACTTGCCCGGAGCCTTGGGGTGACTATAATATAGGGATCCAAGTACCTTCTCAGAAGGTACGACTGGACCCTCCAATCACCTTCTGAGAAGGTACTTGGATCCCTCCAGATAGCCAATTCCCCTTGCGTCCGAGCTACCGAAGCATTCCACACCTAAGGTGCCCGCGCCATAGCTCCGTGCCATCACGTCCGCCAGTGGCAGGCCTCGATTCCGGAGGCTTGTTCAACCAAGAGACCAGATCCGGCCCAACAAGTCTAACACAACACAGACAAACCACCATGCCCTGGGAGTCAAAGACGAACAAAAAAGAATGGCCTTTAGGTGACCCGAAGAGGAACTTCCTTTACTTCAGTCGGTCAAAATATAGTCTTTGGACTTCTAGGGGCCAGGGGCCAGCAAACAATGATGAGAATCTCAGACTGTATAGCCGCTGAGCCTGCCTTCGAAATCCTGAGCGTTTCATCATGTTCAGTCGTTTCCCCACTCTGTTCACCTAAAGTGGTAAAGGTCTTAGGTCTGTGGCTGGGTGTGCTTGCGCCAAACTCCAGCTCACACTGTGCTTCGCAGCAAGTGGCTGTACTTTGCTCATAGGGTTGAATGGTTTTTACCTCGCAGTTCTTTCCGTAAAATGCTTCTTGGCCACTGCTCAGGCTCGTACCTCCTGAAAACTCGCCTGAACATCCCCTATAGTCTCCAAGCGAGCCATTCACCCTGTCCCACCCGCACGCCACCCTGTCCCACTGCTATGCAGCACCCCCTGTCCCACTCTCTTCGCAGCCTGCGGCCCTGGCAACTTGCAGCCCCAACTCCAAGAAAGGCGCCTGGTGAAGGCCTCAAAAAGCCGCTCCAAAAAGGCTGGCGTGAGGCGTGAGGTGTGTGGTGGGCGGCGTCCGCGGGAAAATGAATCCATGACGATTCCTGCTAGCAATCCAATGGGCCCCCCATATGAAGAGGTTTGGTTCAATCCAAATTTCAAATTGGTCTGAAATCCAGAGCCACATTCTATACTCACTACTATACTGTACTCACTCAAATCAAGAGCCATTTTATTGACCCCAAGAAAACGACAACCAAATGAATGAACCAGCAGTTCCAACTTGGGGTGCTATCCATGGAGGTTGTGGGTGCCCAGAACATCCACTCACTGATGGACCAAACACCACCCCTCTGCGCCTCCTGGAATCCAAATCGACGTGTCCGAAAGGAGCAGGTGCAAAAGCTTGGAGGCTTCTTTTTGAGCGCAGCAGTCCCTAGCCGCAGCAGTCCCTATCCCTGAGATGTGTTCGCCCAGGGAAGGCATCACTGAGAATGAATACAGTCCAGTCTTTCCCGCCTTTCACGGACATGGCCCGTCCCTTCGGAGCGCCCCAAGTGGGGTCGAACGACGGAAGCGAAATCGCTGAGGACCTCCCGGATGACGGCAAGCTAGAGAGGTTGACCGTAAATAGGACCCCTAGCCTGGGGTACTTATTGGATGGTCTACGGGGTTCTTCAACCTCTGTTTGGAATTCAGACCGTGGCACAGTCGACCAGGTCGGTCGACCATATGGTTCAGACGTGGCTGGTTCTCCAGAGATCCAGATCACTGAGGCGACTTGGAAGTGCAGATTTTCAGGTACACCTGGGAAGCGGCCCAAGTGCAGACTGGAAGACTACTCAAGTGGAACCTGAACGTGGACCAGACTGGAAGACTACTTTCCTCTACAACCCAGTGGTTTTCAGGTTCTATGATTTCTACTATGTTAATCTTCCCGCGGGTGTAGGTGGATCCAAGGTTGGATCATGTTGGATGTGGATACCCAGCAGGCTGCAGCTGAGACACCATCTCTCAATTCAGCCTCCAAGGCAACACCTGAAAGGGGAATTGATCGTTCAGGCAGAACTTCAACGATGCAAGGCAGCAGTCTGCGAAACGCGTGTTTCTTCCATGTCTTCCTAATCATGCACTCCGCAACTCTCCGGGGCTCTAGGCTACTGTCATCTGGGCTTTCATGAAAAGCGTTTTCCGCGCTGGGCTTCGAAAGGTGCACGTGGTCGGAAACCTTGACACGTCTGACAGTTGCCCATTCGCACCATCGCTCTAGTAGAATGGCTCTGGTAGCACCGGGTCAACTAGAACCAGACAAAACGTCTCCATGGACCTTCAAAGGGGTGTTCAATACAGATCCCATCAGATCCCTAAGTAGCGGGCTGGGGCTTCCATTAGTAACCTGTTTGAAGGTGCTGGTCCCCTCAATTTGAAGGATTCATCGATACACTGCCGACTGCCCAGCGAGCCGTGAGCCGTATGTCGCCGTACTCCCATCTGTCCCTCCTTTACACTTCGCCGCACCTTGCCGGGCTCGGAACCACACCGTGGAGGAACGTAAGAGCTCCACCAACTTCGTCAGCACCTGTGACGAACGCAGCACGAGCAGTCGAGCAGCTGGCGAGGCCGGCTCCAGGCGTGCCAAGGAGAAGCGCCAGGAGCAGCAGCATGATGTCAGCGACTCCCTTTCGTAAGGAAGGTGGGGTTCTTCTTAGATCAAGATCAAAAAGGTCAACCGTCAACTTGCAAAACATCCTCAAAGCCCATGCAAAATTACAGCAACTGTGGCCCTTGACGTGCTCTTTGTGGGTGGAAAAGAAGGGTCATCGTTCCGGCCCTATGCCACTCGCCGCCGGCGCGTGGCACCACCTGCGGTGAGAGGATCAAGGGGTCTCCAGGCTGAAGGCCTTGGACATGCTCAAGAGACCTTGGTGGAATGACATGCGAAGAAAGCCGAACTTGCAGGGCTGGAATGGGGTTGGGCTGCCCAATGTTTGGCAAAAACCTCCCCTGGATGGGGCTAAAGATGCCAAAGATGTTTGCTTCACTCTCATTCGCTGTCTGAAGAGGCCACTTGGAACATGTGGCTCTGGCGATTGATGGGACGCACCCTCTCTGTCCCCAGCTTTTTCCACGTCTTTCCCCCGAGTGAGGCTTCCCCATCTCTCCAGATCTCCCTTCCACCGCTCTATCACCGCTCCACCACACGTGCACCGCTCAGCAGCCACGCCGCGTGTCGGGAAGGTCTCCTCCGCTGGGCACGTGGAGCGCGCGCCCGAGAGGCGCGTCCCGCGCCGCCGCGACCACCGCGCTGCGGTTCAAGGAGCCTCAACGCGGCGCGGCGCCGAGCGTCGGAGGGGCTCAGACCGGCGAAGAGAACGATAAGCTGGTGAACATCTGGACGTTTTTGAATTTTGAATGCCAATCCTCTCCGAAGCCTGTGGGAAAAGAATTCAGCCCAACCACCATGTCCAAATGTCCAACCTTTTTGACTTCTGTGGGCGCCTGCCACCCACCGGCTGTACTCCGCGCGCAGTGCAGCCATCTGCTCATGGGCCATGCCCAGCTCAGGGTGCTCTTGAGAGAGGAGACCTGCGAAGGGCAAGGGGCGGGAATTGGGTTCCATGACAGATGCTCAAGGTCTGGGATTGAGTACCTAGAACCCATTTGGACCTCTGTTTTGATAAGAAAAGGCCTGGAGGAAAAACACACCTAAACTTACCAAGTTCTAGGCAGGCGATTGCAAGAGTCATAGCTTAAGTCTTCACCTCATTGCCATGCCTTGGGAAGGCTCAACCTGATCCCCAGGCACCAGCGACCCCAAAATCATCCAAAATGGCTACTCTGTCCCGGATTGTTCGGGCAGGTCCCATGCTCACGTAGTCCCCAGACACCAGGGAGGCTCATGCACAGCAGGGAACATCTTGGGGCATCTTGCGTCAGGAGCGGGGAACCCCACCGAACTCCTTCGTTCCACGAAGTCCGAAGCTTCCATCGCTGTGGCGCCAAGTGACCCAGCTGTTCCTCCCAGCTGGCGAGCGCAAAGAAGCTCAGCTGCAGGTCCTCTGGCAGCCGCACGGCCCCCACTGCTCGCCGCTGCTGCAGCGAGAAGTTCCTCACCAACCCGTGGGCTTGTGGTCGCAGAACGGTGAGAGGGCGAGGGGCTGAGAGGCACGGCGAAGGTCTCCACGAGAAATGGTGGTTCCAAACACCCTCCCATGATCCGATGCCTTGCGCAATTCATGGAGTGGCACAGTTGAGGTCGTTCTTCGCTCACCTCCCAACAGAGGTTGAAGGACCCGAACTAGCTTATCCCAGTTCGGTACCCCAGTAAGGTCCCATAAGGTCACTCAACCTCTCTTGGTCTGGATTCTTCTTGTCAGAAGCTCTTCTGATTGAATCCCAGCAGCTACGCGAAGCAGGGGGGGAAATATTTCATGGAACCCCTCCAGTTCACGGGCGGCCTCTGGTTTTGGGGGCTCGTCGTCTCCACGAGGCAACACCATCATTCAGCCCCGGAAATGCCACGTTGGCCCCCCAGGAGTTCAGGTATTGCTCTTGTAAGATCTGTGCAAGTGATGTAGACTCTTGAGGACCATACACCCCCTCCATTGGAATTGAAACACCTCTTCAGGTCTGGGGGGGTGTATGGTCTTCAAGAGTCTACATTGCTACGTTGGAGGAGCTCTGGTTCGCCTGTGTGGCCTCACCCTGGCCCAAACTCTGCTCTGCCCTGTTCAAGCCTCACACCAAGAGTCCACCAGCGGCGAGCCGCTGCCCAGTACTGATGTCCCACCTGGCGAGGCGAGGGTTCAGGGGGAATGTTCGGTGGATTTCGGTGGTGATCCGAGACCGTCTTTTTCGAAAAGCCGTCTGTGACGGGATTGGTCGGACTTCACATGCAGAAAATTCTTCACACATCTCCTTCATGCAAGAGTTTGTCTCAAATTGGACCTGGATAACCTAGTAGTGACATGCATAACGTATGGCAGGTCCACATGCCTCCGGGGCTCCTGGGTGCACTTACTTTTGTCAAGGTGGCGTCCATGCGACCGCCAGGAACTTTGCTGGAAAGTGGGGTGAGCCAAAAAAGTAAAAGTGAGCTCATGTAGAAGGCCTCCAACAGGTCACCAATATTGAAACCTGTTAGGGCCCTTCCCAACGCTCCATTTCGGAGACCCGTTGGAGGTGCTGGTATACATCACGTGGATCTTATGGCGCCTTCAGTGCGCAAGAAACCTTCAACTTGTGGTGTCCTGACCCACGCACCCCAACCTGGCACAGGAGAGGAAGCCCCAAGATCCGCACGTCCGCGCGCGGATCGATCCGCGCGTCGGCCCGGATCGATCCCCATGCCATGGCCCGGATCGAAGACACGTGGTCGGTCGTTGGGATTCTACGAGGCCCGAGGCACTAAGTAGTTGCTCGCCAGGAGGTTGCAATCCTCATCCAGGGGCGGGCGTCGGGCGGGTTCGATCCGCGGTCAGCTGGTCAGGCGTCCCTGCCAGCTGTCAGCTGTCGGTTGCGGGCGCAAAACTTCGCTCGCTCGCTCGCCCATTGGACCGGCCGACAGTACACTTATGATGCCAGGTTGGGAGGTCCATCTTGTCTGAGAATGGTTGAGACATGTCTCGACACCGGAACATATCGACACTTGCGTCGCGAGTCGCCACCACCCCACCTGCATTTGGGGTCTGATTTCTTACACCGATGAGAGCCGCAGCGTGCTGAAGAGGAGATCCGAACTGCCAAAGAAAACAAAAAGACATCCGGGATTCCAGCAGCCTGTGCTTCAATATAGACTTATATATCAGGTCTTTACCGAAGAAACCATTGTGGCACTAAGGACTTTAGACATCTTCAGGTCAATTCATTTGTTCATGGTCCTGGAAGGCTAGGGAACAGCTATTGAAGCACCTGTACACCTGGAGCGCGACTGTGGGCCCCGCCACCGCCCCCATTCCTTGCCAAAACTTTTTGGAGGACTCTCGAGTCTCTCAAGTGAAACAAGTCACGCGCTGAGTGCTTGCACACAAAGCCACCAAGATTTGGAGCCTTGAGCGAGGAACCTCTCTTTAGGATCCTTTAAGTGGAAGTTGCCATCCACATCCTGCAAGCCAACATGCTTGCAAGCGCCGTTGCCAGCGCCAGTAGAAGGCTCCGCAGCACTGCATGAGGAACTGCTGGGGTGAAGATCGCTCCCAGCTGTGTGTAGAGGATGAAGATCACCACCACCCCGATCGCCCCGAGGAAGGACACCGTGAGATTCGAGCATCGGTGCTGCTGGGGACGTCGAAGCTTGTAAGCCGCAAAGAGGCAAAGGAGGTAAACGAGGGGAGCGAAGGCAAAGACTGTGGCCAGCATGTTGATCAGGGCCGCCAGTGAATAGAAGTATTCTGCTGCTCGCAAGCGTGCAACAATCAAATCAAAGAATATCCAGAGTGCGCAGGAGTTCATGCCCATGAACCAGGAGACTGGCAATGCACCCTGTCCTAATCCCATCAAGGTTGAGGAGACTTGATGCCGCACCATGCTTTCGAAGGCTTCCTCGGAACCAAACCATGCGCGTACACATTCCAGAATCGTTTCCCGATCACATGCGATGCGCTTCCCAGACTCCACATGATTCACTCTGCAGCAGTTGGTCTCAGCCTTGGCCACGGCAAACTGAGTGAGCTGCCGGCAGCAAGAGTCCACCCAATGGAAATATGCGCGGAGCCTTGGAAGTGGAGAACGTCGACCCGAAAGTGGAGAAAGTGGTGGGCGCTCAATTTTCTCACACCACGACCACACAAGACCAAGTTCATCAGTTCATCAGTTCACCCAAGGTTAACCGACTTATACCAGGACCCTCCAAGGAGTGTCCAATGGACTACCCCACACTACCTATAGGCTTCCAGACAGGGCCCCCCTTGGAGGGTCCTGGTATGAAATGATAAGGGGGGCGCCCGGCGGATTTCGAACCCAAATCCTACTTCTCTCTAACGACGTGGAGAGGTCACATGAGGTCATTACATCACCATGCAGCCAACGGATTCACCCATCCCAACATCAGTTCAGCAAACACCAAAGAGCGAATGACTTCCCAGCGCTGCAGACATCACGTTCAATGTCATGATGGCCAGATTGATGCGGTGGTCTTCAAAGGTCGCCAAGACCGTACAAATCTGCACGAACAAGAGCAGCACCACACCCAGCATGGCTGCCGGACCCAAGAACGTAGGTCGGATCACCAGGGACCTGCGGAACCTGCGGTGCTCCACCTCATCAAGGGCATCGACTCCATGGCTCTTCATAAAGGCTGCGAGCTCAAAGATGGCCCAGAGTCTCGTTGGGTAAGTGGGATCCCAAAGCACCAGCATGGTGTCGGAATGTTTGAGAATGCCACCAATGCTGCAGATTCCTGCTGCCTTGCGCTCGAGGTCTGTCTGATGGATGCAAATCCGATCGAGGAAAATGCGAGATCTCGCCGGCCGCCACAGCAAGAGCGTCCCAAGCGCCAAAGAAATTCCGAAGATCAAACCCCAGGGACCAAAGTCATAAGTGGCGCCCTCCAAGGGAAATCTCCGGGGGTAGCTGGGCAAAAGCTGAAAGTAGAAAAGGCTCGTCCCCACCAATGCCCCGAGATGACCAGCCACTATGGCAGCAAGGCCATTGTAAATGATCGTCAGCACCAACACTTTCCGCCATGGTGTTGCATGCCAAGAATGGCTCCAAAAGCAATCGATCCTGGACGTTTGGAAGCTCCGATCATGGAGATCTCCAGCAAAGTCTTTCTGCAAGACTTGGCTCTGCAAGGCAGTGGAAGGACACGTGGCCCGCAAGAGTTCGGGATCTATCACTTCCATCCTGGACATCTCATTGATCAATGTGAAGCCGCTCACCGTGACAAGCTCCTCCGAGCTCCTCTCTTCATCTGCCCGAGGAATCCCGACTTCTGTTGGTGTTGGCATCAGGGCATGGCCACGGTGGACTCCCTTTGGGAAGAACCAGAGTTTGAGATTCTTCCATCGTGGCTGACGGGTAGAGTGCTCCAGCGAGAGCTCATGACTTCATTCTTCAAAAGCTGATGGGTTCCATATGCTAAAACACATCCTTTGGCATAGCGAAGAGTTAGAAACTGAACACTCACCTATAGGAGCTATCCCAACCTCCACGTCGCCTGAGTTCAACCTTTCGCCTACAAGCTATAGCTCAAGAAAGTGGCCAGGGTTGGACATGCAAACCAGCCAAACCCTTCAGGTATGCTTCTTGGTGACCAGAAGCAGAACCACCATTGGACCAGAACCCTGGTTTCTGCCTCCACGTCTATTCTCCGACTCCTGGTGAACAGAAAGGCCAGCTCCCAGTTCAACCACCCAACTCCTCAACAAACACCCCGCCCGCGCCTACGGCGTCCGCCCCTACCCAGCGCCGACCGCAGCCCAGGCGCGGCCTCCACCACGCCCTCCAGCGCGGGGCGCACCAAGAAGTACACTGAGCGATGTGCGGCACAGGCCTCGAAGACCTAAGGGGCCGGGCTCCCGGGGTCCCAGAAGGCTTTCAGGCAGGGGCTGGTGAAGGAGCTGAGAGTGAGGTGGAGAGGCGAGACCTTGCCATTCTGAACATTGGAGGAGGGTGGAACAGGAGTCTTCAGAGTCATAAATTGAATGATAATTCTTCGAATGATGGACCAAAGGTGGATAGATAGGGAGACTCACATGGACAAATCATAGAGAGAGACAGAGAGAGACATGCGTGGGGTGACATAGGGGGTGGAGTGACATAGCGCAAAAAGGGTGGATTGGGGACCTTTGCCCAAAGGATGCGAAGCATTGGCCAGCTTCAATGATACTGATACATGTAGATGGGTGTGGCTGGAATATGCCCTCAACCTACACATAGTTCATTTGCCCAGGTCCTATCACCAGGTTTTGATGGTACGCATCATATGTTGAGTCCTGGGCCGTGTGTCCCAAAAAACCTCCTTCTCGAGCCCCAAACAGCTCCACGAGTGGTTCGGTCGACATGATTGAGATGTTTGGATCTGGAGAGGGCTACCACCATCATCCACCAGCATCGCTTCACAGTTTTGGACCGGCAGAGGCCGGCAGCGCAAGTACACAGCAGCCCAGGCGGACACACTTCAAAGCACTGAGAGAAGCCCAACAGTTTTCGGCATGCATCTATAGACTGTTTGGTGAAAAGCATTTTCCATCATGGGTCTACGGTAGACCACCCACTTCGACCATAGGGCGATGAACACACCGAACTCGCCAACTCACCGGCCTCTGAAGGCTCGAGATCTCCAGCAGCGAAGGAAGCCATCAACGAGGAGCTGGCAAACGGCAGGTCCTGCGACGCGCTCCCGGTCGAGCAGCACGGCCGCCGCCGCCGGCGGTTTGCCCCTAACGATCCGTGGTCGTACCAAACCGACTGGATCCCGGAGGGTGCAATCACCTGCAAATGAGGACGGACTCCGCACCTTCTCCACGTTCGTCGCTGCTGGTGGCACCACGTTGGCTTCCCCGGCCCAGCCGCATCGCTCTCCGCAGCAGCGCACGCCGCTAGCCGGCGCGGCCACGGTGCTGGACGGAGGACCGTCGCAGGGCAGGCCGCAGTGGCAGGGCAGGTCCCAGGGCAGTCCGGTGTAATACCTGGGCCCACGTGCGTGTGCACCCGCGTGCGTGCTTGTGCGCGCGTGCATGCGGGTGAACAAGAAGTGCACATGTAGTGGACGGGCAAAACGCAGAATTCGGCAGGATGCGGGGTGGGGTTGTGGCAGGGGGAATGCGCCTCACGGGCCCTGGAAGAGGGGTAGGAAGCTTGGTGACCTGGACACCTTTTGGATCCTTTTGGGTTGAAGTTGATGACCATGTCTTTCCCGACCAGGTGGATGGATGAACCTGGGTGTAAACCCCAACGAGTTCCGCCTCGCTCCAGCGAGCTGCCCATCTGCAGGACCCGTTCATGGTGGGGAGGGAGTCCAGTCCTGGGTTGGGGGGTCCTGACTGCCAGGGCAAACTGGAGAAAAGGGTGATAAGACCTTGGACCGACGGCTACAGGTTTCTTAGGACAGACCCAACCTTATAGTCGAAATAGGATGAAATAGGGTTCTTCAACCACGATCTGCTGCTCTGGCGGCCACTACTTGCATGTAGGTAGGCCCGATCGGCCTCCAAGTACCTTCTGAGATGGTGCCAGGAGGGTCCAAATACCTTCTGAGGAGGTATGACTGGAGGCGTAGGGAGATAGGGATGCTCCAAATATATTTGCAAAAAGGGTTCCCCTCCTTAGGGGCTTGTCACCTACCCAGCCAACGCCTGAACATGCCCTTTCTGTCTTGCTTCGTTGCAGGCGGAACGAACATGGTCTACATTCTACATGCTGCCCAACACCCCGCGGGTCGCTTAAAAAGGCTCCTCCAGTTCCGCCGGCCCTTGGTCCAAGCTTTTGGTCCCCACCCGAAATCTGGTAAACCCATTCAACACAATCCAAAGAGAGAGGAGGTGAAGGACATGCTCCAGCCATGCTCCAGCCCATGTTCTTGCACCTGACCCCCTAAACCCCACCACGTCCCGACCCTGCAGACCACGTGGACTGCATGCGATCCGCACGGCCATGATGGGAGACGCAGCAGACCAAGGCTTCCACGCCGCAGGCGGATTGCCGCGACGCCGGACGGCAGGCTCCTGGGAGCTGGTCGACGTCACCGGTGGCATGGGCCATCCGCATGGTAGTGCTGGTTGACACGAGGTTGCGTCTGACCCCAATTAGACGGAAACAGCCAATAGACTACGTGTTTAAAAGCCAAAGGAATTGTTTATGGTTCTTCGACATCTACATCTACATAATATCTGCTCCACGCTCATAGTGACCCCCCAAAAAAATCAAAAAGTTTATCCTCTCCTCCAATTGAGACATGCAGAAATCAATTCCGTCTCTTTGAGGGAGGGCTTAACAAATGAGACCCAGTGGCCCAGTGGCCTACAATTTGGGTGTGATTTTATCTTTCTTTGGCTCAGAAACACCCAGATGGAGCTGCGTGCGCCTCTGTTCTCGAGCCATGTCCACCTCCTACCTCCAAGATCGGCAGTTCCCAACGACAGGATGGACAGACTAGTTCATGAGAGCTCGCTTCGAGAATCATGAATCAAACTTAATCAAACCCTCCAAAAAACAACGGAGCTTTTACAATGTCCCAAGGGGACTCTTTGATGCATTCAACTTCATTCAACACTAGGGCATCGTGCACCGCTCCGTCGCCGCCGCCCCGTCCTCCGAAGTGGCGGGCGTAGGCCTCGTCGCGGCAGGCCATAAAGCGATGGGGCCACTCATGGAAGCTGCACGAGCTCCTGGACCGTGACGTAGGTAGGTGCAGAACATGGCAGAACTGGAGATCCAGTCCCAGCCAGAAAAAGCTCTGCTTGTTGCATGTTGTTCCAATGAGGCAATTGAGATCGTAAATCGTGTACACTAAAAAGTGTTTGTTTCTGGTTGGGACGAGGTTTCCAGGCAGGTATTCCACTTCCATCGGCTTTTCTGTTTCCTTTCCTCACTGTCATCCCTGACCCTCCCGGTTCCCCGTCCTCTGCAACGCCGGGATCCCCGTGCCCAGAGCGAGGCGGTCGCGCAGCGCCAGGATGTCGCCCGAGAAGAGCACCATGTCGCTGCCAGAGCGAACCAAAACCTCCTCAAAGCGGACTTGACGAGGCGGACGTGGCTCGGACGTTTTTGTCGAAAAAGACAACCTCCAGCAGTCACAAGAGGTGCCGGACTTGGAGGATAGGGGTGCCCCTGTCACATCCACTCACTGGATGGGACTGAAAACCATCCCTTTGTGACTCCTGGCTTTTTTCAATCTTGTTCAACCTTCTTGGGCTTGTTCTTGTTTCGTTGGGAAGCCAGGCCCACAGAAAGGTTAAAGGTTATCCACTGACTGAGCTAGTCATGTTCCATCCTCTTTTTGAAGCCTTGAAGAACCACATTGGCAAAGTCAAGTCCAGATGTGTCTTTTGGCGTTGTTTGTTGTCCTGTTGCCTAATCAGGTCTTGTGATTTGGAGCTTCTTTCGACCACCCTGACATATTGGGCTCAATAGAGGGTCGCCCAGGTTTGGGAGGTTTGGGATCGAGGACACTATGCCTGAGAGTCGCCTCATGACTCAGATTTCAGTAGATTCTGACTTCCCAGGTAGGGCCAAACTGAGTCATTGGAAGCTCTGGGAGGCCCACATTCCGCATCCACATTCCGCCCGTCACCAGCCAGCTGGTGGCCACCGGGCACCCCGCCGGCGCCTCGTCTTCGACCCGCTCGTGTGGCCACAAGGCTTGGAAGGACTCCTGTGCTGCCACGCCTGCAGGCACCACATCGGGATGGACATGGTAGAGGCCTCAGACATCAGATCGACCAAGGAATTCCAACATCAGGGAGGCGTGAAGTCGTGCTGTGTTTGCGGGTGTTCTGTCCGAAGGCCACCAAGAGAGACGGAAGGAACCCTTCCACCGTTGAATCAAATGTTCTTCCACCGTTGCGGCACGTTCTTCACTTCACATGGTATAATGATGACGCGTAACCCTTCCCCTGCGGAACCCGGAACATCAGGGAACATGGGAGGGGCCTTAGATACCCTCCCCCCTACAGACCCCCCTACAGACCCCCTAGTTGGTACCCCCCATCAGGGAACCCAAAACTCACTCACTGGGTTCTGCGACTCGTCGGAAACGTCTCGGATCGTCTGACTTTCGAAGGCTCCGTCGTGCACCTGTGCTCTCTTTCTCCGTCTTTCGCACCAAAAATGCACCAAAGGATGGTCAAAAAGGATGGAGATGTTTTTCGGGAATTTGTTTCAGGTTTTTTCCGGGAATTGTGTTCACGTTTTTCCCCTGTTTTTGCCTTTGCTTCTGCTGGGAGTGCTTTACAAGCACTGGGAGCAGCAGAAAGGGCAGGGGGACGAAGCACCAAAGCCAGCGTGACAGTGACAAAGGGAGGGAACAGAAAAGGTATTCCACTTACTAGGGACTTCTTTGCGGTTGTCTTTAGCTTCACTGGTTTTGGGTTTCTTTGGGCTCGGTTTCTTGTCTTTTAGGGTTTCTTTTAGGCGTTCTTCCGGAAAAGGCATCCCACTTAACGAAGGAGAAGTAGGAGTGAGGAAAGAGGAGAGAGGAGTTATAATAGGGAGTTCTCTGCGGCTGTCTTTGGGTTTCAGTGGTTGTGGGTTTCTTTGGGCTAAGCAAAGTAGAAATCCACCTTTGTGGCAGCGTCAACGCAAAGAAACTAGTAGTTGTGGTAACTGTGGTAAGACTCGTAGCGGGGTGGTCCGAGTGATAGAGGTATTGGAAATAGTAGGGGTGGTGGACAGTGGGAACTATTTAAGAAAAACGGGAGGGGGTGCGGGGGAGGGCGCAGCGCCTCCCCCGCAATGCAAATCAAATATAGACAGCGCTGGGCTGCTTCGTTTCTTGATTGGTGTAATTCGGTGTCAAAGCTCAAGGTGAAGGTCTTATCATCCAACTTTGTGGCAGTGTCAATGCAAAGAAGATAGTCAGCAGAAGCAAAAGCAGAAGCAAAAGCAAAGGCAGAAGCAAAAAGCAAAAGCAGAAGGAAAAGCAAAAGCAAAAAGCAAAAGCAGTAGGTTTAAAAAAACAACGGAAAAAAATAGGGGTTCCTGGTCAAAATGGAACGTCACAAGGATGCGCCTTCCAACAACTTGGAGCTGGTACCTTGACCGCTGGCACCTCTTAGTCAAAAAGGGATCTGCTTGGAAGGCCAGCGGGGAATGGCACCTTGAAAAACCATGCTGTGCACACTCCAGTAGTGCATCCACCTAACCGAGGGTGGCCAGAAAAGAAACCCAATCCACACCTCCTGAAGCGCCCCCTGATTTTCGGGACCCCATCTAAGCCCCATCTAATCCCCTTGCAGAGGTTCATGGGAGTGTCCATCCCTTCGGTGAATCGGGCTTTGAGTTTCAGACCTGTCCGTGCATTGCTGCACCCCGTCACGTCCGAAGTCCGAACCCAACAGCCACAGGGGCGGAACATGTAGGCGAAGTAGTCGGGGGTGCAGTTCAGACCCACCGTCTCGTTGAGGCCATAGGCCTTGACAGAGTTGATGCAATCAGCGACCGCACCGGTACAAGGTTCGGAGCCACCACAGGTGACGTTCCACCGTCTATAAATTGCATGTCAATCAACCACGACATGTCAATCTACCACAGACCACGGGGATAACCACAGGTCGCTTTCGTATGGAGCTGGTCTCAGATCCAAGTGTATCAACTCGCACAGCTTGGAATCATTGGACCTCTCCTCACCCCTCCCTTCACTGGCAGTCCAGCGCCTCATAGGCTGGGCAGTTCCGACAATCCAGCGTGCTCGGCAGCACCAGGCGCCGCCCCAAGGCCTTCGCCACCTCCAGCGCCGCCGCCAGCGGCGCCAAGTCCGCCGCCAGCGGCGCGGGCGCGGCCGGAGGAAGCGCGGGCACCGGGTGGTGGTAGCGGAGGAAGCGCGGGGAGGGGCCAAAGCGATCCTGAGGAAGCAAGGAGGTGATGAAGAAAAGTCTTCTTGGGGAGGTGGTGCGACTTTTTAATGTTCGGAAGTCTGCATGTGCTCTTGTTTTGGAAAGGCTGTTGATATCGTCGGTTCTTCACCCCCGGCGTTCTAAAGCAAAGCCTGCCAACCTTCAGCACCGTGGTGCAAAACCTTCATGTCAACCCTCGACGTCCCTCCTCATCTTCGATTGAGGTGAAGCTCTTGGAATTCAGATCCGCCACTTTCGTTTGTTTCCCGAATCCTCAGGATCTTTGGCCCCTGGTGGAAGTCCCGTCTGACCCATCTGACCCGCTAGCCGCTAGCTAGCCGCTAGCAGCTGCCCAGGCGCCGGCAGATCATCCACATACCTGGGCAGCAAGAAGTGAAACATCTTCAGAAATGAAGACCGCAGTCGATCGCCGTCGGCCACGTCAACATGGCCATTGTAACTGGCCTCTTAAACGTGGTCTAGACAAGCTGTTCATCGAGGCACCCACCATGCGCATCCATGCGGAAGAAGTACTCATGTTCCTCTTCCCTGCTGGAATGTTTGCCGTGTTCTAGAGATTTGGGAACAATGATGCTGCAGGGAACTGACTGCGACCAGTTCCCATGGTCTCTCACCAGCAACCCCCAGGGGCAACCCTCACCTGCCCCGGTCAGGCCACATGTTGTTGTGGAGTACTCGATGACTATGTCAAATGATGTCAAATATTGTCAAATAAATGTCAGAGCATGTCAAGCATCTTTGCTACCCTGCCTACAGTTCCCTCCCACTCCCTCAACCAAAGATCGAGCAAAGGCTAAACGAAACTCTCTCAGTTTCCTCCTACCCCTCTCTCTTCACAAGGGGAATGTCCATCACATTTATCACCACCCAAGCTGCCCTAAGCTCCTACACTTTGTGCCAACCAACCTCGCCACCAAGCTTGCTGATTCCTTGCGCATCCAAGCAGCCATACCTGTCGATCCTCCATATAGTAGCTCTTCGGCCCGACACCATTCGCATGCGCTGCAGCGGGTCTTGCAAGACCGTGTTGGAGGTGCGCCCGGCGCCAAAAGAAGTTCACTCCATTGGCGAAGACCTCAGGTGCGCAGCTCTGAGCGTAGCTCTTCCGTACTTTTCGGAAGATGCCACAAGCCTTTCATGATGATGGGGCCTGGTTGCAGGCCTTGTTCAAGAATGGTGATTTGCTTGCTTGATGACTGTTACAGATTTCTTAGGGCAGACCCATGGCTTCTGTAACATGTTCCCCAGTCTTGCGGAATTGGGGCGTGTATGTTCCAAACAACCAAGAACCTATCACACCTGGAACTCGTTAGCGGAAATTTAAGCTGCGCCGCAGCCAACCCCAGAACAAGCCGTGGCCCACCTCCAGCACGTTGATGTTCCAAGTTTCCGATCAGTGTAGAACAGTTGAGGTCCAGTATGTTCCCAGTCGAGTCATCGGCAAATTGAACAACTTCTCCAGCCGCCAACACCCGCCCAAAAAAGATTCCCCGATGTCTCAACAGCTTCGGTCGCACGGCTTCCACCGACCCTTCTCCACTTGCACGGACGGATGGGAGGCGCCTTGACCGGATCCAGGACGCGGATCCTCAGCGCGCCCTGACCGCCCTGGCCGCGCGTTTGGCCGCCTGGTGACCGCCCCGTGCGGTGTGGAGAGGCGGTGTCAAGGAGTGAGCTCCGGACCGCTGGTGCTGGGGTTGGAGGCGAAAACGATCCAACGCCTCGGGGGCCTCAAACTTGGTCCGAACACGGAGTGGCGTTGGTTGGGGCCTGACTTTCAGGAAGAGGTGGGTTCCTTTGGAGAGTGGGCTCCATCCTTTTCTCTAGGCATTGTCCGGCCCAAATGTCAAGGGTGAGCAAAGATGGATGTTCCAACAAGGCTACCACCTCGCTGGTTTTCGATGTGGCACTTTTTTCAGTCGAATCACTTCAATTCACATGAGAAACATGGGGCCCCTGTGCCATCCCCTTGCCCCTCCGCAGGCTCTTGACTCAATAGTGCGATGGGCCAATAGGCTCAAAAGATCTCAAAAGAACAGGAAGACCCACGCATCTAGCCCTGGCCGAGCCTAGGCTGGTAGAAGCTTCGAGCTCATGGTCCAAGTAGAAGCCACGGATGCAGGGCGCACACTCGCTGGCCTTCCTTCGCACAAACCTCAGGTGTAGCGGCCGCTCGCTGCGACGCCGCCGAGGTGGAGGTCCCGGCCCAAGCGGAGGCCGGGTCTGGGCCACGTTTCGCACGACGCCCTCTGGAACTACCAATCCTTAAGAGCATCCCATCAGGAATCTTCGGGAATACCTCAAGTGCATCCGCCAAACCCCAAAAACACCAAATGATCAGCCATCCCATCAGGAAAGACACATCACATCCATTCACATCCTTTTTTTTAACAAAAATGTATCTCTGAACATCGATCGCCTCCGAGAGAAATACCTCAGTCCACCAGAAAATGTCTCGAGGTGGTGGCGTTTTGAGAAACCTCCAGCAGCTAGGTAGGGGACTAGCTCGAGCTCTAGGGGCTATAGGGGCTAGGTGGTGACTTGTAGCTCCAGCTTTTTTTCTGGGTGGAGATGTAGCTATTCCGTTTCAGGGACCTCGATTAAGACACGGCTCTCGCTTCGATCACTCTCTGCCCGCTTCGGCTCTAGCGGCTTGTTGAAGACTCGCTGGTCGAAGGGATCTCGAAGCAGGCGCCCCGGGAGCACTGCATGGTGGTTCTCCTGCAGCCGGGGACCAAACCACCGACTGGAGATCTTGGAGTGTGTTCCATCATGTTCCACATCCATGGAACAGGAGTACATCTCCAAGCAACTTCCCACAGGACATCCCGCATGAAACCAAGCCCAAACGGGCCAACCTCCCGATCCCCGTAGGGGAGGGGGGGGGGGAAGTGGAAACCACCCGATCCCGGTCGTCCAAACATGTGGTTTTTCGGCGATGGCATGATTCTCTTTGTCCTTTCTTCAGACTCAATCGGTGCGAGTGAAAGCCGCGTTCAGGTCTGCTGCCTGCTTCTCACTGGTCTGGCTGGTGGTTGCAACATGGTGCAACTCACGGGCAAAATCCGGAGTCGGTGGGATCAATCATCCCAGGAGTTGACCTGCGTATGTAAAGAGGCCAAAACCACCACGCAGTGGTGCAGAAGCCGAAAAACCAGTGAACACCCCTGGACCCAACGATCTGAGCAAGCCATGACCTGCAGAGGGACGCCCCAAGCAGTCTGACATGTATCTGTATAATGTTGATATGAATTCCTTCGGCTGCTAACGAGACAACTGGCATACAACCAAAAACAGGGACACGACGTCAGGTCGCGCCCACCGTCCCCTTCCCGACATCCGAGCGAAAAAAACGAAAAAACGTCCGGATGCGAGCTGAAAAACCACCACCCCCACCTGGAGGAATTGTTCCAGAAGCTGCTCAGCTCCCCCCTTTGGCCGCGCGTAGATGAAGCCGGTGCTTAGATCGTCCTGGCGCGGCGAGCTCAGCTCAAAGGAGGCGACCCAAAGGCACACTCAGCCAGACGCAGAGACGAAGAGACGTCGGGTGAATCTCGGAAAGTGCTTCTGGGTGCCTAACACAGAAATCGGGATGACATTGGGGATGAATACGGCGGGCTAATATAAGTCATGGGCGGCCTCCAGCCGGGACACGTACCTTCATCAGGATGGTCCCGGTAACCTTCGAATCTCTTGGGCTGCAAAAGGTCCTTTTCAGGCTCCAGGAGGTGCCTGTTCCAGCTCGCACGAGCCCCGCCACCCGGCCTTCTATCGGCCAAAGCGACGGACACCGGCCAACCCAAAAAAGGGACACTGGCCTCAGGTCTCACCCAAGGCTTCCAGAGGTACTGGTGTACCTGATCCAGATGCTCCGTGGCGATCTCCAAGTCCGCATCGAAGCCCAAGAGGGGAAAGGGGTCCTAGACCGGACCAAGTGCTTGGACTCCATGGTCTGCCACCCCGGAAGGCATGCGCGAGGCATGCCTTTGGTTCTTCCCTTTTCGTTGTTCTGCCGAATTTCTTCGATATGGCCGTAGAGGTGTTGAGGTTCGGTGCCACGGTCGACTTGAAACAGTGGAGCTCTTGCTGAGAAAAGGACGTCCAGGGTCTTGGAGGAAAGGAACACATTGCAATCTACTGGTCTTACACTCCCAAAAACTAACATAGACCCTGACAATGGTCGCATGGAAGACTATTTTCCTCTACCAACCAGGGGGTTCAGGTTCCATGTTAGTCTTCCAGGGTGTAATCATGTTTTTCCAAGGGTCCAAGTTCATCCTGCTAAGGGAACTCATTGCGAAGCGAGTCTCGCAGTCGTTTGGCATGACCAAAGAAAAACCTCCGGCAACAGTCGTCAGACAACGCGCTCCTGGAAGAACACGACATCACTGTCGCACACCGCCAGGGACAGATTCTGCCTGGGAAGAAGAATGATTTCTTCGACGAAAGGGCGGGAAGGTCTCCTTTGAGGATTGCGGTCAAGCTATGCGAGCTATGCTTCGATGTGTCCTGAGGCCGTAAACCCTTCTCAAAGACTGAAATCTGCAGGAGATGCTTTTCTACCCAGGTGTCGAGTGACACATGGATGTCAACGAGTCAGCTGTATGAGTCTTGCAAGTTGTCGTATTGCAATCATTGAAGCAACCAACACTTCCAAATAGACTAAGAACATCCCCTGACAAACCAATCATGTCATGTACGATTCACATGTTGGCCAAAATCATGCAGGTTTTATGCGTTTGGTGAGAAATGTTGCTATTCACATACTCGGTGCTAAAGAATGTAAATGGAACATTGTCGACTGGGAAGGATGCATTCGAACCAACTCGAACCACCATGGTGCACCCTTTGGCAGGCATGAACATGCGTCGTCCATGCCCAGTTGAACATCAAAGCGCGAGACAATCGCCCGAAATTGCGTGAAGGTGTGTAAATACGACAGCCGCGCGGCATGCAAGTACGTGAAATTGCATGAAATTGGTTCTTATCGATCCTTGCACAAGCGGGATTTGTTTGATCAAAGCCAACTTGGGTTGAACAAGCGGGGCCTGACCCGAGAAATCTGTCCGACCATTGAATCGAGCTGTCGCTTTGAGTGGTGGTGCCGCCTTCTTTGGCGGTTTGGTACACTCTTCGCGCTAGAATCTGTAAGTACCAGCAGTCACAAGACGGGGTGCGATCCATGGAGGTTAGGGGTGCCCAGAACATCCACTCACTTATCCCTAAACACCACCCCTTTGTGACTGCTGGTAGAAGTAACTAGCACGTGTTTGGATTCATAGGGATCTCAAAAAAAAGGCACTGATCTCCGGCTGCCGCAACTGTGGCCGAGTGGCTGGAGACCAACGAGCAGCACTTGCCATCGGAATTTCCAAATGAGGTCGTCCACTTCCAGAGTCGACCTCATCCGAGCGCGAGAGAGGCGGATGCGGAGGCCGAGGCCGTCAAGTCAAGTCGTTTGGGGTCGAGTCAAGTCAAGCAAAGAAGCGTTGGATGAAGGTGGACCGCTGTTGCTCTGGTGCTCTTTGACGCTTTTCATCTCCTTTTGATCCATGCGAAACCAGCTCTAGAAACTAGGGCAAACCCCACGTCATGACACGTCCAAAGGAGTCCAAAGGCGTCCCCCTACGTTCAATGGATCCATGGGACTCGAAAGGCCGAGACGAAGCCTGGATTGAGTGGTGTAGCTTCTCTCGAGATCCCAACCGCCACATGCAAACCATCAGGAAAAAGATGGCGACGGGACGTGGTTTCCCTCAGGTCCCCAAATAGATGTGGGCATGTGTGTCCCATACATTCTGAACGTGGGGATCTACGAACTTCTATCGAAAATCACTTGGGTTCTATATAGACCATATAGTGGGGGTCTACTTAGTGGGGGTCTACTTCGTGGGGCTCTACTTAGTGCAGGTCTTTTGCACCATGCAGGTCGGCACCGCGATCGGGTGGCTCCGGAGCGGGCTCCGTGGAGCACCAGTCCGACCCCAAAAATGGCTGCCAACCAGAGGTGAATCCGAGTCGACCACCTCGAAGGACCCGCCAAAACCCGGGGAGAATCAACTGGGATAGTCGAACTCGGGTACATCTTCAACCTCTGTTGGAAAAGGCCTGTGAAAAAGGTGCCATGATGACCAACAGTTGCTCAGTTTGCTGCGGAGCCTCGGCGGGGGGCACAAAAAGCGCAACGAACGAACGAACGAACAAACCAACCAGGCACCGAAATCGGGCGTCCCGGCTGATGGAGCACCACGTGGAAGCCGAAGGGCTGCAACCTGGTGGAACGCCAACGGTCTGCGCTCGAGGCTCCCTCCCTCCGCGCGAGGTGTGGCCGCACGTGACACCGTGCGTTCCCGCGGGTCACGCGAACGGGCCACGGAAGTGAACTACGATGAGCTCCTTCACTTCGTCCTGTGGGGGTGGGGGAAATTGTGCCTCAACAAGTGGGTCAAGAATCTTCTAACAGAAGGGATGTGCACAGAGATGCATCTGGCAGATGCTCTCCAACTTGTATTAGTTGAGGTGCAGCAAAATCCACACAGTTTCCCCAACTTGAACGATTAAACGGTCCATGGGTTGGTGCATTGAGTGGCCTCCAAAGTGTCAGAGCTCACCCGCCAGAAGTGCCAGGAGGTCCCTACCTGCCTTTGGACAAATTGAGCATTAAGGCTTTAAGAGTAGCGTCTTCCGACCCTGCATTCTTAGCCGACAAAAAGATCAGCTCACAAGCATAGATCGAGAATATAGAATATGAATGAAAGTGGAACTGGCTGGGAGGCTTCTTTGTGTCCGTATCTGACCCTATCTGGCCGAAACATGAGAAAGGAGTTGGCTTTAAACTCCAACCCATGAGACCTTGAAGCAGACTGCCGAAACGGGACTGCTGAAAGGGCTGGGCTGGCTTTGTCGGGATCAAGGGGATTCCCTTCCCATCAAGTTCCCCGACCAACGGACCCAGAAAACCCACAACCCCCGCAGATATGAACAGGAGTCCATCCCCGCAACCCTTTGTCAACCCCCGGAGAACGGAGTTCTTGTTCTTGCTCAAGGTGATGGAACACCCAACAACCCGGTGGGCAGAAGCCCGTTTCTTGCGGATTGGCGACGATCTAAACATTCAGGGGCCGTTCTTCGTGAAAGCACGGTAAAAGGCAGTCTTGGATTTGGCACCAACCAACCACATGGAAAAAAGACCTGGAAAGCCTTCCGCTTCTTCAGTGGGCCCATGTTTCCCCCGCTTTGCCTCATCCACACCGCTGAGGAACTCCTGTTGCGCCTGCTCGTCCAGCGCGACCAGCACCAAGCGAGCTTCCAGTTGCGGAACATGCCGTCGCACCGAGAGCGCCAGGTTCAGCGCCTGGCACGCGCTGGATGCCGCTGGATGCTGGAGACGAGAGGCATAGAACGGAAATGAACGAGAGGTTTTTGGAGCCCAGGCAGGCCACCCATTTTCAATATTTGTCTCCATAGGCAAACCACATTTTGGGTGAGTATTGACGATTAAAAAAAGGTCACTCAGGTCTTACAGTAGGCAAATAATTCGATCGTAGACTCGACCAATGCAACAAGAGTCCCGCCAAATGTCGTGATCATGCCTCCTGTGGGGGAAGTGTCGCTCAACTGACTCGCCAGCCAGCCAGCCAGCCGAGGCTTGGCCTGGGCCTTCTGAAACCGTTCGGGTGAAAGGAGCGGGTAATGCAAAAGGAGCCTCTGGTATGCATTATATGCGCCCTAATTCCCTAATCATTACAATTAGGCGAGTGGTGCATACATCATTTAAAGCTTGCATGGTGGCTAGCTGAATGGTTCTAGGATACAAGATCCACACATCTAAAGAGTTGGCCCCGGGGTTCACGGACACAATCCACCAGGTCACCAACTCCCTGTTTGATTGTTTCTCCTCAAACTTCAGATGTGCCAAACTCAAGCCCTTCAGGGCAATCCAACATCCATGAGAAGCACCCCCCCCCACCTCCACCGACCTCGGACAACGGCGCCTGCCGCGCGAACACAGCTCCTCCGGTGCTCCAGGTCACCAGCAGCGGACCGTCCCCACTGGCGCGCGCGAGCTGGGCGCCCAGAGGGGCCAAGTCCTGCCGAGGGCGGTGAGAATCGGCTTCGGTGCCCGGACAGATGGGGCGCCACGAGCATCGGCGGTTTGGGGATGGTGACTGCTCTCAAAGAGTCTTCTGTGCTCACGGTGACTGCTCTCCCTCGCTGGGGGGGAGAACATCTGCGCCAGCATCGGTGACTCACATGAATCAACAATCAACCGAACGCGCGCATGTGTTGTGAGTATCACCAAAGACTTGGGTGCGTCCCACCGTTCACTAGATGATGATGCGTGTCTTGCGTCTTGGCATGTTCGAAAGGCCCTTTTCCCCTAAGCTAAGATGCTGCCGGTGGACTAGCCCACGGCGGGTACACCCAAGAAAGGCCATGGTGGCCAGGACCTTCGACGGTGCCGCTCACCTGCAGCTTCTCACTGGTCGCTCGTCAAGTGTGCACACGGGTCGCTTCAGCTTCTGCAAAGCACCTTTGGCATGAGTCTACTGAAACATTATGTACAGCCAGGTTCTGCCGAAAGAGTCTCACAGCCTCCGCGTAGACCAAACCGTCGATCTCATCCTGGTAGCCTTGCAGGATGGAGGTATCATATAATCCATCTGCATCCTTCGCATGCTGCCCCGGGCGCGCGTTGTGAAACTCCGAGCTGTGGCAAGGCCCTCCGAACATCGCGTGGAACAAACAAATGGACAAGTCCCACTCCTCAGGGGCAACAAAAGCAAACTGCAAAACTCGTCAGATAGTGGTCGTGGCAAACTTTGAGAAGAACAAAAGAGTGTCGGTATGTCTGCATGTATGCCTGTCCGTCCGTCCGTCTGTCCGTCCGTCCGTCCGTGCGTCCGTCCGTGCATGCGTGCAGTGAAGTGTAGTGTACATCAGGTGTGAAATTACAAGTTCGTGCAAAGCACTGTAATGTAATGCGGATATGCATGTAGCTTTTCACATCAAAAGGTTAACCTTTTTGTGCAAAATTAGTCTATAAACCATACTTCATGTAAACACCCCATAATGTGAAATCAACCAGTGACTCGGGCAGCTGGAAGTGAGATCTTGGTAAGTTCGCCCCTATCAAATGATGGTCGTTTCTCCATCTCTTCTTCTTTCGTGTGATGTGCGTCGCACCTCAGTCAGCCCCACGAAGGCAAAGCCTTCCCTCAGCCTCTGGACCGCTTGATGCCCCAAAGCTAGATCGCGTGGAGGCTGGTGCCTGGACCGCCGAGCTGCGAGCCGCGCTTGGAACGTCGGGGCCTAAACGCCATTGGAAGGCCACTTGTGTCGGACCAGGAATTTGGGGAGTCCCTTCTTCAACATGAGCAATTTGGTCATCCAAGAATTGCTGCACTTGAGTTTCAACAAATCCTGCCGCTTTGTTCTTGGTCCTGCCACTCGAAAAAACCGGAACCCTGAAGGCTTTGATGTTCAGGGATGTTGCAGGATTGGAAGCTATGCAACTGGTGCGATGGGAGCGAGGTGCCGCACCTGGGGGGCGACAATGGCTCCAGGCTGCACATGTTTGGATGGAGAGTGAGTAGATGGAGCCCCCCATCTACAAGATGACAAGGGCAAACCAAATGACATCCTGGGGTTTGTGCCATGCTCGCACGCACTTCATTGGAGTAAGCTTAACGTCCTTACAGAGCTGGGCGCCAGGGATCCGACGTTGCTTTGGGTCAGCTCGTGCTGAGCAGCTCAGACCCGTGTCTTCTCCTTTCCGCCCGACAACCGGCACTTTCCGCTGCGAATTTTGGGCATGGTGTCCTACCAGCAACCCCGAAGGGGTGGTTGATGTACACCCCTTAACCTCTTTTCGGGGCTATAAAATGCTATAAATGGAAGCCCCTAGGGTGTCACTCTATGTCTTAAGTCTCAAGGCGGGTTTGTTCGAGTTCAGCAAAGGTTTCGCAACACAAACATGCGATCTCTGACACAGCCACTATGCGTAGGTCGTTGTGTTGCTAGTAATTGTAGTCAACTGCGGTCAACTGCATCCTCAAGACCAACATGTCCCAATGTTCACTTCTCCTAGGGCCACATGCTGCATAGATTTTTATCATCCTGCAGTCACAAAGGGGTGCTTAATGGAGGTTAGGGGTGCCCATTATCCACTCACTTAAGGACTAAAAACCACCCCTTTGTGACTCCTGGATGAAAGGCTCGTACTTGAGTTAGGAGCTCATTTGCAGACGAAATGCTCTGTCCGTCTCTCCCCCCCCCTCCTCCCTCCTTCCAATCGGTCCGCAGCTCCCCCGTCCCCGTCCGCCGCGGCACACGAAGGGTATAATGTCATGTGGGGAGGCGATCTGCGCAGCCATCGTGCCCTTGAAGGCCTCCAGGAGGTCTTGCAAAGGATATCCTGTCGGAACCGATCCGTCTTCGTCCGGATCCGTTCGGGTCAGGCGGCTGAAGCGCAGCGATGGCAGAACACCGTTCGGCCGTGAACTGGCGTGAAAGAGGCGAAGAAGACCCAAAACCGTTCGATGCTTCATCCACATCCCCCTTGACTGGGAATATCCGGCCAGAACTCCATGTGAAAAAGAGAATGCCGGCTATGAAATACACCATGGACCATAGAGAATCAATCATGGGGGATCCCAACACATTGTCACATCTGAAAAGAATTTCGATCAGATTTCAGACACCCAGTTGATCGTTGTGCCAAATCGTCATGACTTGGAAAAGGCAGCCAATAGCCGCTACTTGCTACCTGCCAAGTCACCCTTGAACCTCACATCTTTGGGACACATGGCTCCAAGAGAATCGTGGCATCGAGCTTCCCCAGTTTCTGGGTCGAGGAAGACTGGCCCTGTCATCGTGCGAGGTGCTGTTCTCCGGTCGTCTATCTTGGTCCATGACCCTGGTGACCCCCGCCGATCACACCAGAACTTTCCAGAATCCAAGCATCCAGTGTAGGAGAGATTGCAGCGAAACAGAAACTTACCTGAGCAAAGATTTGATTCGACGGAGCACGGCCTCCTGGCCTACCTCCGTTTCGAAGGTTGGGGTTGGGTGACAGGGGGGTCTGTGCCTACCGAACCTGAGGAGATGGAACCCAAAACCCAGCCAGTTGCTATCCTTTTCACTCTCCTCCAGTCCCCTCAGGGATTCGCAGATCAATTCGATGTGCGGTCCAACCGTGCCACAACCACAACGTGGTCCTTGGTCGCCCTACCGCGTACGGAAAAAGGATGACATATGATGACATGGTGTGCCAGAAGGATGTCGAAAACAATCGGCCCAAAGAAAAACGACCTCTATCTCGAACTCCCTGCTTCCAGGAAGCTGGAATCTGGATTCGAGAAATCCTCCAGCCAACCATGTCCATCGTAGTAGGCGCTCAGCACACGTTGTTCGGGTTGACGGAAGAATCCCACCAATTTGCCCTTCCTCCTCGCATACTCCGTGGCGTTGCCCACCGGCGAATGCATAGCGGAGGGATGTTCGTAGCACTCCAAGAAGTTCCTCGGACTTAGCCAAAAGGGCCCGGACAATAGTGAAAGCATCATAAAGCCCTCAGGAGTCACGCATTATGTAGCTCTACTAGACTCTTGATTCATACCCCCACCACATTTGGATTGAAACACCTCTTCACGTGGAGGGTTTCAATCAAGAGTCTACATGAGCGAAAGACATGGAAAAATAGAAAATCTACTCTCAGCACTCGTTCAGAAGATCGGATTGCAGAAGGACTGGCACATCGCGAAGACGGGGTTGAAGCATTCGTGTGGCGCCAACAGCGACAGATCAAAGTTTTCACCCGCCGACGGGCAAAAGTGGTGCATGTTGATCAGCGTGTTCACAAAGGTGGTGCCACATTTCGGGATATGCAGCCAGAACATGGGAAGAGCTGCCTGAAGTCTCCTGTCTGTCTCATCCTCCTCCAGGACTCTGAGGTGCCGCTGCAGGAGCTCGACGCTCCCGTCCACACACTCCTCCACAGAACTCGCCCAAGTCGAATGCCAAAGGCACAGGAACAGGAGGCCATGTCGCCTTGCCGGCGTCGCGAGAAACCCCATCGCTGGGCCAGGTCTGGCCCTCCGCCAGTGAAAGATTCACCGCGGCACCGGGGGCGACGCAGTCAAAGGCGAGGGGGTTCGCCTCGCGTCATTTGCGGTTCGGTAAGAGCTGAAGGAGCCCAAATGGCGCCATTCGACGAGTCCTGGACTGTCTGTCTCTCTCTCTGTCTGTCTGTCTGTCTGTCTGTCTGTCTGCCTGTCTGCCTGTCTGCCTGCCTGCCTGCCTGCCTGCCTGCCTGCCTGCCTGCCTGCCTGTCTCTCTCTCTCTCTCTCTCTGTCTCTCTGTCAGGCATGACTCCTTGCCAAGACAGATTCCTACTTCAGGTTACCCAAGCATCCGAGTCGATAAGACACCTGCAACCGCCTGCAACCGCAAGCTGCCGTCGATTTCCAGGACCTTTCCCAAAACATCACCATTCAAAAACATGTCCGGTCCTATGGCCTGAACCGATTGAGTTTGGTCCTTCACCCCAACACCATGAACACCATGAACACCGAGACGCTCCCGCGGTTCCACACCGCGCGCGCGCGCGTGCGCCTGCCACTCCGCGCGAGGACGAGGCACTCGTCGCGCCGAGTGCCACTCGTCCGCGTGACGCGGTCTCATCGGAGTCGGCGCCAGGCCCAGTGCCTCGGGGCGAATTGGGGACGCAACGTCGGTGATGGGGAGGTTCTTGGGGGCCCGCCATTCGGTCAAACCTGGCCAGCACGTGTTTTGGGCGGTTTTGGGACTCGAAAACCATCGGCGGTTACCGTATACCATGTAGGTAAGATTGGCATGAAGCCAGCAGCCAGTTGATTGATGATGGTGTTGATCCGAATCCGATGTCGTCAATTGTGTAACAACTTTGGTGGGCAGAGCAGCCGCAGCAGCGGCGATCTCTGCGCCACGCTCGGAAGAAGCTGGCAGCTGGACGGTGATTCCATTTGGCACGCTGTTCTTTCAAGCTCGCCAGCCTCAAAACCTCTGAGTCCTAAGCCCCTTCATCGTCCTCTTGGCTCCTTTGAGTTCGTGGAACCGAGCACGGAGAAACGGCGAAGGGACCGGTACAAAACACCAGCCGTGAAGCCTCGACCGGTCCCTCTGAGGGAAGTGGTCCTCTGGGTTCCTCGCACTGCCCAGCACCACCCAGCACTCCATCGCACCACACCCTCGCTTCGCCTCGTAGCGCTTCTGCGCCCACGACATCAGCAAGTCCCTCGCCGTGGCGTTCGCCGCCCGGCACATCCTACGTCTCCGCCGGGCGGGACGCGGAGGACCATGGGCAGTCGGATGGGAGGAGCGTTTCAGATGGGAGTCGGGGGGCCGACGCGAGCGGGCCCGGAAGCTTCAGAAGGTCGACCTGACCGGGACCTCGGGATGTGCCAACCGAACAAACCCAGACCGAGACCTGGCAGATTCTGAAGGACCGAGACCTGCAAAAGCTCCGGTTTAGGAGTCCAAAATGGCTTCACGTGCAACGTCCTCTGGAGCCGATCATGAACTGGACCAGTCAGCTGGACGGCTGCCTGATGGGCACCTCCGATGCACGGTGCTGGCGCCAGGCGCTTTCGGGAGTGGTGCTAAGCGTATCGCTCGCCCGTATCTCACAGTAAGTTATGTCCAAGTGACCCCAACAAGAACCAGCAGAGGTTGAAGAAGCCTATGTTTGACTATCCTTCTTTGGTACCCCAGGTGACGCGTCCTATTTTCAGGTCACCTAACCTCTGTTGGAAAACTGGCGTCCCTACATGGCAGACATAAGGCGTCGACGAAGCGACGGAAATGAGAATCCAAACTTTCCCACACCTCACGGTGGTCGATCCGATGTCGCAAAAAAGTGGGAGCATTCATGTAGACCTTCTTGATTTAAAAACACATACCAGGGATCACAAAGGGGTGGTCCGGGGTGGTGTTTGGTCCCTAAGTCCCCTAAGTGAGTGGATAATGGGCACCCCTATCCTCCAATAGGCACCCCTTTGTGACTCCTGGTATGAAGAGATATCCATTGGAGAGAACATATTGACTCCAATCAACCGTCTACATGAGGGTGGTCCTGGATTTTTTCCTGATTGTTCCTCGACGTTTACGTTTAAGCCTTAAGTAACCACTCTGATGATGTGGAAGTCGATCCCATCATACACGTACTGGCTGCCCCACCTGCGCTGCTGGCCACCAACACCACAGCTGCCAGGTCCGCCAGCCGCATGCCATGAGCCAGTGTGGCTGATAGGACGTCTAGAAGCTTCGGCGGACTGAGCCGTACTCTCAAGAAACCATAAGAAACCCACTTGGGTCAGTTTAGGGGCAAATGAGAAGCTTGAACTGTTCTTGCTTGATTGATGGATTCCTATTCTTCATATTTATATGTAGCGCATGTGCTGCCTGTAGGACGGTTCCAGGACCTCGCATTTGAACTCAGGCGGTTTGGCTTCGGGCTTCTCCCCACCAGGCGACCACACGTGGATGGCATGGTTTGAATATTGGTTGGTCTGTCGGATGACCATGTTGCATAAACCACCATGATTTTTCCAGCCGGATGTGGCAAGAAGGGCTGAAGCAGGGTGTCCATGACGGCTTGTCCATGAAGCAGGGCGTTTCCTGCCATGGCCACTTGCCGTGCCACCGGCTGAGCTAAGAAGAAACATCCGTTTATGGTTCTCATATGTTCTCACCAGGTATTTGCCCGAGGTGGAGGCTTTCAAATCCAACATGCACGCACTCTGCGCAGCATCATCAGCGTTCGCAGGCCAAGAGCCTCGCTCGGCCGCTCTAGTTCACCTCACAACTGCAGGGATTGAGTGGGCTCCGCGCACCCCACATCACCTGAGAACCAGTCCCACTCTGAAGGCTAATGGATCCCGAAACTTGAATCACAGAAACTGATCACACTCCACAGCTAGAAGAGGCAGCAGTGTTTACACTGCGTGTTAAGTTTCAACCCTCCTAAGCCATAACCCTTCAAACCGGGTATAACGGTATACCTCCCTCCAAAAAAAAGAAGGATTCCTCCTTCAACACCTCAGCGACCTCCCCGGAGTCTACCGGAAATCCCTCCCTTCACCGGCCTTGGAGCTCTCCTTCTTGCTTTCGGTTCGCCTCACCTCCTTAGGGCGCCCGCCGCGTCCAGCGCCACGCGTCCAGCGCGCTTCGGCGCGGTTCGGCGTCCACGGCTCGTTCGTTCGCGGTTCGGTTCGTTCGCCCGTCGGTTCGGCGGCTCGTTCGTGAAGGAGTCGCCGTCGTCCTTCGGCGAGTCGAAGGAGCTTCGGACGGTCGGACGGCAGAGTCGAAGACCGCCGAACGGGGAAGAGGCATTTTCAGCAGTCACAGGTCGCTCGGGGTGCTCTCCATGGAGGTAGTTGGGGTGCCCCTGTCACATCCACTCACTGGATGGGACGAGCCCCACCACCCCGAGCTCTGTGACTCCTGGAGGAATTTCCTTTACTTCAATCGGTCCAGTCCCAAGCCGGGCCAGTTCCGCCTTCCAAACCTATGCGTATACGGAGCCTCCCAGCAATGCCATGGCCAGCAGCTTGGAAAACATTCCAAAGGTGCTTTGGATAGATTCAAGGGCTGTGGTGTGGCTTGGTGTGAGGAAAGCAGGCGGCACTTCCAGGGATAAGCGATCTATGGTCCCTCGGCTGCACTGTCGAGAGCGTCGACCCTCTCGCCCTCCCCGTCCACTACCCCACGAACCTGTTGCAAGGAAAGGCGGTAATATCACTGTATCGCCTTGAAGGCCTCAAGGGGAATCTTCCCCACATCTTCCAAAACTAGCCCAACAACTCTGCTTCTGGCCTGTCGCCTCGTCCAGACCACGTCGGCTCCTCGGGGGCCGCGAAAAGGGGCGCCCCACTGGGGCGCCGGGCCACTGGCCTCACCACTTGAGCGCCCGAGTCCTGTTCAAGCTTCACCTCGGACGACGCACGGGCTCTGCTCGCGCGCGGTGAGCCGCGCGGTGAGGTGCCGAGCGGACCGCTCGGAGGGGCAGTGGCTGGGCAAAAGGAAGGGGAATAGTTTTTTTCTTTATGCTAACGGTTCTTTTTTTTATGCTGGATTTGGGTGGGTTCTTTTTTTTATGCTAACGGTCTTTATTTTTATGCTGAGGGTTTTTATTTTTATGCTGCGGGTTTTTATTTTTATGCTAACGAATGTAATTGTCGCGGGGCTTTATTGGAAAATGTAATTGTCGCGGGGCTTTAGTGGAGAATGTAATTGTCGCGGGGCTTAGTGAAGAATGTAATTGTCGCGGGGCTTTATTGGAAGGGCGGCGGCTCATCTGCGCACACACATTTTGTTAGCATTTGACTCATGCGCGCACACAGTCCATCGGGGAGACTCAGGCCCTTTCCCGCATGTTTGCTCACTTACAAGGGTCGTCAAGATGGAATGGCCACTTCCTCCTCTAAATTTTACCCCTCCACTGGCTCACCAAAGGGTGAGTCAACTTGGAATGACCACTTGCTTCTCTAAATTTTACCCCTGCCTTGCCCACAAAAGGGTGAGTCAAGTTGAAATGGCAACATCCTTCTCTAAATTTTACCCTCGGGTGGCTCACCAAAGGGTGAGTCAACTTGGAATGACCACTTCCTTCTCTAAATTTTACCCCTGCCTTGCCCACAAAAGGGTGAGTCAAGTTGAAATGGCAACATCTTTCTCTAAATTTTACCCTCGGGTGGCTCACCAAAGCGTGAGTCAACTTGGAAGAGCAACATCCTTCTCTAAATTTTACCCCTGCCCACTAAAGGGTGAGTCAAGTTGAAATGGCAACATCCTTCTCTAAATTTTACCCCCTGCATGGCCCACAAAAGGGTGAGTCAACTTGGCATGGCCACTTTCCTCTCTAAACTTTACCTCTGCATGGCCCACAAAAGGGTGAGTCAAGTCGGAGTGACCACTTCCTTCTCTAAACTTTACCCTGCCCACAAAAGGGTGAGTCAAGTTGAAATGGCAACATCCTTCTCTAAATTTTACCCACCCGAGGGTCACCAAAGGGTTCTCAAAATTCTACCCTGCCCACAAAAGGGTGAGTCAAGTTGAAATGGCAACCTCCTTCTCTAAATTTTGCCCTCGGGTGGCTCACCAAAGGGTAAGTCAACTTGGAAGGGCAGCATCCTTCTCTAAATTTTACCCTGCCCACAAAAGGGTGAGTCAAGTTGAAATGGCAACATCCTTCTCTAATTTTTACCCTCGGGTGGCTCACCAAAGGGTGAGTCAACTTGGAAGGGCAACATCCTTCTCTAAATTTTACCCCTGCATGGGTCCACAAAAGGGTGAGTCAAGTTGGCATGGCCACTTCCCTCTCTAAACTTTACCCCTGCATGGCCTACAAAAGGGTGAGTCAAGTTAGAGTGACCACTTCCTTCTCTAAATTTTACCCTGCCCACAAAAGGGCGAGTCAAGTTGAAATGGCAACATCCTTCTCTAAATTGTACCCTCGGGTGGCTCACCAAAGGGTGAGTCAACTTGGAAGAGCAACATCCTTCTCTAAATCTTACCCCTGCCCACAAAAGGGTGAGTCAAGTTGAAATGGCAACATCCTTCTCTTAATTTTACCCCTGCATGGCCCACAAAAGGGTGAGTCAAGTTGAATTGGCAACATCCTTCTCTAAATTTTACCCTCGGGTGGCTCACCAAAGGGTGAGTCAACTTGGAATGACCACTTCCTTCTCTAAATTTTACCCCTGCCTTGCCCACAAAAGGGTGAGTCAAGTTGAAATGGCAACATCCTTCTCTAAATTTTACCCTCGGGTGGCTCACCAAAGGGTGAGTCAACTTGGAAGAGCAACATCCCTCTCTAAATTTTACCCCTGCATGGCTCACAAAAGGGTGAGTCAAGTTGAAATGGCAACATCCTTCTCTAAATTCTACCCTCGGGTCGCTCACCAAAGGGTGAGTCAACTTGGAATGACCACTTCCTTCTCTAAATTTTACCCCTGCCCACAATTGAAATGGCAATATCCTTCTCTAAATTTTACCCTCGGGTGAGTCAACTTGGAATGACCACTTCCTTCTCTAAATTTTACCCCTGCCTTGCCCACAAAAGGGTGAGTCAAGTTGAAATGGCAACATCCTTCTCTAAATTTTACCCTCGGGTGGCTCACCAAAGGGTGAGTCAACTTGGAAGAGCAACATCCTTCTCTAAATTTTACCCCTGCCAACAAAAGGGTGAGTCAAGTTGAAATGGCAACATCCTTCTCTAAATTTTACCCCTGCCCACAAAAGGGTGAGTCAAGTTGAAACGGCAACATCCTTCTCTAAATTTTACCCTCGGGTGGCTCACCAAAGGGTGAGTCAACTTGTAATGACCACTTCCTTCTCTAAATTTTACCCCTGCCTTGCCCACAAAAGGGTGAGTCAAGTTGAAATGGCAACATCCTTCTCTAAAAAGGGTGAGTCAACTTGGAAGAGCAACATCCTTCTCTAAATTTTACCCCTGCCTTGCCCACAAAAGGGTGAGTCAAGTTGAAATGGCAACATCCTTCTCAAAATTTTACCCTCGGGTGGCTCACCAAAGGGTGAGTCAACTTGGAAGAGCAACATCCTTCTCTAAATTTTACCCCTGCCAACAAAAGGGTGAGTCAAGTTGAAATGGCAACATCCTTCTGAATTTTACCCCACAAAAGGGTGAGTCAAGTTGAAATGGCAACATCCTTCTCTAAATTTTACCCTCGGGTGGCTCACCAAAGGGTGAGTCAACTTGGAATGACCACTTCCTTCTCTAAATCTTACCCCTGCCTTGCCCACAAAAGGGTGAGTCAAGTTGAAATGGCAACATCCTTCTCTAAATTTTACCCTCGGGTGGCTCACCAAAGGGTGAGTCAACTTGGAAGAGCAACATCCTTCTCTAAATTTTACCCCTGCCCACTAAAGGGTGAGTCAAGTTGAAATGGCAACATCCTTCTCTAAATTTTACCCCTGCATGGCCCACAAAAGGGTGAGTCAAGCTGAAATGGCAACATCCTTCTCTAAATTTTACCCTCGGGTGGCTCACCAAAGGGTCAGTCAACTTGGAAGACCCTCTCACGATGTAAGTGCGCGAGCAACGACGAGCATACCTTCTTTTTATGCCACGCAGTGCAATATTGGGCAGAAAAAGTCTGGAGCCAAACGATTACTAGAACTCCCCGACGATTACATTCATGAGACTGCACCTCTCCTTCCAGCCTCCCAGGAGTTTCAGGCCAAGCAGCACCGTACAGCAAGGACAGGATGCGAATCTTTTGTGAACCGGGCACGATTGCCGAGAGGTTAGATGATCATGCTACAACCACTGTCCACAGCTGACTTTGCCAGCTTTGTTCAGGTCCAGCATTAATGATCATCAATCCCGCATGAAAAAGGGGCCGGGCCGGGTGGGCCGCACGAAGCGACCCTGATTTCTGACTGGAGCCCATTTGGCCACATTTCTACCGTTCATTTAAACAATTGATATCAGTTGATACTGGAACTCATCACTTTTCGGTTTCTGCTGACGAATGCATCACCTTTCACTGAACGGTTCGTTCATGAATAATTGTCCATTCGGTAACACCCCGACGCTTACATTCGATACTAAAGGCCCCCGACATTTAATTCTGTACTAAAACTCCCCGACGATTACATTCGGTACTAAAGCCCCCCGACAATTACGTTTTGTACTAAAACCTCCCGACAATTACTTTCTGTACTAAAACCTCCCGACAATTACTTTCTGTACTCAAACCTCCCGACAATTACTTGCTGTACTAAAACCTCTCGAAAATTACTTTCTGTACTAAAACCTCCCGACAATTACATTCTGTACTAAAGCCTCCCGACAATTACATTCTGCACTAAACCCTCCTGACAATTACATTCTGCACTAGGACCCCCCAACGTGACCTCTTCCCACAGTGCCGCATAAAAAAAAAGAACCCTTAGCATAAAAAAAGAAACCATGAGCATAAAAAAAGAAACCAGGAGCATAAGAGAAAGAACTGCAAGCATAACAGAAAAAACCATTAGCATAAAAAAAGCACTATAAGCATAAAAAAAGAAACCCATACCCTAAAAGCACACCAACCCCGCTGTGAGCATAAGAAAAAAAACCATTAGCATAAAAAAAAAAAAACACCCAGCCCAAAAGGAAGCAACCGCCGAGCATGAGGGGATCAAAAGAAGTCAAAAAGAAAGGCCTTCAGTCATCGAGGGTCCACTTTTAACAGAACCCCTCCTTAAGCTTCCCAAAGGGCCCATTTCGGAGTTTGGCCCCCGAACACCTCCAATGACCGACTGGGATTGCGCTAGTTACACGGTCTGGAGAACGGGCATCTGTATGCGCACGTAACTCTAGGCCTCTTGCACAAGTAACTCGTCTTAAAAAGCCTGGAAGTAGAAGCAGAAGTCATCTGCAGAAGCAGCCCATGCTCTTGCACTTCAGTTCTGGGTATGGATGGAAGATGTGGACCTGTGTACCTTCACTCTCGTGTGGCCGAGACATGATGAGATAGAGCCTATAGAAGGTTGATGAAGGACAGCCACCAGAATCATGTACATCTCCGATCATCGGGGGTAAACCACTTCTTCAGGTTCTTCCCAGGAGTATTCCTACGTCCTGCTTTCTGGCTGATGGGTGATGTCATCTCTTCTCAATCTTGCTCTCTAGACTCTGGAACAGCAGCAAGGCGCGCTCACCATCTCCCATCTCCCGTCCCTTCCTCCGGTGCGAAATCCCCGCAGCACCCCGCACTTTTGACTGCTGCACCCCATCCGTCTCAGGTCGGCTGGAGCCAAAAGAGGGTGCCCAAGGACGGATCCCTGAGCGGGACGGCGGGAGGGAGTCCTGTTCCTGTGCGGAGGGGGGGCAGGCTTCGTGCATGTGGGCGCCTAAAGGCCCACGTGTTCTGAGGCAGTCCGAAGGGTGCAGGGAAGGTCGGGGGATCGGAGGAATCCGTGGTTCAGCTTGGTGTTCTAAGAAGAATGGCATTAAAAAAGGGGTGAACCATGGTGAACCAAAGTATGAAAAATGGTTTGAGCCATACCCAGTCATTCAATCATGTTCTCATCCATGTGGACTCCTGGCACGAACACTGGACTCCTGGCACTGATAGACCTCTAGGGTCCAAGGACTTACGAGGCCAAACATCCGACTTCCCAGCAGTTCTTGAAGCACATCATTGGGGTGATGGCCTTGGCTCGCTTCGCCTGAGGAGAAAAAAATACCGTTCAACACTCCACAACACGACTTGCGGTCTCGCTGTCCGCCCCTCGAAGCCCTTCCACTACACTGGGGTGCCAGAGGGTATGCCTATATCACAGAACACCGTGTGAAAAGAAAACATGCACCCCCATCTCAAGGAACCGGTTTAAGACACAGTATCCGAATCGGTGGGTGTGTATAAAATGGGAAGACCCTGTCGACCCCGTGGAAGGAAGATAGACCACCAGAAATTGGTGGAGGGGTTGCCCTAAATACAAAACCCACATAGAACCGCTCCTGAACGCCGTAGCTGCCCGTGTCCGCTTTGGGTTTGCCCATTGGTCTTTTCACTCCTCCAAAAACTGCTTGCCAACCCAAGCATCAGCTGCACGGTCGCATACACGGACTTCTCATCCCCTGGGATTTCAGGCAGAGGCAGGTGAAGAACCTTCCTCTCCTTCAGTGGACTCAACTAGTTCCTCAAAGTCCGGAGTGAGAGCAGATGGCACATGATGATGGCACGCCCCAAGTTGGGTATTTTACGAAGCGACCCCCCCTTCTGTCTAAGTCATCGAACGGGGGTGCCAGTGCCATCTACATAGCTGGCCTGGCCTCTACTCCCCCACATGGCCGTCTCCCGTCTCACACATACTCTACGCTAAGCATGCCGCTGCAGCACGAGCACGAGTCGGAGCAGCTCAGAAGTCCGTCCAACCGAAGGGCGACCGACTCAAAGGTCCGGTTTCCCAACCATCATGAGGTGTTACAAAAATGTGAGCCGCTGGCGTGAAGGCAGTGGAAGAACTTCTCTTCTTGGAGGGATAAGCACTGAGCAATCCACTAAATTAATCAGAGAGATCAAACCCGGGTAGACCTTGGCTCGATATTTCAAGAAAATGTCTCTTCGGATTCGGATGAGGCCCATTTGGCCAATGGGCACACTGGCAAATCACCAAAGAAGAACAAACAAACGACCCGTTCCCAGGTCAAAAAAAGCACCAAAAACAAAATAAGGGAACCCTATTTTTGCTATTTACATAAGGGAACCCCAAAAAGGAACCAAAGCTGTCTTCTACAGCTCTTGGACGGCCCACTCCTTAGACGGTACGGGCTCCGAGTGGCGCGGCACAGCGCCGCTCAGCGACAGCACGGCACCGCAGCGCGGGCCGGCGATGACGCGCAAAAGGAAGGGCCTTGGTGTGGGTGATGCGGCCTCCACCCCAGTAGCGATGGCCTCAAATACCCCCAAAATGAATTGAAGGAAGATCCTATTTGGATTCTGGATCTTTCTGGAACATGCAAGATCAGACAGTAGGCGTAATCTTTTGGAAAGGAGGTGCAGGCTCATGGTGTGCATTGAATAAGGAAGGGTCTGGGTCTTGAGACTCAAGACCAACCCGTGTCTGAGCTTCGGATGCGATCTCCCTGGCGCGGCCTGGCGGGTAGACTGGTCTAGGTTCCGAACCCTTCAGGCCTTCAGGGTATGGTTTTCATACGTTCCAAGAGAGGTTGAGAGACCAGAACTGGGACCCTGGGATGTGGTACATATGGGATGGGCGACAACACGGGCTCTTCAACCTCTCTTGGTTGGTCCATCGCAGCCAGTCCTCATGCATCATCGACTTCTTAGCTAGGCCCTCACTCGATCCAGCCCAAGATGAAACGAACGGATTAGTGGTTTCAGAGTAGATGGCACTGTGCCATTGGCACTCCAGGTTTTTCATGTGAGGCTCCATATCACCACCGAACTTGGGGGATGGTGCCATCTACTCTGAAACCACTCTAGAAAAGATTGAAGATCGATCTGTAGGGATTCATGGCAGAGTGCACCGCGTACGTCGCGTGTGTTTCCAACAGGGGTAGGAGAGTAGCGTAGCGTCGCTGCGTGTGATGAAACGCAGCTCGTTTTGAGCAAGAGCCCTGCTTTCAGATTCATCCAAAACTCCAACAGACCCAGTCCAAGTCGCATCAAAATCATGTTTGCAGCTCCTTCAACGACTTCATTCAATTGCAACTGTGGCACCGTTCGGAAGCACCGTGGCCGTTAGCGTTCGGTGCTGCCACCGGCTCCCATCGCCACAGCGACAGCGCGGCCTGGATGGAAAAGATGAACCGAACTTTCTATCAGGACCCCCCAAGGGGCTTCTATTGATCATCCCTAGGCCCAAACGCTGTTAAGGGGTCTCCATTATATCACCCCAACAGCGGGTCCTGGTAGCTGTTCTTGTTGAAGTTTCGCGGGGAAGGGTTAGCTCCCTCCAAACAAAGCCTTTAGCAGATCCACGTGCGCAGACATGCGCCAGTCACGCTGCGTCACGCTCCCCAAGCCAAGAGAAAGCCTTTGCTTTCCCCAGTGGAACCGGGCCCGGCGGAGTGGAACCGGGCCCGGCGGAGTGGAGAGCATGGCCAGTAACCATGCAACAGCCAGCCCAAGTTCAGCAGTGCATTAGGCACTTATGATGGCACCACCTTGAATAGCTGGTGCCCGATCAACTCCGTTTGGCTGAAATCCCCTAAGCTCCTAATATATATTAGGCTCTTGACACGTTCTACAGCATCTTCCAAAGCTACAAACAACCCCTGCTCAGACATGTGGCAAAGTTCAAGGACTTCTCCCTCTCTCTCTCTCTCTCTCTTCCGACCTGGACCCCAAGTCCTCCTTCCCAGAAACACTAGCCGAACAACCCTGAAGACCTCTGCCCTTCCCGGTGTCTTCCAACCTCCCTGACCGCCACAGAGCTGGAGGTCGCGTCTCGAGCACCTGGTGCCGGCTGTCGGCATCAGGCATCAGCACCGTGGGCGGGCTGCGGTCGAAACCGGTGGACTGGACTGCAGGTCGGTGGACTGCGTGGAGGTCTACCAAAGACTCCTAGAAATAAGGCCTGTTAAAGCCAGTACTGTAGCTGGTGGGTGTTTTCAACCCACTTGGAAAAATATGAGTCAGAGGGTCCAATCATCCCCAAGTAAGGGTTGAAAAAAATATCCGAAACCATCACCTAGGAAGGCTCTTACTGATCAGGCTCGATAAGGACCTCCAAAGAAAGGCCCTTCTTCGATAACGGCATCACTCGAGACGTCGAGGTCGCCGGGGATCCGGCTGACAGGATTCCTGTTCACTGGCTTTGACGGGGGAGTTGGGGAATGCAAGCTGGGGTGATCAAAACCCCCCTTTTGCCTGAAACGGCCACCGTCTGTAACAAGCTGGCATGCACCATCTTCCCATCATCTTCCCTCCAATCCTCCACCTCTTCGAACCCCAAAACCCTCCCGCCTGAGACGCTCAGGAAGCCGCCCACACCCGACAGGCGTCCATCCACATGGCCTGGAGATCAGGTCCCCCCCCACTCGCCCGTCGTCCGCCCCCACGCCCCCGCCCCCGCCGCAAGGGGGAAACCACCTTCTGGTCGGGTGGTGGGTGGTTGGGGGAAGCCACTGCAGGCCGTCGGGCCACGTGGGTCGCATCGAGAACTCCCCAGGGCCACCAGATCGGGCATCGTGGATCAGTTGGGGGCCCCCCGCGGAGCACGAAACCTCCCGTCGACGCGGATGAGCCGGCACCGGCCCGGCCGGTCTCTGGTTCGAATGCCGCGGCTCCCATGCCGGCTGTGACGGGTACCCCCCAAACACAGCTGCGTGGCGGTGCCACGAAACCGTTCCGTGGCGCAGGAGGTTAGGCCACGCGCCTCTTGTAATGTCCCACTGACCTGCGGCTCCGGTCATCATTTTGGGGGGACCTCCCTCCCTTTGGCTTCACGGCACTTCTACCAAACCCTGCACCAAAGCCGTCAACATGAATGTCCCACTGAACTGCTCCGGTCACCATTTCTGGGACCTCCCATGACCGTCCCACCCCCGATTTCGCTCCGGCGCCTGCCAAGCGCAGCAAGCCGCGCCGCAGCGACCAGTGACCCGCTCGGCTGTCCAGCTGGTGGCCGTGCACGCGCACGCCCGGCTCGTCCGGAGGCCTGGCGGGTGCACGGCACGGGGCCCGCGCTCGGGCACTTCTCCGCTGCATCTGGGCAGGCCATGCATGGCCATGCCCACACCGGTGGTGTTTTTTTAATACCTATATACCAACACCTTCCAACAGGTCTCCGAAATGGAGGGTTGGGAAGGGCCCTAACAGGTTTCAATTGGTGACCCGTTGGAGGTGCTGGTATTTCATCGGATTGTAAGGAAAAGCTGGAGTGGAGAACTCTTACCGCACCCAGTTGGTCGTCTCGAGACGATGATCTTTCGTCGTCCAGTCGCCTCAAAGGATCGAAACGATCGAGGAGTCCTGATGTTTCTGGGACTGCGACTGGGGTGGGAGGTCCGACCTCCCCAGTTCGATCGTGTCCTCTCTCGAGCCTACCCTCAGGTCTGGTAGAAAGAAAGGAGTCGCAGGTGGTGCAAAATTGATGCAACAATTCCTGGATCCTCGCTTCTTACCCCTTGTGACCCTCCATGAATACACTCTGACTCTAACTTATTAACAAGGAAGTGGAAAATAGGCCCCTGGAGGACCATTGCGCTCCATGGGCAGAGGGTTTTCATGAGTGAGTCGGAGAGTGCATCCCTGGCCTGTCAGCCACATTCCAGGTGTGCACTGCTAAGAAGCATCCAGGGCAGCCTGGCAGCCAGGAGCGAGACCGAGCGCGGCGCCGGTGGACACAAGGGGTCATGCCCTCCGAATAAGCATGGCTACGTGGATGGCATGGCCCCCAGGGAGTGAACGTTGTTCGAATCCCAAACAGATGGTGAACTCCGCTTCCTCTAGTAACAAGAAGCTACGGACGTGAGTGTATGCCCCCAATGCAGCGTGGACTGATTCTTCAAGTCGGTCTCAGCTGATGTCAGCGCTTACCACGGTGCCGCGAGGTGCCATCCACAAAGCATCCGGCTCACAGGGCCCGGGAAGATGTTGGATCTATCCTTTGGATGATGGGGCCTGGTTGCAGGCCTTGTTCAAAAACAGGGATTTGCTTGTTTACTGACTGTGACCGGTTTCCTGGGACAGACCCATCCCCTCAGTGAAGTTTGTGAAGTCGGTGTCGCGGCACGCCAGCCGCTGATCTCTGTAATGCAGACGCTTGATATATACAGTATATAATATAAGTAAAATAACCCGCCATTTTGGATGGCAGTACCACTTTATAGGTGGGCGGACCATGTTTATCAAGAGTCTACATTAAACAACCTTCGACCAGAAATGGTTGAACCTTGACACTGGTTTTTCCCCAACAACACTACAGCTTCTATGAGTCAGGATTCCAGCCTCTTTCACACAGCCAACCTCACAACATTGGCCTTCGAGGGAGCTCCGACTGAGACAACGCCTGGTCTTACATCGCTGGTCTGGGCGAGGCATCGTCCTACACAACATGGAACAACCCTCAGTGTCCCAACCAACGAGTTTCCAGTCCTTCTGCTTCCAGTCCGGAAGTCCGTTCCATTTCTGTCTGGACGCTTCCTCTCTCCCAACGTTGGCCCGTCTTGCGACGTGCACATTCACGACGCCTTCCTCTCGGTCGGCCCGGGCCATAAAGAGCTGCTCTTGCTCCGGTGGCAGGGGCTGCCCAGGAACCAGCGGCACACAGGGACGGAAGGCATCCTTGGACGAGTCGAAAAGCATGAGAGCTGGGGGCGGATGGAGTGCGGATAGAGTAGCCTTCTGGGGATGTTGTGGAGAGATCAATGTTTTTGGGCGCAGGTGTTGCAGGTGCCGCAATTCCTGGTGCACGGTTGAACTGAAACCTTAAAACTGTAGTTATGGCTCAACCAGGCCCCAAAAAATAAAACATCAAAAACCGTTTCATGTCGCTTTGGAAACATCTGGATCATGTGGGGCTTCGCAGAGCTCCACATCTCTGTCACCAAAAACCCGAGAAACGGGTGACCCTACTTTACCCTACCCCCCCTCTCCTACCAACAAAGGTTTTTCATGACCCTATAGACTATACCAGTTCGGTACCCCAGGCTACGGGTCCTATTTACGGTCACTGAACCTCTCTCCTATTATGACTCACCGACTCACCTTCGACTCACGGTCAGACCTTCAGAAGCCCACAAAAAGGGGGGGTGACACCCGCGGTCCGGCCACGGGGCACAGGGACCGACCTCAACTCGACCACATGAGCTCCCCCCGCCTGCGCCGCGTAGAAGGCCAACTTCTTGTGCTGCCTGCGGCCGCGAGGAAGGGCGCTGCTGGAGAGACAGACTAAGAAGGCTCCCCGGAAGCAAGACCTAGAGTCTCCGACTTGACAGGCGCCCCCTGCTCAAAATCGAGTGCACAGATCATGGTCCAACAGCATCCAGGAGCGTCCATCATTAGGCCCTATCCTTCCAGGTCTCTAGATCTCAGGGATGCAAGACAGCTTCCACACACCTCCCAGGATCTCTTCTTGTTCCCTGGATTCCCCGCAGGTACCTGCTTCTGGTGGCTTCCTCATCGCCACGTGGACTCAAGTGGAAGCTCGCGTGGACTCGCGTGGGCCCGCGTTCCGTGTGACCCAACTCGCGCCTCGACAAGGAGAGGAGGCCCTTGTTGTTCAACTCGCGCGGCCTTAAGGGTCGGTGCTGACCGAAGAGGTTGTTGATGCTCTGGTAAACCACCGCCACGCGCTCCTCGGACCGCGCGCGCGCGGACGCGCGTGCCTCAAGCAGAAAAAGAAGGAGAAGGGTTTTCTTTCACCTTCAATAAAAACCCTCCAAACCCACCCCAGTCCCACCTTCTCAGAAGGTAGTTGGAGCCCTAGGGATTCGGATGCACAGTTTTTGGGCAGAAGGGATGACGAGGAGAACTGTCTGACAGTCAGGCACAGTGCGAAGCTAACGGATATTCATCCCCGTTAAAATAAAGGGGGAGGGGTTGAGTCCCGCAGTTTTGTATGGGCACCAGGGTTGCAGTCTGCAAAAAGCCCTGACCCAAGGGCATTGGGCTTGTACAAAATGGCATGGGCCAGAGTGGGCTCGTACAAAATGATGATGCCTGAAGATCACTATCTTATGCTGAAAAGTGCACAAAACAGCCATGCAGCAAAAGTGATTGCTCTACAAAGTGGTATCAAATACCTGGTCGAGGACATGATTTAAGAGACCATTTGCTGACCATTCTGGAGTCATGTTGTAGAGAAACCTTGTTGGTCAACGCATCTGCCGGTTGTGTCCACCAAGCTTGAGGACCTGACGCCCACAGAAACGAGTATGCCCACGCGATCCCGCAGCACAGACTCCCAGTCAGCTTCCTGTCTCATCACCCCCAGTCTGCTACACACATGACATCCAAAGAAAGAACAACTAAACAAACAAAACGTGTACTGTAGGCTGTAGGGTCAACTTGGAGAGTTTTGGAGGTATGCTTCTCTGGGTAGCTGCACTGCAAGTTTGAGCTCTTTGGCTGAAGGACACATGGACAGTTACAGTAGAATAGGGTTCTTGGAGAGTTCTTGCAAAACCCTTCCCCCGCAAAAGAGAAAAGGAATCTTCAACCCGGACCACGGAGTTGGGGTGCTTTTCCTATGTATGTGTCCATCGGATCAAAACACCACCCGCTCCTTCCGTGGGTGTTGGAAGTGGTTCCTCCAGACTTCGCGCCATCTCTGCCAGGACTCCATCCACTCCGCGCCGGAAGAGACATTCACAAGCACCTCTGGCAGCCTTGGGGTGGGTAAGCCAGTGGCATGGGTGGCGAGACCCAGAAGGTGGGACTGGTCGGTGTTACGTTCGGGTCGGAGTCATACCGAACCGGTTTGGAGGTACGACTGGTTCGCCCAAAACGGACCAGGAAAGTGTTTATCAAATGGAGTGATGTCAAAAAAAGGCCCCTCAAGGTGGTTAAGGAATGTCCACGACTTGCGGGGGGTGGCCCTTTACATATACTTTTTTTTTCAACCTGGTCGTGACCTCTATGGTGGCACCGGCAGCCACCCAGGTTAGATGGTCAAACTCTTATCAAAACAGGGGTCATGTCTACCGGGAACGCATTTGACCTCTGTGTTGATAAGAACCAGACCATGTTCTGGCTAAAAAACAGGGGTCAATCAGGTTCTAGGTAGGCATATCATCACCCGGTTGGTGGCTTCAACTCACTTGCAAACATATGAGTCAGCGGGCGTCTGCTCATCCCAAGTCAAGGTTGAAACCAAAAATATCCTTTAGCTACCACCCAGGTGGTAACTCTACTTGGGCGACTTGCCAAGCAAACATCCAAAAAAGAAGCTCCCTTTTATTAGACTCCTGATTCTATGAAACAAATGTTTAGAGTCCTTAGAGTCTAAGAAGGTTCACGTGAGGGCTCCTTCTTCCATGCCCAGAGCTTCCAACACCAAGTCGCCCCTCCTCCTCCTCCGCCGTGGGCCGCTCGCTCCAGTAGAGCGCGCCGTCCACGCGCACGTCCGCGAACTGCCACAGCGCCACGCCGATGTAGCCCGCGGCCAAGGCCGCACTCAGGGTGGCACCTGGAAAAAGAGGCGGCTTTAAAAAAGAAATGCCGATTCCAAATCCACCTCCCCCCCAAACTCCACCGCTCCACTGCCACCCGGAGCGGTGAAACCCAAAGACACCGCCGTTGTGACCGCATGGACCCGACGTTCCCGGCGCCTACGATCGACGCTTGCAGTTCCTCGGACCAGAGGTCCTGCCCGGGCGACTCGGTGGACAGGACGTGCTGCGCGACACATCGGAGCGGTCGGAGTGGGAGTGAGCCGAGGGGTCATGATGAGGCGTTGCGTTGTCGTTCCAAAAGGGGCAGATCGAGAAGGGTCGTTCCAATCGGAGCTTCATGAGCTGGAATGAGGTGGGTATATAGGTGTTTGTGGAAAGCTAGGCAAGTAGAACACCCAGAAACGGTGAACCCACGGGTGGTGTCTGCTTGCTAGGATAAGCCCCAACAGTTCAAGAACGTTGTTGCAAACAGTGTGTGTCTGCAATTTGGACCACCCCCCTAAACATGCCTAAACAGAGGCCTCGTTGCACGATAGCCTCTAAGAAGTTCAGGGCTGGTCACTATGAACACCTCCAACAAAAAAAGGACCAGCCCACCGTGCCCAAGATTCATTATGCCCTGATGAGGTCTTATCCTCGCACGTGCGACAAGGACACCTCTACTCCTCTCCAGGCTTCACACCTGATCGCCCAAGCCCACTTCCCAGGCCTCTTCTCCTGGCCTCCCATGCCAGCCCGCCAGCCCCCCCCGCGCCCGCTTCAGCAATGAGCAGCGGCTTACCTGCGTGTGGTTCGCTCTTTTAGGAGCCACAGCCCTGCTGCTGGAAACTGGAGGACTGTCCCTGTAAACACTGCAAGACTATACCGTGTGCTGGGGTTGACACATGTTGATATGGCCAGCATCAAGCCATGCAAGGAGTTGAGGGGAGTGATGATCCAGGTTGGCCCTCTGAGAAAATGAAGGTTGCCCCATGGAAGCCGCATGGAATTGATCGCAGGCATATGATGTTGCTCATGCTAGTTCACTATAGTTCACTTGGTGTTAGGGCTCTTGGGGGCTCAGTCACACACGGCACCGCCACAAGCACCAACGCCGGTGGAAGACTCCGGCACCTCAAAAACCACAAGAAGTTCCGTTCCATTCCATGGAGGGTGGAGAGGCCAGAAACACATGATGGAGTGACCTACTGGAGTGACCTCTATTTTGGACCGCCACCCAGAATATGATCTTCTTCTCAAAGTCTAGGGGCCACAATTTTGTCCAATTTGGGAGGTAGGGGGAGTGCAGCGGCCAAGTCGTTTCGCTCTCGAATGGTCAAACACGAGAATTCAAGCTCGAACTCAAAAGGTGCCAACATGTGCCAACCAACCCAACCAACCCAACCATCCAAGCACTTCTCGCCCCCCGGCGCGAATTGTCGAAGTCGCCGCGCGACGAGCACGTCGCGACGGGGCCTGGATGTGTCGCCCTGGCCCAGTCCGCATAGCTCTCCCACACGCTGGGGATCTCCAGGACGGACGCGTCGTACCAACCTGCGACGCGCGGCGTCCCAAGCGATATCGTCGTCCTTCGGCCTCCGTGCACGGAAAAACATCCGCTGGGGCTGGGGATGCACCACAAAACCCCCACAAAGCATTAAAAATTGGGTTTGTCCTAGCAAAATACGTGTTTTTTGCCTGTAAAACTATATGCTTCATGGTTTTGTAAGACCTGGAAGGTGGAAAGGCTCTGATCGAAGAAAACCCCACAACAACTGGGCCCCCTGTTTGGGGTGGTGAATGGAGACCCCTTAACCTCTAAGGAGCTATAATTAGACACCCCTTTTTCGGGGGCCCTGGTGTAGGCTGATTGTAGGCTGAGATGTACAGCTCGTGGTCACGCACCAGAACCTCTCAATAGGAGTCATGTGGTGTGTATGTATATATATATATACATATACTTGTATATGTGTGCATTATTCACTTGCAAATCAGAATCTGATCCCCCAGCAAACCCGAATCAGGAGTGGAGGAACTTAAAGGGAGAATGACTCATATGACATCATATGACTCCATATTGACCCAGTCTCTTTGTACTGGATCTGGTGTTTCCAAAACCACGTGCCACCACAAAGTATGTGTCATTGCGCCCAGTCCATTCTTCTGAACCCCAAAAACCGGAATCCATGAGGGGCCGTCGGACGCGTCCACCACATCACTTTCGCAGATTGCGTAGCTTGCTTCACCGAATGGAGCGTTCAAACGTTGGCTGAAGCCCAGTAGCTGAAACATGATGCAGAAAAGGCAAAAAGCACTTCGACCCCCCTACTGGCCCTGATGCGGATATATAAATTAAATCTCCCGTGGGCCCACCAGGGACCGGGAGATGACCGACGGTCGACATCACTCAACCCTAACCTGTGGAAAAGACCTAAATAAATCCACACTCCTTGAAATGGAAGTGGAGCTCACCACCACCTGTTTGGCATTCCCATGGAATGATTTCATGGTCATCCGAACGAAAGGGGGTGTCCCCTAACTGGGCTCTAAGAAAGCAACACTGAACTAGGGCTGTGCCATGCTGTGCCATCTACTTTGCAGGGAACCAAGGCAAGTTTTTCGTGTAAAAGCCACTCCTCCAGCAAAGTAATGTAGACTCTTGATTGGTCAACCCCCTGCATTGGTCCCTCCATTGGTCAACCCCCTCCATTAAATTGGACAAATCCTCTTCATATGGGGGGGTTATCAATTAAGAGTCTACATACATTACAGTAAACAACCCCCCCAAAAAATAGAGGTAAAAGCACATCCAGCCAAGGGTCCTGGCTGATCGAGCTGTCGAATTGCTTGTTGGTTTCGGCGCCCAGTGAGCGTCCCCCCCCTCGAGCGAAGCTCGAAGCCCATGAAATCCCATGAAGCAAGCCACCGACGGTCTGCCGTCTGACGTGCAATTGGTGCGAACATGGGGGGCCGGAAACAGGTGCGAACATGTGTGACAGCTGTTCACCAAAACAAGAACTCCAGATCTTAACAATGATCCAAATCGAGTGCTTGTCTTAATCTCTTCCTATATAGAAGTCCCAAGAAAGCTACTTCCTCAGTGAATCGAAGGACGGCATGTTTTCAGGTCTCCTGGTCGTCTCTTTCGGGTCGACCCGACTCGCTTGCTCGGCTGCCCAGGTCTACAAGTCATCTCACCGAGAACACCCCCGAAAACCCCAAGCGAAGACAGTCTCAGTGCCAGCAGTTTCTAGGTTCAAGGCTCATGTTGATCCAAGAGGGTCCAAAAGGTCTTCCGGAAAGATGTGAGTGGTGGGATGCTGTGGGTCCTCTCTCTCTCTCTCTTCTAATACTGTTCTCCGCAGCTTCCTCGCTGCAGATGTCTCCAGACGTCTTGATCGCCCAGCCACCCACACGTGCCATCCCTGCACATGGCCGCCAAGGGCATTTTACCACCCACGGTGGGCCGTTGATTCCGCAGTTGGCAGCGATCGAAGTTCCAATTCCTCCTGGGATCCATCTTCCAAAACCCACGGACATCTTTCTCTCCACCTGCGATCTTGTTGGTGGAGGTCAGGGCTTTGGCCACAACTTCCGACCGATGGAATTCCTTTCATGATCTATTCTGGCGTGCGGGTGGCAGGCCGTGTCTGACACGCGAAATGCTTCGTTCATCGGACATCGCAAAAAAAAGACACAAACATGTCCTCCGCCCGGCGACGGCATTTGACGTGATGCCGCGCTTCCCCCGTCCTACAGCTTTTTCCCCTTTTTGGAATATGGCCTCCAACCTACATGGCCTCCTTTCTCAAATGTCTTTTCCCCCCTTTAATGATTTAATGATCTTCTCCGTCACCACACGCGTAAGGCCACCGTGGTCCAACGGGGTTGCTGAAAAAGCCTATTTTGGACCATCATGGCCACAGGTTCCACCAGGTGAGCCTTGTCTTACACAAAAGAGGTGGTCTTCGGTGGAATCCACGTCCTGTGGAGGGTCGGACTGTAGCAGCCTTTGGCATCTCAAAGAGTTGTCCGGTTTCGTTCTCCATTTGGAGAAGCATCTTGCAAAAAGAATATCCCAGAGAAGGTCAACATCCCAGAGACTCGACGTCTTCGTTCTCATTCTTTCCAGAAGAAGGGTGAACCGGTAAGCAAAAAGGACCCAATCTTGCTGGTTCAGGCATTGAGCCAGCACCTGGGCATGCCTCATGTCTCAGCTTGGGTATGCTTGACATCGGGATGGCTTGGGCATGCTTCGCCCGATTTCGGGGCAGTCATCTTGGCTTCCCAGTTGTGTCCTTCGGTCGGCCCAAGGAGCAGCGGCACGCTGGAGCGGCGAGGCTACATCCCGCCTACATCTAAGCAGGTTGAAACATCCCGGCACTGTCTGGATGAAGGGTGAAATAGCCGTGGGAATTGGCTCAACGCTCGGAATTCAATCACAGTTTAGTTCTTCCTTGGCGAGGCTGTTCATGGGTGTCACACTCGATGCCTGCTCCACTCATTGAAACTGGAGTATTTCCCACTTGCTTGGTCTCTTTTCATGTCTAGCGCCGAGTTCTTCAAGCCTCTCACCCTTCACCCATCCAGGACAGCCTCCAGCTGAAGCGAAAATCAAGCCTCAAGGCTCCCAAGAACCCCGGCCAATCGGGCTCCAAAGTTCGCTCAGCACCCCTTGGTGTCAGACAGGGGGAAGTTCACCACCTCCACGAGGGGACTATGGTGAATCGCTGCGCGGAGCGAAAGAACACCGCTGACCACAAACGTGGCACCGCGAGCTTCTGGCTCGCCATCCATTGGAAAAATGACATCGACCGTTCACATCCATTCACATCCATTCACATCCATTCACACCAAGATCCCATCATGATCTGAATTCCAATCTATCAAACCCTGAGGGCAGCCCTGATGTCTGAGGTCATGGTGTCGCGGAAGGTCATGCTGTCGCGGAAGAACCCGAATACCTACTACACGGGAGTCACGGGCATATCTTCCAACTGCCCCCCACCCATGTCGCTTTCTTTTAACTGAGTGCGCACCAACCGTCACCACTGTCTGGCTTTAAGTTAGTTTTGGGAGTCAGGATGGATTTCCCCAAGTCTGTCCAGGGTTGGTTCGGAGAGCGAGAGAGAGAGAACAGCACCGCGACTGCTCGTGAAAAATCAACCAACATGCCGGAGGGCCAAGCCGCTCCTCCTCGCAAAACTCAGCTTGGGTGAGCCGTGTGGACCGTCTTGACACCTTGAAACGGGCCGTCCTGCAGACCCACCAGCTTGAAATCCTCCTTAGCTAAGGGGCGTGATATTGATACCGTGTCTATACAGTTTCTATCTACAGTGTTTCACTGGGATCCTAGCTTGGAAAATACACCAAAGGAGACCATCTTCAGGCAAACCCATCTGTTCCATACCTAACCTGATCCCAAGACCAGGTTGCTTCTCACCCAGCGCGATGCTGGAACCACCGGACGTTCAGCCGCCGTCGCCCATGGCCACTACGTACCCCCCCCCCAGTGCGTTCGCACCTGCCGCCGGGGCTGTGAACTGCCCACGAGGAAAGGAGAACGTCAGGTGGATCCGGAGGAGAAGGTCCCCGAGTTAAGTTTGAGCACCCCCCCCAGCCGCTGTTTCTGGGAAAATCATCCCGATGTCTTTTTTTGCTGTTTCCACTTGTTTCTGCCATGGATGGACAAACTTCCTCACAAGACCTTGAGATGGGAAACCCTTTCTTCACGAACTGGATGTGGAACTGCACTGTGCCCATCTACTCATGGCCTCCTGCGCCCACAGTTACATACCTCTCCAGCACTTCCCTGTCACCGGTCATCGTCCAGCATCGCGCGCGCCGGGTCGGTGAAAAGACACCGCCGCGGTGAAACTCGGGGCACTTGCCGCGGGAGGGCCTTCCAGCTCACCCTCTAAAGGGGGAGTGGCCACTCACAGGTGTTGAATGGTGTTGAAGCCTTGCGTCTCCGCTGAACCGAAGGTCCGCAGAACCCCCCCGAACGACGCCGAGCCGCCTCTCGGCGCTTCGCCAGCGGCTGCGTCCGCATCTGCGAAAGGTTTTTGGGGGGCTGAACGCGTGACGTTTTCTCTTCGTCTCCCTGGATCCATCCAACTGAAGGTTCGACGATTAGACCGAGTCTATCCATCCCACCAGAGGCCCAACGAAACAGACAACCGCGGGGGCGAAGGGCCACAGCGGTTGCCGATAAGAGATGTGTCTAGCTTGGGTGTGTCCCATTCCCTGAAACATGATGATGTTTAGTTCCCTTCTGTAATATAGTGATAATTAATTGTTTACCAACTGTTCCAGGTCATGGGACACCCCCAATTTCTAGTCTTTTCTTGAACCCACTGATACGACTGATAACAGGTAAGGTGCCACTGTGATTAGCTGAGAGCGTTCATGCCAGAAAATGGCACTGGCAATGTCATCATTGTATAAGCCCAGAACCCACCATCGAGCTTCAGGAGGCTTTACATCTGCATTGAGTTGCAAGTGCCACAGGCACATGAAAAAAAGGTTCCATCTCACCCAAAAGGGGTGGAAAAAAGGTCTGGAAGCCTTCGATCGTCTGACAGGCTCGCTGAAAACCCCTTGCCAGAAGATGCCAGGTGTGTCAATGTGTTGGTCACGAAAGCCATCTCATTGAACGCTCTTCCCCATATAGTGATGATACTTCCTCTATTGAGGGATGCCAAGTGAACAAAATCCATTGCCATCAATGATTTCGGAGGTTTAAGGTCTGGGCCGGAGTTCATCAAGTCTACTGCTGGGACGAAGGGGAGCATTCGCATGGGACAAAGGCCTCCAACACCAGCGGAGAAAGAGAGTCTCCAAATTCCACACCTACTGCATAGCAAAACGCATCAACGAGTCTAGTGCAAGTGGTCCGCCCTCGAAAACCACCCTCGTCCATGCTCAGGCCAGCCAAGCGCCGCCGTGGGTTTTGAGCCGTGAACATTTCGAGGGCGGTCTAGCATTGATGCATTGATGCATTGACGGCGCAAGTGATCTCGTCGACAGCCGAGCGGCTCAGCTGTGCGATCAAGGAGAAACAGACTCCATCTCGGGACTACTGAGGAGACTGTCTTATGTGTCTGTGGGCCTATCTGCATCTTGTCCTGAGGTGATTGGCTGTGTTCCACTCACAGGAGTCTGCACTGACCTGGAACCCCAGATCATACCAGATCTGAAATAGGTTCAGTGAGTTCTTCTTTGTTCTTGATGAGTTCCACTGTGGTGGTGGAACCTTCCACAGTTGAGCTCAAGTGCCACAAGCTTATCACAAGCCACCACAGGGCAAAATGTTGAACATAAGGGGCCGGGGTTCCAGATGCTTTGAGGGCCAATTCGCAAGGACTCGGACGGTTGGGGGGGCTCCACCCCCCCATCTGCGACGCTCCGATCAAGTCGGCGCGTTCTTTTCCCATCAGATCTGCAGCACCTCCTCTTCATCGTCCCACTGTGCTTCGTGCCTCCTGCGAATCAGATCCGTGGTAGCCGCTACCATATGACAGGCATTCACCGCAGAAAAACCCACCGAATGTAGGCATTTGCTGTCCCATGGGTCGCCTGGGTGCCAGGCATTTGGCTTGAGAATGAGAAGACCCGAGAACACCGGTGAGGCAAGAAGCCCCCCATGTAAGCCAGCCCCGTAGCACCGCAATTCCGCCATGCCCGGACCTACCATCAACTGGGTTGCAAAAGCACTGATCTTTTTGGAGGAGACAAGTCTTCAATGTCGAGTCAAGTGGTCCCCTTTCTGGTTGTCAAACCGTTGGTGAAATGGCACGTGTGGCGGAGGCCCATCAAACTCTGTTAGTATATATATCTTCTTCTGTCTTGTAGGGCATGTTCAGAATTCACCCAGGCCATGGAGTCTCTGAGGCCAATGAGTCGTCATGCGAAAGAAAAACCTGGTCATCCAGGTTTCAGAGTTCTTTCACGGCCACAACAAGTTGAAATGCATCCACACGAAAAGTAAGGCCCCAACTGTACCTGTGGCTCCAAAACCACCTCAACATACCTCAACATACCTCAACCCCACACTGCCCAGACCTCCCGACGGGGCTCCTCTCATGGAGCCCGCGCTTGCAGCCGACGCGCTCAATCAGCGCATCCGGATCGGCGCTGCGCAGGAAGCGCTCCAACCGCGCCTCAGGCGGCGCCCGCCGACGCCCGAGCCGAACCGGGGCCGGTCGGAGCGGGCTTAGAGGATGGAGAAGGGGCGAGGATCCGAGAAACAAGGCAGGAAAAAACCACACCCAAAAACACAACCAAACAAATCTCGTATTGCAAAGAACACGTCAACTCATACATCTGGGCCCCGTGTTGAGGCGAACTGTGCAGATTCCAGGAGTCCGGCATCGCCGCTCTAAAAGCGAGCCCGTTCAATGTCGATGCCACCACGACCTGGGGACCTCTACAACAGCACGGGTGGGTTTCCCAGTTCGGGGCACGTTCTGTCCAATCTGACTTTGTTACCCTCTGGGGCTCCTGTCCCATCTCCTCAGGTGACCGGTGGTATTCGACCCCCCTGGCACCCACCCCTGGCCCATCTTCGAAACGGAGGTGGGCCAGGAGCCCTATAGGGACTGTTCCTCTCCAAGTCCGATAGGGAACTCCACCAGACCGACGACTCATTTGGGATCCGAGCAGCCACGTAGAAGGCATGCGAGAGGCCGTTCGGCGGCTCTTGGGCAATCGTCACGGCAGCGGGCAAGAAGTCCATCGAATGGAAGCTCTCGCGGCACTGCTCCTGTGGTGAATGGACACCCGCACACCGTGGTGCGGGCACAAGTCAAGATCCTAGATCATTCCTGTTCATTTCTACCTATCGGCCATCTCTTTTGCTTTTATGAGTCTGGTCCCTGCCATCCCCTGCCTCCGCCCTGCCATCCCCTGCCTCCGCGTCCACGTTGTCGATCTTGACCAACTTGCCGACTGCATGTGCGTAGCTCAGGAAGAGAGAAAAAAAACATCTCACCCAGCATGCGATACTGGGGACCGCGGGGAACCCAACTCACTTGAAAAATCCGCCCGCACCGACTGTATGGTGCAGGTTTACCTGGGGGGGGGGGGCTATTTTTGGGCCAAAACCATGGGTTTTGGGTAGGTCGCGACGGCGGACTTCATAAAACACTGTTTTTTACAGCACAGAATGGACTAGTTCGTGCACGCACCCGCCCGGAACCGGCAAGAGAAAAATGAAAAAAAAACACCTGTTGGTCTTCGATTTTCAGTTTTGAGACGTGTTTCTTTTCCATGTGTCTTGTCGGGAGGCCGGGGGACTAGATTTTGTATGATTTTGCGATTTCGGAGCTGTTTGGGTGACGGCTTTCGCCGTTTTTGTTGGGCAACTGTTTCATGGCGGTGCGGGCGAACCTTGCTGCGGAGCGGCGTGAATAATGAAAAATAAGGAAGTGAATCAAAATCAAACCATCTCAAGTCAAGATTGACCAAAGAATGTCCTGAAACATCCACCCAAAAGATCCCAGAACCTCCCTGTCCCCCTTCCCAGTTCCACTCGGCTTCGGGATCTGGCACCCGTCCCACTCCCCACGCGCCTCCACCGCCTTGGTTTCCGGCAAGGCTTCCAGCGCAGCCCATGGCGGTCTTCTTATATCTTCTCGGGGCGGCCCGGTCAGGAGCCACTGCTGCGCTCGTCAAGGACGACCCGTCACACCACCGCCCACACGGCCACAGCAGCGCTGCTTCGGTGTGCAGCGCTGGATCCCAAAGGTCGACTGTTCACGGCTGTTGGTTTCACAAATCCGCCCCATTCGACTTCTTACATCTCCATGTGAGGGGGCTTGATCAAAAGACTAGAAGCCGTTGTGGCTCTCCCACATTCAGCGGGTGAGCATCCCAAGAGAAAGCAGTGACAGGAAGGAACGAGCTTGGGCAGGAGGGCTCATCCATCAACAGCCGGTCATCAATTTGCCCGTTCGTCAAGTACTCTGCAGGCTGACCCTGTCCATTCGAACGTCAAAGCATGTTTCAGAGCATAAGACCGCCAAACCAGGGACCCCCCCTCCAAAACCACAAGGTCCACCGGGTCTTGCCTTCCGGATGACCCTCCCATGTCTTCAATCCCTGCTTGGCCCAGCAAGGAGTCCACAGCCGTAGCCGTAGCCGAACCCTCAAAGAAAAACCACACACGCCCAGGACGGCCGAGGAAGGAAGCACTCACCTGCTGATGCTGAAAGCCAGAGTCCCACCCGCGCAGAAGGCAGAAGAGAGACCCAGCGTCCCCCACTCCGCCGGGCCATCCCTGGGAGCCCATCCGCACCACGCCGCACCACGCGACGTCCACCGCGACGTCTGACGCGACGACGAGCCTGGATAGTCGTTGAAAGCAATGAGGTCGCCCAAGTCCAGCGTGACGTCTCGGATCTTGTGCCTTCCGCAGGGGCCGAGCTCGGCCGAGCTCACACGCGGTGCGGAAGTGGGACCCGGCCCCGGTGTCCAGATGGAGGCCAGCGAAGGGCGTGGCGTGCGAGGCCAAGCCGTGGAACATGGGGACCGTTGCCGGGAGAAGACACGAGTCCATCTTGAGGATCGTTAGTCATTCTCTCACGCCAGGAACTCGATCTATAGTGGACTCTGACCATCTACTGACTGGTACTTAGTAGAGAATGAGGGAATGAGCCCCCAATAGAGATTCCTTTGGATCCAGCCACCCTCATTCCCTACTGAGCACCGGTCAGTCTACTACCCCTTTCCTTTGCCTTCTTTTGCCTCACGCCTCTCCGGAGTCCGATCACCTGAACATTCGCTGAACGTCACCATGTCCCTGCCTAGAAGGTCCAGTTCGATATGTTGACTCGTTGAAGTAAAGGAAGCTCCTGTAAACGGGTCACCTAAAGGACCATTTGTATGAACAGTCTTGGACTCCCAGGGTATTGTGGAAGATGAACTGAGAGCCATTCTTGGTCCTATCACCCTCACCCTTCGTACTTCTGCACTTCTCGCCCCGCCGCGGAACACGCCTGGACGCCCAGGCCACCAGCCGTCCCTGCCCCATCTGCCGTGCCAGCTGCGCCAGCCGCGCGAAGGCCGGACGTGCCACTGTGGGCTCGGAGGCGTCCGCCTCGTTGAGGAAGCCGAAGATGATGACCTGCCCGTCCCCGTCGCCGTCGCCGTCGCGACGGGGGGCCCTGAGCCCGGAAGGAGAAGGAACTTGGCTCAGGCCGCGGAGTGCTTTTGAGAAGATAGGACCCCAAAAAGGACAGGAGGTGACGCGAGGCTGATGCTCTGTGTCGTATCATGCCTTCCAAATCCTTTCAGGCGTTCCATCACACAGAAGGAGAATGGATGATCAAGGATGCCAACCACCTGTGCCGGGTCGTTCAAGTGACCGACGACAAGCTGAAGCACTGTCACATCGCAGCTCCCAAATGCGTTTCCAAAAGCGAATTAGAAACGTGAGGTCCTAGTGGCTGATCACCAATTGTTGCTTCTATATGGGACTGGGTCGTTCAACCTGGAGCCCGACCAGTCCACCATTTGCCGCGAACGACGAGTCTCGTTGGTGGGTGAACTTCGGTCAGTATCCTGGTGCCACGACCCACAGCCAGAAAATGCATCGTTCAAGTGTCCACTCGGGGGACTTGAATGAAAGACCAAGAGAGGTTGAGTGACCTGAACTAGGACCCTACTGGGGTACCTATGGGATAGGCTAGTTCGGGTCCTTCAACCTCTGTTGGTACTGCAAGTGCTTCAACCGATCACTCCTCGTGCATGCGTGCGACTACTCGTCGGCAGCCGTTTCACGACTGGCGTTTGGAAGCGACGGTCTCGAGCCACTGATGAGATCGTTGTTGCCGTTCGGAACGGACACAGAATATCTCAGAGAATACCAGGGCTCCCCCTGTTTGGGGTTAATGGACATCCCGAAAAACCTCTAAGGAGCTATAGTTGGACACCCCTTAGCGGGCCCTGGTAGATGGTTCCTTCAAAAGAATGGACAGATGCATGAAGATACGTTCTTTACCAAGAAAGATCCTTTGACCAAGTGTGTAGTGAGAGACATGGGTCTTGCACAAAAAGTGAACCTCGGCAGGCACCCGTTGCAGGATGCAATGAGATACATAAATCCAAACAACTTAAAGTGCAAAAAACGATGATAAAAGGAAGGCTCACTGCCGCAGATTTTGGGATTCCCATCTTTATTGGTGTGTGTGTGTGTGTGTTTGCACGCCATCTGCTTCTGAAAACCCTTTGGTTTCTTACTGCCTCCACCTTTTTTGGCCTGATATCTCTCAAAGCGCCAGCGGCTTTTTACTCAAATCAAGGGAAAGTGATTTGAAGAAATCCCACACTCACATTGACCGGCTCCTTGAAACTTGAAACCACTCATGGAATGAGAAGAAAAGCGACTATGCTTGGTATTCGGATGGACAATGATCCTCCGAAAATGGTACAAAAGACATCCACGATTGCCATGGACTCCGAGCCGGGCGGAGGGGGAGCATCCGCCCCCCACTCGGACACTCCCCACGAGTCCCGCTGGCTGCCGGTTCGGGGCCAAGGCGCACTTGGATGGTTGGCCGAGGCCTCGATGGTCTCTCGCAACGCCTGCGCCTGCAGCGCCATAAAGACCTGGCCGTTCACCCCGTGAATGACTGGCCATTCCGTTCCCGCCACCGCCACCGGGCAGACCGCCTGCCCTGCCGGTGCATGCCGGACGCCCAGAAAGTCAAACCTGACACTCCGAGAGTGGCCACGCCTGGCGAGATGTGAACGCCACACACCCCACGAGAACCACTGCCACTGCACCATCCTGGTTCACCATACCGCTAGGGCTCCAATTGCATTCTAAGGGAAAAGTGCCATGGTTCGGGTGCAATCATACCGAACCTGAAAAAACCAACGACTGGAGAGCTAGGACGTACTGGGCTCCAAGCCCGACAAACCAGTACCTTTCGATCAAGCCTTTCACTGATGGAACTGCCCCGCCAAGCTGAACGACCCATCTCCAAGCTGCGGGATCCGCCAGGTCTTCGCTGCTCGGCTGCCAGGCGGAGGTCTCCTCGGGGGCCAGGGCGTGGTGGGCGGAGGTCTCCGCGGTGGGTTCAAACAGGTCAACCATTCAAAGGTCACAAGCAAAAGAGTGGGTATGGTGTGGCTCATTCATCAGAAGGCTTTAACAAAGGACTGCATCTTCCGGGGTTTGGGAAACACCTGTGGTGCTTTCGACTGTATCTTGCCGCGGCTTGCTCTTCTGCCCGACGACGCCGGCGCGACGAAACAGGCTCCTCCCAGACCAAGATGCCATTCTCGTCGCACAAATCCAAGAAGCGCTGGTCCTGGCTGTAGTGCGCGCCCCGCACGAAGTTCGCGTTCAGCTCGAGCAGCAGCTGGATGTCCTCCTGAAAAGTGACAGGATGGGACGGCACATCCAGAGATGCAGCGGATCCCAAACGGGATCCCAAGGGAATCCCTTCAACGGGTACGGTTCCAGGGTGGGTTCAGTCACTGTCACAGGTCACCACCACCAAAATGCCCACCCTTCCTCCGGCCGCGCGGAGCGGGACAGTGGTGTTCCACGCCACGCCGCGCCTGCAGCTCAGCCCAGGGTCGGTGGAGGCCGCCCCAGACCCACGACTCATGGCGATTCACGCCGCGCAGCTGCAGCGGCGCGCCGTTGAGCCAGAGCTGCTGCTCCTTGGCCTCCAACCAGCGGAGCCCGAAGCGCACCGTGATGGCATCCACCTTGGGCGGTGACCGCCGGCACAGGGGGAGACGTGAAAAAGGGTGTGGAAAGCTTAAAGATGACTCAATCCCCCAAACCAACTACATCAAAATAATCATATCTTCAGCTTTTGCCCATCACCCCCACCTGTCGCCCATCCAGCATCAGCTGCACCATCAGCATCTGCAGCTCTGGCCGTTCCGAGGTCCAAACGCCGGCGCCCGGGCCCAGCGTCTCCAGCCACGCAGCTGACTGCGCCACTCGTGCAGACGGCGCGGTAGGTGTGGACGTCGCGCCAAGGCAGTCGAGGCGCCGCTCGCGGGGCGTTTCAAGGCCGCTGAAGTGGAGACGCGCAAGTAGAGTGCCTGGAGTTGGTGTAGGTGAGGTGAAGTGGTCAGATGTGATCGAGAATAATGCCCCTTACTCCAAGATCCTATTTTCTTCAGCAAACTTCATTTCTAGCGCCTGGAAGTGACTTCAGGCTGGACGAAGTGCCTGAACCCCATCGATGGAAAATGCCTTCCACGTGGTTGCCCAAGGCCAATCCTCCACGCGGCCCAAGGGCGAGACTTGGATCGACCCAGGGCCTTCTGCCCCTGAAGGGTGGTGAACTCTACCCGACTTCCACGAAACGCCTCAGCCCGATGGCCACCCAGGCGCGATGGCCGCTCTCGCACCCGCCTCCAGACTCGCAGCCCAGGATGTCAAGAGAGACCTGTGCGAAACTTCTTCAGATGTCACCCGTCTCTGAGCTCCCCAGCTCTGAGTGAGGTGCGCAATCCAACAAAGAGACCCCCTGATTGAAAATTGAGTTTAAACCTGTTCTTGAGGGGTTCCGCATTCCACCTTAGATGGAAAAATGACATAGGTGAACTGGAGCTTTCGTGCTGACAATGTGGCTGCTGGGGTGCAGTATTGGCATTGGGCCCCTAGCAAGTGGATTCTGGCGCTTTGTACGTGTCAATCAACATGGCACGCAAGTTATTCATGCAACACACCTGTCAGAGTTGCTACAGTCAAAAATGGCGAGGAAGACACCCTGATGCTGGTGAGGAATAGAAGAATAGAAGCAATGCCTAGTCCGCTCCAGGCAGAGTGAAGCTCAACATCCAGCAAGATTGTGAACATGCGAGTGTGCTTTAGAGGGAGACCCCCGTGGCTTAATGAGCAATAATGGGTATAGATTATGTCCCCTCACCAGCAGCAGTGGCAGGGGTATGTCCACAGGGGTGTGGCTGAACAAGCAAAAACTAAGGGACCGGCGCGGACAGTTCACCACACTGACTATAGGACGTGTACGTCGTGCAATCGAGCCCCAAAGCAAAGAGGAGGGCACTGCTCAAACGGCAATACAAACAACACATGAAGGGCAAAAACAAGCACAAGCACTGGCAGTACGTCAAATCTCCTTCCCATAATCAGCTCTGCAACTAGCAATGCAGTATGTCACTGTCACTGATGCTCGCCAAATAAAAAGAATGGATTCGCCGATTCACTTTCTATGAGCGTCACCGGATCACCTGAGCGTCACCCGTCTTGCGTCACCCACCCGCCCACCATCCGCGCCAGCACGTGGGTGACACTCTTCGGCTCCACCGCAAGATGTCGAATACGCACCGAGGACTCCTCCAAACGATGTGCCTCGCAGGGCAGCACCCCGCTGTACGTTGGGCAGTCGGTTTGGGCAGTCGGTTTGGGCTGTGTGTGTGTGTGCGCCAAACGAGCGCCAGAGCTTCAGCTGGGGTGGATCTGGCCTACTCCGCGAAAACAGTGAATGCCGCCCTTCCGGCCCCCACACCCCTCCCAAAAGGGTGTGTATATAAGTTCCGTAGCTGCAGGGTGTTGACTTGCTTGCTAGGTTCTGCATTGGGAGCCCTGCTGCTTTAAGACCCAGCCGCCCCCCCAACAGCCGGCCTCCACCGGTCTCAGTATTCCGCCGGGCTGCAGCCAATCGAAGTGCAAGCGCTGCAACGTGCCTCACGACAGGCGGCCCGCGCACGCGTGGGCGCAGGCAGCGAGACTGACTGGGAGGTTCGTGAGCGGTCTGGAGAAGGTGATGTATGGTGAGGCTGAGAAACTGGAACGGCTCCAGAATCTCAAAGACCTATGATGCTGTGGCAAACACTCCCATGTTCATCACCCACCACCTGAGATGGTGTCAAAAAGTTTCAAACATCTCAGAAGACTTAGATAAGCATGATTCAACTGCTCGCCACGCCCAGCAACGCCCAGCACCAGTAGGTTTGCCGTTCGAGTCCGGCGATGGGATGCGGCGGCCGTCCGTGGATTCCAAACAAGAGGTCACTCAGGTTCAAAGCCCACCTTTGCGGGTTCGGAGGTTTGCTTCTCCCCGTAAACGGGAAAAACCCATGAGAAAAGCCCTCAGGCTGCCGAAAGCCTAAGAAATGCCAGATGTCCAATGCACCATTTGAGGTCAAGAATATCTCCATGATCCCAATTGCTGGCACACCTTCCGTGCTCGCAGAAAGGAACTCAATGGCACAAGAGGATCATAGCTGAAGCGTTGGGATCTCCAGCCAGTGGAGGCTGGATCCCAGCTGCCCCTATCCTTCCAAGCAGCCGAAGCGGCTGTCTGCCAGCACCAGGAGTTCCTTGGAGAACCAGCAGGGTGGGACCTCTCCAACTCCAAAGGATGACCCGGTTAGGAACCGTTTTGGGCTTCGGAGCCGCGACAACCGCTCTCTCCCCTGCAAAGCGGGCGACCTGCGCGACCTGAACGCCCTTGTTGCTTCTGGATGGGTTCTTCTTCGCGCAGCTCGGCTGACCGGCTTCCAAGCTCCACGCCACGTTCGGGCGCGGCGGCGTGCGGGCCCCGATTTGGCCTTCTTTGTGCCATCCGGTGCCCTTTCTCCTAGCTTCCTTGCCTGACCCCGTCCGAAGACCCCCCCCCAACCGACTCCACCGATCCCATCTCCGATCCCATCTCTGACCCCGATCTCGCTCCAACTGCTCCGGGCGGCGCGTGGGGCCCGCGGTCCGGAGGGCCAAGGGAGGCCTGACCGAAACTCAGCGGTTGGGCGGAAAGAATTCGGAAAGATGAGTGTGGCTCGTCCCATCCAGTGGATGTGACAGGGGCACCCCGACGACTCATTTTCATGGAGAGCACGGCTGGGCGACATGTGACTGCTGGTATAAGTTCATGGGTTGGGGATAGATCATTAGGAAGATGCCAAGTATTTTCATGGATTGGTGACAGATAATTCACGGTTTTGTGGAAGTGTTGGCCAATTGAAACGAACTCATCGGTCCAGACAGCTGGATGGAAGGGCGTGAGGTGCAAGCCAGGTTCTGGCGCTTCAAGGTCTAAAATATAGAATTTACAATAAGGCAGACTTAGACAGGGCTATTACAAAGACATTGACACATTATATTTATTCATTTAAAACTAAACCGACTAAACCTATATTAAGCCAGGTTCTGGCGAGTCTTTAAAAACGCCGCAATTCCACAAGTCAAACTGCCAAGGACACAGCACGAAAAAAGGGAAGATCACAGCATGCCATAGACTGAAGATGGCGGGCACGGGTCTTCTCAGAGAGGCAGCTGCAGTGGACTGACGTCCCCGCTAGTCCAGAAGACTCGAATCAAACCGTCGGTGGGGCAACCACTCACTTCACCCTCTTTACGTGCCAAACGGCTCAAAACAGCTGTATATGAACGGCTCAAACCCCTGCGCGCGGAGCCTGCCTGCCAGATCCACCCAAAAGGGGCTATAGCTCCCTTCATGCCTCAAGGAGCCAAGGTGGCTGGGGTCTGCAGCACCGGCGGAGGAAGCATGGCGGTTGTTTTGGAATGGTTTCCACGTGATTCATGCGGCACGGCTTTCAGTCAGGGCGTCAGTGCGCACCGAAGCGGAAAGCCTCCCAAAATGCTGTGTGATCAGTGCCTTTACGGCGCCCAGATGCTGAGGATTGTTCCTTGAACCAGCCGGTCCCTTGAACCAGCAGTGGAAGTTGATCGGGTAGTTGTTTAGACTTCGAGGGAAGACTCCCAACTCCCACCAAAACGAGGCCGAATTGTTTCATGAACGAAGGCCCAGCAAGCTGAGTCCAGGTCGAACTGTGGTCTGGCCCACCCTATCTGTTCAAGGAGGGCATGCTTTACCTGTCGGTCGGTCGCATGTCGTGCTGCGCTCCCCAGATCTACGCCCCAAGCAGCCCTCCTCCGTCCAACCGCTTCGCCCAGGCGGCTCCGCGACCGACGTGCGGTCCAGGAGGACGGCACAGCGAAGGCCGCAGCCGCGGAAGTGCAAGAGGCTCACCTGCCGGCGCGCGCCGGACAGCGGACGTGCTTCGGTCCCCTGGCTCCCATTGGGGGAAGGGAAGGGTGGGGACCTGAAGATCGAAGAAGAGATCCCCTGAAGTGCCAAGGTGTCAAGAAGAAATGCCTCTGAAATGAGTGACCTCCCAGAAGAAGGGTTCCAAAACAACATGGAAGAAATGTCCTGAACCCACTGTAGACACCTGAGATTTAAAAATATGATGAACATGCATCTGCCAGCCTCCTTCTGGTGAAAGAAGAAGCACCCTGCCCCCCCTGCCCTCCTCCTAACGACTCCTCCTAACGACTCCTCCTAACGACTCCCACCTCCGACCTCCGGCCCATCCATGGATGGCCATCCATCCGTGCCTCGGGCTCCAGGTAGATCCGGTAGGCCGCCACGCCACGGCGTCCAAGTCCCACCTGCCCCGAGGGACCGGGGTCGACCGCGGCGTCTTAGTTACTGGTCCGTCATGCCAGCTACGGTCGTAGCTTCTAGAGTTGCTGGTAGCTGCTGGCCTCCGGAATATGTCTCAGACCCTAGGCTTCCAAGACCATTCAAAGAAAGGTTGACCTGGTTGCGTAAAGGCCATTAAAACAATGGTTGTTGGAAGCCTAGGGTCAGAGCCTATTTGTTTAAGGATCCGATCGGCCCCGAGACGCCATGGGCTTGAGACACAGATCGGTGACGGTTTCGCTGAGGGAGATCGGGTGAGCTTGTCTTGAGATCTGCACTCAATGTGACGTCGAAGTTGCACTAACGCACGCGTTAGAGTTCACGAGGTGGTGAAAATCGGGAGAGTTCGAGACTTTGTCTTGAGATGACTTCAGATTCCTTTGATCTCACCACTTCCTCAGAAAGGCCAAGAGCCTCTGCCCGTGTTTCGGGTCCCCCTCCACGCCGGATCGCAGCACTGCGGCAGCGCCCGGTCGCAGCTAGGCTCTGCGCTCCCAGTGCGCAAGGCATGGCAGCAGCGGTGGCAGGGGTGGGTCGGCCATTGAGGACACTGCTGCAGTGGGCACAGCCACTCCCTAGGGCAGAGTGGACATATTCCATGCAAAAGAGACCACGCAGGATTCGCTGTGGCGAATCGAATTGCGTACCCCCATTCTACCAACAACCATCAGCAATGGACAAGGGGCCTATGTTGAAGCAGCCGGACCGACTGGAAGTGCGTGACCAGTTTTCTAAGAAAGCTGGTGATGTAGTCGTGTGTAGAGCTCCGGTGGAAAACTGATTGAACAAAAAAATAGTAAAACAGTTATTTAAACAACAACATAGTTTCAACACCACTCGGAAACCCGCAAACCCGTCCGCATGCGTCCACCCGCAACGTCCGCCCGCCCGCCCGCCTGTCGTTGAAGGCGTCCGGCACGAGGCGCGTCCCTTGGAACTCCTCTTCGCGGATGAAGGCGCCCGCCGCCAACGGCACGTCGCCCAGATACGCGAAGTCCCAAGGGCCTGGCACCGTTCGAGGTCGAGGCTCGGTCCGCTATCAGAAGTGGTAGGTTAGGTTCAGGGCCGGTATTGGCGCTAGCCCTATAAGCAAAATCTTTCATGGCGCTCGGGCACTTTTCTGTTTCAACACCACGCCTTCTGGCAGCGCTCCCATGAACGCCTTTCAGACGCTTCACTCCACTTCACACACGAAAAAAACGATATATAAGGCAACATCTCAAATACATGAACCGTCACCCCGTGTCCTTCAGGCCCCAATTCTTCCGCCCCACCCACCCGCTCGGTCCTTTCGGCCCCTCCTGCCTTCCAGCGTGACCACGCGGCGCCCGGGGTAGTGTGGATACGGCGGGCGCTCGGCCGGACTCGCCGATGCCAGGAGTGTGAAGAAGGGCAGCGCGGCTCCGCGCATGGCGCGGAAGAACGCCCCACATGTCGCGAGGATTCTTCGAGGCGAGTGGATGGTTCTTCCAGCGTGCCTAAAGAAGTGTAGTAGAAGTAAGGGGTTGATTCAAGGGCTTACACTGCGAATTTCTTTGAAGCAAGAGATTGGAGGACCTTGGCTCACTGATGCTTCTATGCTTTTCATCTTCGGAAACGCTGGTGGCCTAAGTGGCGCCAAGTGCCAAGTGGATCCACTGAGTGTGGCGGCACCAATGGCCGATGTCATGCCCGAGGTTCATGAGGGAAAAAACATCCCTCCAAAACACTCAGAATGAACGTTTTGTTGCCCAATCCCACCAGAAACCCGAAAGTTTTGCTACTGCCTCCTTACTCGTCCTTTTGATCAAGGCTCATGGAACTCTCAGATCCTGCGGGCTTGTGTCGAGGATCTTGGGCTGCTATTCATCCCAGGCTGAGGCCCAAAGCTGCCACGGGCAAGAAGAAATCACAGCTCCTGGTTCTTCAATTAAGCTCCCCCTTGGGAGACTTAGGAACCTTCAAAAGGTCACACACTGAAGAAGCTGGGCAGCGCCCACAGATGTTGCACAGATTTACCATCCTGCCACATATGATGAGCAGAAGCTGTTTGGGCGCCTGCCAAGTTGGGGTATCATTACTTCTGTGGGGTATCCTGCCAAGTTGGCTTCTCAGATTTCACCCATGTCTGGCGATTTCACCGGCTCTTCTGAATGTAGAGTGTTGCACGTTCTTCCCTATCACAGCCGTATTGTGCTGGCTTGAATCCCGTCACCCATACCTGTGATCCAAAAGACTGTCACGCCAGCCCGAGGCCGCGATCCTGCGAGTCCGTGCAAAATCGACCAGAAGGGTGCCCCGGTCCACCTCCTTCCGCCCGTAAAACGGACTGGACCGGACTGCCAGGAGTCCTTCGCCCCGGAAAGCCTTCCGGCCACCCCCCTCGGGAGATCCAGCCGCCCGGACCCCCCAGGCGGCGAAGCCAGACCGACTGCCGCCCGCCATGGGACCGTCCGGACCGGCACCGGGCGCCAGGCACGTTCTTCCACCACCAACTTGATGAACTCTTTGGTCACATCGTCCTCCGTGCCACACGGCCGCTTCAACGGCACAGCATGGCAGCTATAGAGGAAACTCAGCATCACGGCATCACGAGTCAGGGAACTCAGCAACTGAGCAACTTCGATGCGAGGAGCTCAAGGAAAAATGGGTGGACAACTGGCTCGGTGTTTTGAAACGTTGGGATTGAACTCCTCCGGCAGGTGGACCATGGTGTAACTCACACCTGTTTTCGGAGGGCCTTGGGCGGCCTTGGTGGCACTCGTCTGGTGATCATCGGACTTCTTGGCCCCATGTAAGGAATGGATGGGTTCTAGTGCCACGTGTGCTCCAAAACCATCCAAAACCCCATCCTCTTCGGAAATGTCGTTCACTGGAATCTGATGAAGCTGATGACCGCCACCACTTCAATGATGGATTGGAAATTTCCTCAATCCCACCACACTCACTTCAGTTTCGCCCCACTTCTTGTCTTCCCATGATCAAGTGATCAAGTGGATGGCGCGTCCCAAATATCTACGCCGATTTCGGCTTCACCCCCCCCCCCCTCAGTCTTTCACCGGCCCCCCACCGGTTGTTCGATGCTTTGATATGCTTCGACGCTTCGCTGCGCTTCGGCGCACCAGGACGAACTTCAGAGGCTCAAAGAACATCACGGGGTTCTCCTGCCACGCGGTTCTCCACGGGGGAACGCGGTTCTCGGCGGTTGGGGGGGGGGGGAACGCGAAGCACCCGTTGTTGACACAGGCGGTCGACGTGATGTTTTTTCAAGGAGGAGCAGGGATTTGGGGACAAAAGGATGTTGCTGTTGTTGCTGTTGTTGCTGTTGTGTTTGAACGGTCTTGACATGTGCAGGTATAGATCGGTATAGTGTTTTAAACTGCGCTGAGACCTTCCGGACTTCTAACGCGGGATCCAGGACTCCAATTCTTTTTGGATCCCGTGTGGCCGCCTTGGTTTTTCTAGACGATCTTGGTGGAGCTAGCTGGCTCTGCGCGTGTCACTGTGAACCCCATGATGCGAGTCGTCCAGGGGCAAGCACCACCATCACCTCGGCGGCGTGGATCGCGGAGATCCGTCCTGGAGGTCATGCAGTATGAGCTGCTTCTCATAGCTCAGGCTACCTCGGTGGGAGCGGCCGAGCTGAGCTGATGGCCGCTCCAAAAGCATCAGCATCCAACGGTCCATTCAGCCTCATTCACCGAGGCTTGGCATCCTGGGGATCCAGAGGTCCCCGCAACATCGCTCGGAACGGAAACCGCTGCGTTCGCCATGGGAAGACCGGTGGATCGGAGAATCCCTGCACAGGTGGGGTTGGGGGTTCCATGGCAGCTGAAGAACTTCATAGAACTTGGGGGGCAAGGAGCACCCATCAAGTTTTCTGAGACTTCCTGTCACTTCCGGAAGAAATAGAAAAAATCCAGAACTATAGGTGCATCTCACACCTGCAACTCGGAAGAACCGCGAACGGACACTCCGCGAGCTGAACCCCCGAACCGCATCACTTCGAACTTCCGCGAACGGCTCGCGGACCTGCGGACCTACCACCCTTAGAGTTCTTGATCTTCTCTGAACCCCCCATGACTGGGCTCTCCAGGCGCTGCTTGTCGCGGTGTGAGGTCAGTTCCCTCAAGTAATCGCGGCCTCTGGGCCAAGTCGCGTCACGCACAGAGGGATCCACCCACCCCGAAGCCGGAGCTGGTGGCTTTTTTCCCTAGACACTCCAACTCTTCTTCTTCAGAGAAAGGCAGTAAAGAAACTCAGAATGACCGCCTTGACTTACTTGTTGTCACCAGGTGGGGTGGTGTATTCCCAATGCGTGGTTCGTTCTGTCCGTTCTGTGTCTCACCCAGGTGCTTCATTCGAACGACCTACCTGGCAGCTAGGCTGCAAGCGGAAAACAGGTCTTGGGAACAATTGCAGTTGGCAAATTGATGCACAGAAAGAGTGTCAACCGGAATCACTTCTCTACTCTATCTATGGATGGATGACAAATAAACAACAATAAACAGGCATGAGCATGATTGTGTGTGGGTGTCGACATGGACCACGTCTGCCGCATGCTCTTCAGCTTCTTCACATGAATTACACATTCGAAGAGTTTGGACAAGCACTGCTATGCTCGTGCTTAAAGCCCGTCACAAAGACGATGGAGTGCACCCACCCGGGAACATTCAGCCAGCATTGGGGAGCCCCCACGCATCGTGTTCAGCTTTTTGCTGAGCCTCAACTTGTCTCGAAGGAGTCGGCGTCCGTGTGGGACACAAAAATACTATAAATATTGCCCAAATGTTAATTTGGATATATCATATCTTCGAAAGAATTGAAAATTCCATAATACTGCTTGATGCCGTGTCTTTTTCTGCAATCCCTTAGCGCAATTAGTGTCTCTGGGGGCCTGCCACACCGCTTTGGTGGACTACTCCACCAAATAAGAAGATGAATCCGGCCCGAGTGCCAAAACCTGAAGAATTCCTGAAAGACAAAGTCAGTTGAAAGTGTCAAACCTCAGTATAACATGACCTCCGCCGCTACTTGGAGCAGAGGCTTGCTGCTTTTGCTGGAAGACAAGTCTGGCCCCGTCGGCGGATTCTGCACGAAACACCAATGGAAGCCACAGCGCCACAGCTTCTACATGATTCGACCACCTGGACAACTCCTGTCCCAACGGAGGCAGCTCGCTTCGCATACATCTACATCTACGTAATTACACAAGTCCAGTCTGACCGGTAAAACCTGGTCTTTGACTTCCTTGAGTAGTGTGAACTTGCATGACCAACTCCTGTAAAAGTGAGGTCCAGCTGACCATGTAGGGTCTCGCAGTGAAAACTCCTGTCCCTTCCGAAGCCAGGCCACTCCATATTGGTCTGTACCAACATCTTCACCTGACTCAACGGCTCCTGAGGGATGAGTCGACGTCCGTGGTTTTTGCTGTTTCTTGTTTTTTCGCTGGGCCCAAGTCGATGTGAGTCAGTGCAACGCATGATATACGGTATAGCTATTCGATCTTTAAAAAAGGCAAAGCCAGCTTTTTCCGGATAAACCTACACTCCCGAAAACTAACATGGACCCGGGTCGAATGGCGCCCCTCAACGACGATGTTTCTCTTCCTAGCAGTGGGTTTTCAGGGTCTATGTTAGTTACTGTTAGTTGTCAGCAGGATTTATGTGTGTCAGTGGGCTCACCATCTATTGGAATCAGATCCGGGACCTCCCTGTCACCTAAGCTGGTGAGTCCATGCAGTGCCCCTGAGCTCTGCAGCCCCAAATTGCTAAGCACGCTGGTCCCCTGAACACACTGTTGCAAAAAAATCCTTAAATCGACAGCTTTGTTCACTGGAGCAGGCAGGGTGACCTTGGCACAGATTTGGCCAACGATCTGGCCCGAACCACGCCCTGGCAAAAGGTTTCCCCACTTGTTTGGAGCCCACCTCAAAACACCCACCTCCACCCCAGTTAAAGCCAAGATCTCTGCAACACCTCGACCACGAAATGAAAAAGAATAACCAACACCCCTCTCAATGTCTAAACAGGGGCCCTCTGCATCTTTCCTGACTTGGCCTCTGAATTGATGCACTTCTGAATGGGGTGGACACATCCCATGCGATGTCCGCAGTCCAGATGCTGCCATTTCGCTCCTTCTGGGTCCGCACCCCGTCACCCCGTCCTTCACACCCCGTCACTCCGTCCTTCTCCCAAGGAAGAAGGACGAATTCCGACAGGTCCGAAACCATCCCAAGCGGCGCCCGTCGCTCGGTTCGCCTCCCTGCGGGGCACACGTGGAGGGACCCCGTGGGACCGACGTAACCCGGGTCCTTTGGCACGGGCAAGTTGTTGGCCGCGGTGTCATCCAGGATGAGCACCGAGTGAAGGATGTGTCCCGTCACCTGGGGTGGGAAGCAACGAAGGTGTCGGTGGTCTGCTCGCTCGAAAGAGGGTGGAAGGCACTGGAAGGCATTGGGGGCAGGGCACATGGAAGGCTTCAGAAGGAATCTCCCACCCAGGGGAATCCAGTGAAAAGGCAATGAAGAGGTGAACACCCCCCCACTCATCTTGGGGCCCTTCAAACGAAGGCCGGCTTTCTTGACCAGCGGGTCGTGAAAGCTGTTCGTTAGTGAGTTGAAACTCGTCGATATATTGGGCATGAGGTGTTGAAATGTCCTCTCTCACTATCAGCTGATGAAGGACGTAAAGATCTTAAAGGGATCAGTGGATTTGAGCGGGCAGTTGACTTGCTGTCTGCACCGAAAGGTGGCCAAGAAACAAATAGAGCTCCTTATGGTCCAGCCCAACATGTACTCCCCTGTTTCTTTCAGTTGTCATTCTTCAATTCTTCGCATCTCCTCCGAAAACCGCCATCCTTTGAGCTCCAAAAGCCTCAGCCCAAAGCTCTGCGGTGACCCGCTCTGGGCCCACCGGGCGCGCCAGGACAACTCACAAAGCGGCTCGTAGAAGGAGTTGGGCCTCGGCCGGGCGCGGTCCGGGCGCGGTCCGGGCGCGCGTTGCGGCTGGACGCCTACGGTCCGTGGGTGCGGATAGTGGGCGGGGCGGGTGGAGGCCGAGCGTTGAGGGCTTTAGTGCTTGAGCTGGGGGGGATGGGCGTGAAGGGAGGGGTTCGTTCGATGGGTTCCTTCGATGTTTGGTTGGAGTGGTGGATGGTGATCTCGCCTCTTTTTCTTTGGGGTCTCGAAGGGGATGTGATTCATCTGTCAAAGAATTCCCCCCCACAGCCTAGTGAGACTCATACGAACCAGCTGATAACATCATCCGGGGGCACACCAAGACTTGGCCAAAGTCCACGAGATCGGGACTGCAAAATACATTGCATCTGGACATATGCAATTGAAGCCACTTGAAATGTTGGAGCCCACTGCAACGTCAAGCCGATCCACCACACCACCCCATCCACTCCATCCACCACCCTCATCACCAGCAGCCCTTGCACCGCTCCCTTTTCACTCTTACACCACCTCCGGAGAGGACCACCTGCGGCGCGGCGAGCCGCAAGGTCCGGGACGGGCCCAGCCACCTCCTGCACGCGCCGCGCAAAAATCCTCGGTCCGACCCCCCGTGCGAGTGGTGAATGAGTAGCTCGAAGCCGGACCTTGAGAATCGTCCCATCCCAGAATCAGAAGTCAAGAAGGTGCCTGAAGATGGTATATGCATGTATATGTGTTCCTTTGCATCCTTTGCCCTGTTTGGCGGATTGTCTGACGTCACTGTTGCTGGGCCTCCTGTTACCAAACTGTACTCTTCTGTCAATTGGGCTGGTGTTTTTCATATGGTGTTTGTCTTTGGAATTGGATCCGTTGGGCCATTGGGTAGAAGAAGGCACTCTTCCAGAAGCTGTTGACCGCATCAGAGCCACCCTCCTCCGCCTCGTCCGGCCAGATCTTCTGCCACCGCCTTCCCATGACACTCACAAAGTCCGACTGAAGGAAGTCGTGGAAACATGCAAAACAGCCATATACTCTGGTCTGTCAACTTCACAGTGCTGAGAGAAATCCCCCCGAACGCTTGAGATTCGTCCAACACACCACTATGGGAGCTCCTGTAGTGCCCCATAAAGGGAGTCTTGAGCATTCCGGATGATCTCGTCAGCGAGTAGCCTCGTGACCAAACGTGCTCCCAGAACCTTCGACCACTGAGGAAGGCGTCTCGCCAGGCAAGGGGAGCCCTTTCCAAAACTTATAGGTCCAGTCCCAGCTGTCTCAAGGTGGGGGGAAGAGCGCACCCTTCGTATGGATGTTGAAACTCGGACACCCCCACCAAAACCCCCTATCAACTGTCACTCTGGGGTTGACAAGTAGGCTTCTGGGGCCTTTTGGGCTCATCACTCATGTTGAAGTCCAATCTTCAGTTCCACCGGAAGATTGAAACCTGTTGCCCACACCACGCGCCTCGCCTCTGGCAAAAAGAATGTGGGCACCTCCACCTCACAACTCTACGTCAACGTCCTCCATGTCGAGCTCTCACTCCTCTTGGGGTCGTCCATCACGATAGTAGCCCAAGCCTGCAGGGAGGTGTCTGGCTGTGGAAAACCGCGCCGCCGGGTTCAACCGGTTCTTCCGCCGGGTTCAGCCGATTCTTCCCCACCAGGCTGAAGAAGGCCAAAGTGGATGAACTACGAGGCCAAACAGGATCCGAAATCATCATCTCTTATGAAGATGTTTAGCTAGGCCTGTCTCCAAGATGTCAGAAGTGGAGTCTGGTGGAAAAAAGAGCATGATCAACACCTACAGTAACAGGAACCTCTGAAGGAAATTCAGTGTTTTGGTTTAAATATGTTTTAAAAGAATCCATCTCCTGTTGTCTCCTCGACCTGACGAAAACACCAAAACGCTCACCTTGAACCCCGTGGGCCTCCCCCCCTGCCTCGGTGGTCCAGCTTGAACACCCAGCCTTGCGCATGGGCGCCAGTCAGTCAGAAGAAATCAACACAGCGAGGAACGATCACAGTGGCTCCCTCCACATGGAATGTAGCATGACTTTGTTCATGGAGCTCCGAAGTGGTTGTTGACTTCCTTTAGCACTTGCCATGTAAAATGGTCCCCCAAATTGATAGAATCGGATTCCAATACATATCTTTGGTAGGGATCTATTTTAGATCTATTTGGGAGTCTGCAACATCATATGTGGCCGCAGCTTTGGTGAAGTGCTTGGGTTGGGACTTGGGGCTATGATCCTTTGGAAGACTGTCATCGTTTTGCTTCGGTTGGGAATTTGCCTCCAAAGCACAGTCACTACAGTTTCAGGGGGTCCGATGGCACGAAGTACTACGTGTCTTGCAGATGGAGGTCCATACAAACCACCTACCTTTTGGGGATTGTGCCACCTGCTCCCCATCCACTATAACATACTATAACCAGATTTCATCACAGATCGACACCTTCGACCCTACCTGACTCACCTCCCGCCCCCAGCGCTGCGACACCTGGCCGCTCACCGGCAAAAGCTTTGCTCGCTGAGAAGTCCTCGTCCAAATACCTCAGGAGATCGGACCATCTCGGACGAAGCCCAGCGCCCTGCGCGCCGTGCGAGCGCCCCGTGCGTGCCGTGCCATGCCACACGCAGACCAAGAGTCGGACCTCGGCAAAGGCCTGACCTGGAGGAATTCGCGTTGAAAAATCCTCCCTCTTCACCACTTCTCGAGGCGACGCTTGAAATCGAACATGTGGGGGGAAAGAAGCTTCCGGTTCGCCGCTTTTTGGGCATGGCTTTGGGCGGGCGCGAAGCTTCCGGTTCCGTTCACTGAACCGTCCCAAACGGTGCCGCGGGCGCAGAGACTCCACCAGACCAGCAGAGACTCGGTAGGGCAACTCCAAGGGCCCCGTGACAGGCCATAGAAGAGAAGGCACAGGTTATCCCCCAGACCATAACCATTCCAATTGACACACATGGGTTCCCCGGCTAAAAGGTTAAACAGGTGGGTCATCCAAGTAAGTTGGAACAAAAACGAGATGTCTCAGATTCTCTTTTTTCCCGACTTCCTCCGAGCCGCAGCCGCTTCACTGGGGCAGGCGGTGGAAGCAACATCGCCTCAAACCGAGGCTTGGCGAACCAGTAGAAGCCTCGGAGTTCGGAGGCTGGCAGTGGAGGTGCGGCAAAACTCACTGGTACTTCAATGGCATTCCCTCATTCTCAATGACCAACAGCACCACCAGTGAGAACATGTTTCTGCCTCATCCCTCAAAGCTAAGCAGGTTTTGAGCACCCCATCGATGAAAAGTCTCCCACAAAACTTGTGCTCCACTTCCACAGTTGTCTAAAAATTTTCGGGCACAGGCGCCAACAAACAGCTGCTTGGGAGTGGTGTTCTCCACCTTCTGTAGCTGCAACTTCTATTGTTCAACTCGATGTCCCGGAGGATGGTTCCCGACAGCTTCAGCTTCCCCACGCCTCACTTCGTCCATCTTCCCCACGAATCCCGTACCAGGACTCTTTTCGTTGAGATCTAATTCCTGACACCCACCCCAAATCGTTGCTTTCAAAGGCCATTTAGGACCACAATTGAAACTATATTATATATGTGTTTTTCGTTGTCCGCTTCACCTCGGATTCTTCCTCCTTCTTGAGTTGGAAGGCAGCGCATGGGCTTCAAAAGCATAGAAACGCTGTATAGGTCAGCAACCCTGGAGATATATAATGGTTTCAGAGTAGATGGCACAAGTTATATGGACCCCCATCTAAAAAGCCTCTTGGGGGTTGTGCCATCTACTCTTCGTAAGTGTCACCCATCGGGAACCCCATAATTTGTGCGTTTTCCCGAGGAGCCGAGGGCCATGGTGCCCGTGCAAACGACGCCAAAGATCTTGGAGGCCTACCAGCTGGTGAGGGCTGGGCGCACCCGGTGCCCTAGCCCTGAAGCAGCAGGATATAGAGGAACTGGCACATGGAAAAAAAGGCCTTCTTCTTCGCTACTTCTCCAGCACGCCAATCGAAAAAATTTAGCAAGCTAAAGCTTAAAGCATGTAGATGTATGTATTGGTGTCCAATTGAAGCATCCCAGCTTCAGAGTGTTCTGCACTAATTCTCATGCTGCCTCTTTGCCCACCCTGCCCAAAGCTGTCAGATTTCCCACCTGCCCTGGAGCGCCCGCCATGGCGGCCCGTCGCGCAACTGCTACCGGCGACGGCACGGCCGTGAGGCCCTTGGAGCCCAAGGGGCACTGAGAACCTGGTGATCCCCCGTGGCTGGGCCGTCCGAAATGATTCTGGCCACGCCTGATGTGTGGTCAAAACTCCTGATGTTCAGGACGCGTCATATCCTGCTTGTCATCACGGGCCCTGCTGGGGGTTACTCCAGTGCAGATGGATTACCATTAAAAAAATTACCCAGGATACACTCCCTGACAAACATGGAAATGGAGTTCACCAGCTGTTTGGCCATTGGATTTTATGGTACTTCCCTGAGAGGCAACAGCCGCTCCTTGAGGCACCACTGACTGCCCCCGATCTGAGCCGCCCGGACGGCAGAGGACCTTGAGAGCTCACCATCCTGAGCTGATGGGGGAAGTGATGTCTGACACCTAGTTCTTTTCTGGAGGATCTCTATGAATTCTACTATTTTTAGGGCTCCAGGCAATTACTTCCTCAGAAGGTATGACTGGACCCTCGAAACCCACTCCCATCCCACCTCCTTAGAATGCACGACTGGAGCCCTAGGCCCTCGGGGATGTGATAACTGTGATCGTAGCTTAGTCTTGTGACAAGTCCCCACCAAAAAGTTACATAGCTGATCCCGATTGGGCAGCCAAACCAGTACCACCTCCCAAATGCCTCCGATTCGTCCGGCGGCCGGCGTCATTCTACACCCTGATCCTGCCCCCGGGCGTGCTTTTCACCCCAAAAACCGATGACCTCTCGCGAGGTCTAATGAGTCCAGTGATCCACCTTCTTGAGATGGAATGGGCGTGCATTGATGGGAAATCCGTACATGTATGTTACATACAGTCCTAACAGGTGCCCCCATGCGTTAGCAAGGGCCACGTTCTGTGAGCTTTTGAGTGGGTCAACTGATTATCATGCTTCAAATGTCTAGAAGAGAACCTCTCTGAAAGCCTCACCCTTCACTGAGCTTGCTTCCGTCCAGGTGGGGGTCCAAGCAGCAGGCTTCTTCAATTTTCGTCACCCCCCTCAGCCTTCACATCCTCAAAACCTATTGTTCAACTCGTGCTGCCCTCGATCCAAGGAATCAACTTCAGAAGAACGTCCAGCTTTCACACACACCCTGGTGCGAGGGAACAACCTCCAACGAACCGCCTTCGGGAGCCTCTCATTCCCGGGGCCACCCCACCTGGCGCGGAGCCGCTTCGCATAGAGCTGGACGATCTCCACCAACTCCTCTGGGACGTCGTCGGCCGTCGGGCACCCACGTCGCAGGGTCGCGGGGCGCGGGCGAAAACCGGTGGCGAAGCCGAGATCGCGAGGATGGAGAGGGCCCAAATCTGCGAAAACGAGTCGTTGGGATGTGAACTTGGGGTGATGAGTTGTTGGGAAGTTGGAGGGAAGGCGGAAGCACAGTGCTTCCTGATGCAGTTACAGATCCGTGGAGAGAACGAGCGAGCGGGAACCAACCATTACCGGCACGTTTCATCTATCAAGCTAGGGTGATAAGGTCCTCTTGTCCTGCAAACCAAATTCAAACACAATGACCCAGTGCTGGTGTGGACTTTTGTTGGGCCAGGCCCAAAAAGTGCCACGCCGCCCTGGAAATACGGTCATCCTCAAATAGAAGGTCAAACACTTTGAAAAATACCTGAAGGTGACGGTGACCGTAAATTGACGGTCATCCTCAAACACTTCGGTCACTCCGACTGGATTTGACGCTCTGGGCCTTCCCCCTTCGCCGTGACGATGCGGCGCGAGCCGTGTGCGCTAGGCACAGCAGCGTCGCCCGACGAGGCCCCACCGACGAGGCGCCCGCCAACTCGTTTGGACTCGTTTTCCGCTCCGAACGACGCACAGCGTCATGAAATGAGCAAGGATCGGCACACGTGGGGGCCGAGCGGGGGGAACTCTTGCCGAGACCGTTGCCGTCAGAAGATTGGAAAACAGTTTGGAGCGATGGTTTTGCGGGAAAATTCCTTAATGGCAACATCCATGAGTACTGCTGCGTGAATCGTAGGATGATGTTTATTGCTTCTTGCATGTGCTATGGCAAGGCCCATTTTCCACCCGGGCAAGGCCCCACGCAGGCTGGGGAACAAAATTTAAGTGTTCAAAGAGGCAACGCGCAGGCGGGCCCATGAATTCATCCGAACTCTTACATGTGCGCGTTCGCGGGGGTGGCGAAGAGGGCGTTCGGGGCCAAATTTTAAAAAACCGTGAAGTTGTCCAACATGAAGCTACAACCCATGAAGTTGTCCACGTGCAAAGCTGAGTTGACCACGTGCAAAGCTGAGAAGGATTCGGTGATTGGCCGAACGGATGGGTTTTCGGTGTTCTGACCCGCTCCTTCGGTGCTTCGTTCGGAGGGGTCAAAGGAAACTCCACGGGTCGGGTCTGGAGCAAAGAGCAATCACCAAAGGTGTACCCAAATTTGGCTACTCCGACGTGTCCCAACAATGCTGGCCATCAAATATGCCCTGGAATCCTCACAAAAGGCATCTGAAGTCAGCTATTCAGACCAGACGGATGCCTCACTAAGTCCTTTGTTCACAGCGCCCTTCGTACCACAGCATTGGCCGCCCCGCGTCTCACGCATTGGAAAACTGGCCAGCCGACCTGGCAGGCCCGACATGGGGCGGTGCCTAAGCTTCGAACACGTAGTTTCATAGTTTATATCTGAAAACCTCCTTAATCACCCCAAATCAGAATAATGATGATACCACTACAATGAACAATAGTATGTTTACTACGTTAGGTATCAATACTGGATGCGCTGACTGGGCCAGTATGGGCCTATGATCACATGCAAAATGTGTGACCGATTTTTAACATGAGGTTTGGTCTGCTTCCCTTCTTCCAAGGGGGGTTCCTTTTAAATACGCACTTGGCTGGTTGCAACCACGCGTCACATGAAACAACCCTGTGATGACTCAACCCGAAGGGGGCGGTGGCAAGGAATGCCCCAGCACCACTGAACTACCAAAAACAAACGACGACACTCTACTACAAATGGTTGCCCAAATTTTACGAGAACAATCACAACATACCGAACCCACATGGCATAAACGTGCACGTCGAAGACAATTTTGCTTGTTGAATCGTTCACCCCCTGGATTTTGGTCAGTTCGTCGTCGCGGCCGAAGATCCCGTGGAGGTGGTGGGAGGGTGGAGGCCAACGACCGTGTCATGACACCAATGGGATCTGGCCCAACGACCGTGGGCGAAATTGGGCCAATACGAGCGAGGTGCTCCGTTGAGGAATCAACATTGAAAACCGGCGACGCTGGCAACACAACGCGTTCGAACCAACACGCGCGGGTTGGAGCTACAGGACTCGGCTGAACAACATGGTGGGGGAACATCGGTGCAAACGTGTAAGCCGGAAAAGTGGAACCCGCAGTGAAGGCGCTTTGTTGGGCTATGTTGGCCCAGATCAAACAACGCGCCGGCACCGACAAGCAGAACGTGCGACCCAGTCATCGCCAAGCTGCACAAGGTGGAACAAAATATAATTGCGCAAACGAAGTGAAAACTGCATGCTGTGAGGACTTTTTGGTCCACTTCAAGGGCCTGCAGTACACATCAGGTGTGTGTGTGTGTGTGTGTGCGTCATCCTTGCGCAGGGGCGGAGTGACTCAAGTCTCGCACTCCTCCTTGGAACCCGGGGCCAAAATGTGTGCCCCAGGTTCCACTCCAGCGATCAGATCAAGGAAGGGATAATGAATCTCCATGCTCTGATATGTTCGGCTCGTGTCAACAGGTGAACTCCTTCCCTGATCATTCCACCAGCGCTCTTCGAGCTTCTGGATATGCTGCTTTGCCCCTCGCCTTTTTGGTTTCATAATCCATTGAATGATCGGCCACCACACCACCAACAGCCCGGTCATGCTCAGATTCTGAGGTCCCTAGGTTGTTTTTCTCCTTCCATTCCCCGGTAGGTAACCCCAGTGTCTCCATTCATCGTCTTGGAAATCTGACATCATATCCACATAACCGTTGGCTTTCTGACAGTTTCTGCAAGTGATGTACAAGACATGACAGTCATGTTCGACCTTACTTCTAGGCTCCAATTTGCGGGTCGAAAGGGCGCTGCGCATCCGGGTACATGGCAGCGGAGCAATCAGTGAAGTGTTTGAGTGAGTGGGAAGTTCATCAAGCTGTCTGAACGGAGGACAAGGGACATTTGACATTTGTTGGACATTTCACTATGGCAGAGCCTGCATTGGGAGCTTCACAGCGTTCATTGCAACAGCTTGTTCAGGTGCTGCAGAATCAACAATGGGACAAATATGCCGGTATTCAAAAAATCTAGCGCGCGTGATGAGGAATTGAGACAGTGGCCTGAATGGAGGTTTGGGTTCATGCAGTTCATCAAGACTGTTGACCAGAGGGCAGCAGAGCTGCTCGAGACCGTCAACAAGAAACCGAATGGGAACTATGAAGCCTCAGAAATGGACGAAGATACCATGGCTCTGAGTGTGATGGGGTATTGGTTTTCCACATGAAGAACCGACCCCTTTCTCTGATCAGGCACATCGATGATTTCAACGGGTTCAAGTCAAGGCCTGGAGCATGCTGGTGAAGGACATGGAACCATCAACACGTCAACGAGCACTAGCATTGTTGACACAGGTCAAATGAGACGATGGCAGGACAAATTCCCGCATACGAGAAGCTGGTGAGGGAATATGAAAATGTTAATGGCAATGCATTTCCCACAAATTCGATGATGGCGGCTATTTTGCAGGCACTCCCTATTGCATCGGGGACACAGGTTCAGATGCAGTTCACAGACAGCACCACACAGGAACAGTTGAAGGAGAAGATTCTGCATTATGAGGGCATCACAACACGTTGGGATTCTACAACCAGACGAGGCCGTGCCCATGGAAGTGACATAGTTTCCAAGGGCAAGAAAGGAAAGGGCAAATACAATGAAAAAGGAAAGTTGAAGAACAAACGAAAAAATGATGGCAAGCAAGAGCAAAGGTGGCTCCACTTCAAAGGGGTCAAAGAATGATGGGCACCGAAGCGGCTGCAACAGGCGCAGGCCTCAGATGAAACCCAGTCCACCGCAGGGCAGAGCGCGTCATCGACTGCAAGATCAGTGACACGCATGCTGTCAGACGTGTGAGGTTTTTGACACCACCTGATGCCTTTAGACGACAGTGTTCGACGTGACCGAACACGACAAGGAGGATGAACGCTATGGTGAGGTGAGTCGGGTGTGGATGGTGACCCAGACCAATGAAGCACCAGATCGCTACATGCCACCTGACGACGATGAATGGCTTGTGACGTCTTTCACGAGCGGACTCCTCCAGGTGTCAGCATTGCTGCCACGCATCTTCAAGGACGATACTTCTCTGAGAGAGATCTCAAGGAGTGAAGATGAAGGAATGCAAAATGATAAGGAGTTCCACGTGCAAATGGTGCAATCAGGGCCAGAGGATTCTCAGATGGTTTCTATCACCCTGGATTCAAGGCTGACATTTCGGCTTTGCTCCTCAGCCAGGGACGTGCCAATGTTGGAGAGTTGGATGAAAACAGAAAAGTAAAAACGATTGCATGATTGACGCCCAAGGCAAGGTGATTGCCTCAGCGGGAGTGACAAAAGCAAAGCTCACAGTTCGAAGAGCAGATGGGCGCCTCATCGAAATCCATGAACACTTTGCGCTTGGCCAGGCGAAGCAACCTTTGCTATGTGCAGGCAAGTTCCTTGCCAGAGGCCGGACCATCGATCACAAAGATTGCGGATAGGAATCCAAAGCCCGAGACTTTAACCCCGCTGCGCATGGACAACAACAGCATCCACCTGAAGGCCAAGATTGAGATGGTGAGCATTGCATAGTTGACGCAGAGGCCTTTTTGCAACGGCGAAAGAATCAATGGTGGCGGCTTGAAGATGAGCAACGAAGAAGAGATGCATATGAAGAGGGCGTGAGTGAAGATGATGTGACCAAGGAGATTTGGTGCCTTCATCCGATCCTCAACGAAACCTGACGTTCATCAGCCCATCAGACTTTGAAGACTTCTACGAAGAGGGCAGTGAAGTTCCTTTGGCGCCATACCCATAGGTGAAAGATGCATTGCATGAGATCGGATGGGACGATGAAGATGATTATGATACAGGTGAGGCAGATGAGGCAGCACTAGCCATGGAAGAGTCCCAAACATCATGGCTAGATGACAAGGTTTACACCTTGGAGGCTGAGGGCAAGAAGTTGAAGCAGGCATGTGCTGAACGTGGACTTCCCACGAGCGGCACGAAGCAGAGGCTCTTGGCAAAGCTGCACCATTTCAAGTTGCGACTCCAATGGGACATTGAAGCTGGCAATGATGAGGTGAGCATCAAATTTCCCAAGGTGCCCAGTCGAGAAGTGCAGGGTCATCACAACCTGACACATATTCCTTTTGAATCCTGGTGTGAGGCATGTCTGGCGACACGGACGAAGGAGAATGGACAAACTGCATCCGTGAATTCTGTCGGGAGTGATATCGACACAACATCGGTGAGACTGATGTACACCCCTGGATTTTCAGACACGCTGGATGGCTCATCAAAGCACAACCCGAAAACATGACATCCTACGAACTGCAGTGTGGTCGGCAAAATCGAGGCAGCATTTGTGCTGCTGGGGATTCAGTTCAATACAAAGCCCAAAGTCCTTACAAAGGAGACGCCGTGTTCAAAACAGGAGTCTGGGTTGGTAAATCGAGTTGGTCCGATTGCCATGTGGTCCTCACTCCAGCTGGCGCAGTTGAAGCAAAGACTAGCAGTCCAACGGTGTGGACATCCACTTCGCAAGAGGTTATACAGGGATGGGTGTCATGATGAAACACGGGGACCATCGAAAGAGACGGGAAGCGATTCCTGTTGCAGATGCCACTGGCTTGGAGGAAGGTTCACAACACCAGGTGCACCAACGACACCAAAGCCACAGACAGCACTTTTGACGCCAGGCTTCAAGGTTCCACAGGCTCCATTGCCTCTTGACGAAAGCAGGGGCAGGAGAAACACGGAAGGCGGAGGAAAAGGAAACCCTTAGTCGAAAGACCGAGGCAGCACTTTCAGAAGACCCCGAAGGAAGTTTGATGACGAGCGGGCAGCACTATCCCAGAAGCAAGATCGTGAGATTTCAGGTCAAGAGCATGGAACAAAGACAGCTGCAGAAGAAAGTGAAAAAGTTCAAGCAGAGTCAAGCCCCAAGTCAGAAAGGCTCTACCCACCAACGTGCGTAGGAGATGTGAAGCGTGTGAAAAGGGAGTATGCTGGGGACGAGCCAGCTTTGGAGAAGATTCCTGCCATCACAGCAATCAGTGACGATGAGAGCCGTGAGTACAACATCATTTCAAACAGATTGGTGGCTGTATCGGCACAGAAACGGGAACAACACGGCTGGCTTCGACGAGCACAACTGGTTGCAAGGCAGCTCAAGAAAGGGGCACACAATGTTTGAAGAACATGATACAATGAGGCTCTGGGGTGTCGCCAGGCGCTTGTGGGCCTGGGCCGCGGGCAGGTCCCCTCGGTGGACTAAGTGCAGTGCCCTCGACGCTCGTCTTTCCAGGGGCTCACTCGGACTGGGCTGCCAAGAATTGGCCCAGACTGAGATGCAGAGCTGCCCGCATCCGTCCTCGGAGGAAGGGTGGTGGTGCTGCGAAGAGGAAAAAATTTTGGCGCAATGTTGCCGTGAGGTCGATCGCATGCAGGGTGACCTGTGCTTGGCGGGGGCCAGTGTCTCGTGGCCATGAGCCACCTCGACTCAAGGGCTTGGACCACCAGCCCTTGTCCAGACTCACTCAGTTCCAACAAACGGTGCTCCCTTTTCGTGTCCTTCAAATAGCCCATCAGCTGTCCCAACTTCTTCAAACTCGCTGAGGTAGGACGCAGCATGGTGGAGACAAGCTCTTTCATGTTCAGGAAGAGCTTGGGATAAGAATGGATAAGTATATTCCACTGCCGACGAGCGAACGATGGAAACCTGCTAGTTCATAGCCCAAAACTTTTGCACCATCAGATTCCAGAATCTCTTCGCCACGTGGTAACTTCTGTACTTTGGCCTCCCCAAGCTTTGCCTTGTATGCACCAACCATTGGTTCAACATATTTTCTTGGGAAGATGCGCAAACCAGTCTCCACCTTCTCATGGGTGCGCCGTAGGAATTGGAAGTTTTTACCATCAACGTCAACATGCTGCTCTGAAATGTCGAAGCGCCTCCTCATTGTTGGAGCGCAGCCCTCCTGCACACACTGTTTTTTCTCCAACAAACATAGGCACCTCAACATGAATCAACATGCATATAAGTGGTGAACGTCCAATGCATCGATCCGTTGGACAAAATTGGAGCCTCTCTCACTCATCCATCTTGTCAAATGATAGACCCATGCCTTTGCTCCACCGCGCTGCTCTGGGAGGTTTTCCAATACATTGAAGAGCCCTGTGGCTGTAGTCACATGCGTTGGTGCCTCTTGGTCTACCTGCCAGAACGCATCTTTCACGTCCATCCCTGCCAGAATGACCTGAGGGCCTCCAGTTTTCTGCCCCCTCATCAGTTACAGGAAAGGAACCTATTCTTTCCATATCAACAACTTCATTTGTTGTTTCTGGCAGGCTGTTTTCCTGACGCACCTTTGGTCGAAGGCCTCCCGCCACAAAACCCCAAGGCCCATGTCAAAATCCAAATCCTCTGGGCCCTGTGGCGGTGTGATGTGCCACTAAGCTCAACTCGACCGTCCAAGCCCTGTAATTCCTCTTTTGCGGCATCTTGGCTCGCCAGGCCGTCCAAGGGCCCTGTCATCTTGACCAGTTCCCATAAACTATCCTTCTTCTGCTCCCTCAATGTGGGGTATGTGCTGTGCACTGAATGACCCCAATGGCAACAAAATTTTCGCCGCTTCATCCAGCCAATGGGACCATGTGCCATCTCTTGTAAGTGATCATTCAGTACCGCCTTCAGCGTTCGAACTGCACATGGTTTTAAGAGGGTACGAATGGAGCCTCTCACAAACAGTCGGCCACCCTGCTTTCAACAAATGACCCAAGGAGAGAACCAGCTGGCTGGCCCCATTTGCAGGCTGCAACGTGACGCCCACATCTCTGGCAACAGCGGTCCGCCTGGTTTTTTCTCTCCTCCCCAGCAATGAGCCTGGAAAGGGGGATGCGTCAGCCCCTGGATCAACTATGATGATCAGTTCCTCCTCGTCCTGTACTTCCACCAACACTGCTCCAGGTACAGCCTTCACGGACAATTGGGCCATTGGATCCTCAAGACCTTGATGGGCCTGGTGATGACTCGTAAGAGAATGGCACTGGACAGTTTTCCTCCACGTTGCTCGTGTTGATTGAAGCGCTCCTCCAACATGAGTATCTGTGGTAGAGTGGTGGATTGAAATGCCGTGGTCGGGATCTTTCAACAGGGAAAATTTTGCATGGGCCACAGCGCTCCATTAGAAGACCTTCTTGGCTTAAAACACGTCTTCAAAACCCACTTTGCAATGGAACCGTGCTGCACTGATAGTAGTGTGCAACCACGCAACCACCAGCAGCTATCCAGTAGCAGGCCTTCTGGATCTCGACCTCTGGACCTTTTAGGCCTCTAACCCCCCAAACCTTTGCGACCTCTATGCCTTTAACGTTTGATTTTTTCAATCTCAAAACCTCTAGGCCTTTGAGCTCTCTGCAACAACTAACTAGGGGCCTCAAAGTCGCGGCCTCCATCAAGACCTCACTTCTGGATCTCTAGCAAGCCCCCTTGGCCTTGGGATCTCTAGACCTTTATTTAGATCCCACGGTCTGTCTGGAGCCCAACGTCTGGATCTAGACCTTCTGTCTTCACACCTCTGGACCTTGGATTTTGGACATTGCTTGGGGGCTCCTGCCGCGTTCACAGCCGTGGTCGTTCACGTGCCCAACACGGCGCCATGTTCTCGGCGATCTATTCGCAAAAGTGTACGCAGCTCCAACGCACGACCGCTTTACGTTTGCCGAACGCACGGCCGAGGAGCATCGCTCTGCTGCTCACGCACGGTGCGAGGTGGGCCTTGTCCTCTTCTTGTCCTCCTCTTGTCCTTGTTTTGGCCGCGCCCCTGAACTCTGTGGTTGGGCTCTGTGGCCCGGCTCTGTGTCCGGGTCTTGTCCTCCTCTTGTCCTTGTCTTGGCCGCGCCCCTGAACTCTGTGGCTGGTCTCTGTGGCCCGGCTTACTGGAGAGGAGTGTGGCCGAACAAATAGCGATGTCAATGCCGACAAAAATTCATTGATGAAACAGTTTGCTCTTGGGGTGAAAGTAGGGCGTACCAAGAAATCGATGTTTGACTGATATTGGTCTAAACGAATCGTTTTGAAGCTGTTTGGGGTCTATGCTTGTATAATTTTGTTTGTGGTGGTAGTTGCAGTGGCAACGTTAATGAGAATGGCTGACAGCACGTTGACGCAAGTGGCATAAGGGTTGCCGTAAGCACAGGCAAGTCATCTTCGATCCAGGCCCCAACGGGCCACCCTGGTAAACCCCGTCAGATGTTGTCAGCCGCTTCGTCGGACCGGTGGGCTTGAAGAAGCCAGCGCCCAAAAACGCTGACGTCTCGGCTTCGACACATCTAGACAGCGCGGTGCTCTTCTTTTGCCGGAACACGGAGGGAGAGCCTCCTGTCATCCTGGAGGAGCAGCTGGCGGTGCTCAGCGGGGGCCCTCCGCTTGGGCTGTGGGCAACGCCTTGGCCGCAGCCGCTGTGGGCCAGCGGGGAGGGGCCGTGAAGCCGTAAATGGATCAACGCTGGCTGACGGAGCCTTCGGGGAAACGGTTGGGCGCCATACATGCGCGCGGGTGCACGCGGTCGGCATTCAGGCTGACAAAGTACGAGTTTGTAACGTCACCACACAACAGCATAACATTATATAACCTACTTCCCCCTCACGGAAGTGAAAAGGTGATCCACAAACTGGGTAGGCACGGGCACCAAAACAAAGTGTTTACGGTCCATGGCGAAAGTCGACCCTGAGGTGCCGCACTGACTGACCACACAAATGTTTTTCAGGATGTACAGTGGACATTGTGCAGCACTATAGCACTTGCACTCGAAACACGCACTTGCGCGTACATGCTCGATACCGTGATGAAAGACCAGTTTTGCCGGGTGAAACCGTGTTGCTGGCGGGGGGGGGGCCTGGACGAGCTCATGCTGCTGCAGGCCGCCACCCGGCTGCGGCTCTGTGGCTCGGGCGTCGTACGGGCGCCGTCGTACGGTTGGGGGCGCAGGTGGAACCGGTGTGCCTCGTTGGACGTGCGTGCCGGCGCGGGTGTTCCATTCCGGTTTGGGAGGAATCCAACATAATCAAAGCTCACACCTGACATGATTCGATGTGGGGTTCTGATGTAATCATGTGATCAATGCTTCCACTCGGTCAGCCCCACCCTTGCTTCACTTGCACCATCGAATCACTGCTGTGCGTGCTTGCTTGAGGACGATGATGTATTTGTCTTGTGAGATTGGCCACCAGTCACGTTGTGGGCTGCCTGCAGGTTTGTGTGGGCAACTGAGCAATTAGATCTGAGGTAGCTCACAGCATTGCTCGTGGCCCAGCCGCTTGTTTCACGAGACCCCCGAGGCCAAGACGGCGAGACGGAAGACGGGGCCGAGACGCGAGGAGACGGTGACCCACGGCCTTTGGGTTGATAGGTTTCAAAGCGTCCAACAACTTGACGACACGTGATGGAACAAAGCCTAATTACAAAGAACAGATTTACTTGTAGCCTTATAATGAGCAGTCCCAAAAGCAATAGAAAAGCGAATCCCCTTAAACATCCTTCAACCAACGTACTGGGATTTGCGCAAAGAAGTGCGGCACAAACTCACAAACACCCATTGGAGCACGGGACCACAAGCCGAGGTTGGGAAGAATGACGTGCTCGCGAGCAAGAAAGGTAGACAGGGAAGCAACAGGAGACAAGACCGTAGGGTTCACGAGCGGCGCTTACCGCGGGCCCGGCGAAAGGCTCTGCGTATCCGATGAAGAGCTTGCAGGAGATGGAGATGGAGGTCTGCATCCGTGCCCTTCCTTCCTTCGCGAAGAACAGCGAAGAACAGCGGAGGCGTAACTGTTGGGGTGGGGTGATGCAGGCCGGTTCGGGTCGTGCTGGTCGTGCTGAGGCGGCCAGCTGGTGGGTGCAGCTGCAGGCCCGGTGCAGGTGAAGAGGGCCGCCAGGGCACCGCCGAGGTGGCACGTCGCTGGCGATAGGACTTAGAACGAAGTAGACGAACTGAGTGACATGCGCGATGGTGCAGTCGATCTCTGAAGAACTCTGAAGTGACCATGAGGAATGGTATACTGCATGAGGAATGGTTCTGCAGTCGATCTCTGAAGAACATCGATCCTCATTGATGAGGAATGGGAGACTTCATTGGAGTCAAGGGTCGGCACGAAGGGTGTCCTCGCGCTTCCCGCGGGGTCCGAAGAAGCCACCGGGTCGTCACCGCCACCGGGTCGTCGGAGCGTCGGGTCGTGGTGCAGGCATGGGGCAAAGGAGCTGGCGCCGGGAGCGGTTCCGTGGCCTCCTTCACGCCGGGCGCGTGCGCCACATGCAGCAGATGGTCGTGTGCGCCGCGAACCACCCGCGCCGCGCACCGTTCCGCGGCGGTTCGGCGGCTTCAGTGGGGCGGACCGGAACGGGTCACCGGGACGGATCGGCGCCTGGAAGCTGGCTGGTTCTGCGACTGGTCTACCTCGGATGCGGAAGGCGCGGCGGTGGCGCAGGTCGTCCCAAGGAAGTCCGGTCACAGGGTCCGAAGAAGCATGTATTGAAGAGAAAAGAGGAGGTGGGGCAGAATGACCCCGAAATAGATTCAGTCAAGTGAATCCCCTTGGTGCAAATCCTTTTGCGGACCTTGAAGAATTGTATCAATGAGATTTGTAACGTCTTCTGCTAAATCTAAATACCAGGAGTCACAAAGGGGTGGTTTTCAGACCCATCCAGTGAGTGGATGTTCTGGGCACCCCTATCCTCCAATAGGCACCCCTTTGTGACTGCTGGTATACCGAAATCCAAAACTAAAAATACAGCTATGGCCCAGCCATGCCAGTCCATCTGCTCGCCGCACCCCCCCAAAAGCATTTCAAGGTAGAACCCTCAGACCTGTGGTACAGATCCCGAAAAAGAACGTCTTTTGTCACATGTGTCTTTCTTTTGTCAGAAGGAATCCAAATGTTGAAATACATTCGCGCTACGGACCAAAAAAACACATGCGTGTTTTAGTCTTTGAACGGCAACACCTGTCAGCCAAGGCACCATCAGTTGTACCAGCGGACCTCGGCGGGTCTCGGGTAAAGAACACCCGGGTGAAAGAGTAGGTTTACAGAAGACAAAGGTGACAAGGCTCCTGGTAAAAATGGAGGGCTCCTGTTCCTAATCGAGACCCTTCCTCAGCATGCATGGAGAGGGCAACCTGGAAGAGATTCTCCTGGAGGAGAGAGGAAAATGGTAAAAATATACACAGAACCTTTGAAGGAGTATTGCCACATGTTGGGAACCTTCCATAGTGCTACGAGCAAAGAGCAGGCAAAGAGCCACAGGCATAGTGTACTATAAAAATGTTGCAACCCAATTCAGGATTCTTCAGGTGGATATGTCTATGACATCAAAGCCTGTTTATTTTTGTGTGTTCCTCGCCAAGAGTTCAACCCCTCACATGACCTCATGACCTCATGATCGGTTTTTTTGTTGGAATTCCAGGGTCATGTGGTGATTCTCGAAGTCCTACAACTGGAGGCCTGTGTTTTTGTTTAAGAAGTTTGGGATGTAGGGATGTAGGGACCTATCTTAGATCGGGATCAAGTTCTTCTATGGGTCTCACTGGATAGGCAAATGGGCGTCTCCTGAGATACACGCTCTACACGCTCTACACGTCTCTCTTTCTCTCTCGCTGCCGAAAAAGAATAAAAAAGAAGACGCCATGGCCACGCACCCAACCGAACGAACAAACCTCAAAAGCAGACAAAAAAGAGTTGCTGTCAAGTCTAGCTGGCACTGAACGCTCAAAAAAATGCACAGTTGCTGATCATCTACCCCAAGCCTGTGGATGTTCCCCCGCAAACATATGGGCCTGCATTTTAAGGGTCAGAACCAATGTTGTTTTTGTCTATGGTCCTCTTCCGTCTTTGGGGGTTTCCCTATTCCAATACAAATCCATAATATAAAGGTCCTTGGCCCATTCTTCTGTCAGCCCCACTGATCACCCAACAATTGCACAGTGTTCACAAAAAACAGCAATTGTTGGAAGAACAGATCAAACAGCCACATCGCCCACATCTCCTGAAATCGAGACATTCCAATCCTGCACTCCCCCCAAGATGTGTCCAATCCAAAACCCCCCCAAAAGATGGACGTGCGCCTTTGCGCTCAAGCCAAAATAATCACTGTTTGTTTCTTCTTCCATCCTTCTTCCATCCTCCCTCCATCCATCCTCCCCTGCAGGGCTCCATCCATCGCTCCCCGCCAGGTCCCCCCGGGACACCCCGCCGTCTCCGCGCCCACGCGCTCGCGGCCGCAGGCGGAGAAGGTGGCGAACTCCGCCAAGGTCTCGCCCGACCTGAGCACCGCCGAGAGCACTGAGACGTCTTTGGAGAACGGCTTTGGGGCCACGGTCAGATGGGGCTGGTGGATGGACACCCTATCCTTTTTCCGATTCCTATTCCTTCTTTTCCTATGGTCTATGTGTCCATCCCATCACCCCTAGACCGGCTCCGAATCCAAATCGTGTCGCCGGGGCGTTTTCATCGTCGAATCCGCGCGAAGGCGGAGAGACGCTCCGAGGGAAGAGGGAGATTCCAGAGACGAGACGAACCCGAACGCCGCGCGCGGCGCGGCGGGGTGTTTTTGGGGATGTGGATGGAAAGCAAGGTCAAACGCAGAGAGGTCTCTGGGTCCAGGTGTCTCTGGGTGAAAACAACGGCAGGTCCTCGACAGGTCCAGCGGAATTGAGGTCATGTCGGGAGTGAGACTCGACAGGTCCAGCAGGAAGGGTCGAGTGGCGTTTGAGGCGAAGTTCCACCGTTGGAGTCGGTCAAAACAGCGCATCGGACGACCGAGGTCAGGGGACCGGACCGATCTGGAGAGGAGAGGAGACCGAACCGTCGAGGGGAGGCGGAGGAAGGGAGAAAAACGAAGGAAAGGCACTGAAAAGCTAATACTAAGCTACGAACGGCACACGAACGGTGTTTCCTTTTTGAGGGACTTTTGGGGAGGTGTTTTCTTTTGGGGGGGGGTGCAGGCTTTATTTTGGAGGGGGCCGCACCTCCGCACCACCTGGATGGGCCAAGTAGGCGAAAAAGATGCGAACTTTTGGTGCTGAATTGCCATGTTCTGGAAAACCCTTGGCATCCTTGCGGCGTTGTTGGCGGTGCGCACATGTGAGTGGGCAGCAGCTTGTGGTGGTCCTGGTTGATGAAGCAATCAGACATGTTATGTTATGGAAGCAATTAGAGAGATGAAAAAAGATCCAAAAGAGAATTGATTGATGGACGGCTGGCTGGCTTGAGTGCGTGGGTGGGTGAGTGATTTTGTATGTGTGTCTGTTCATTGGTTCCAAAAACTGATCGATTGGGCTGGATCTGGAGGTTCGAATGATCTGGGGACAAGGTACGAGCGATCTAAAATGATAGCAAAAGATCTGAACGTGCTGGCAGACAACACAGGAAGTCAGACAAAACAACAAAGACTCAAAAGAAGAGCGGATCAGGGAGGAGTCCAACCTCCACAGTTTAGGCCATCTGCTCATAGAGATGGGATCCAGCGCCTCACCCATCAGGCAACTGATCCAGATGCGTTGGCTCAGCTGCGCGCAACAGTGTGGAAAACAGGGCTCTAACAATGCATATCTGACAAAAGGAAGGGGGAATCAACAGAACACACAAGGAAGCAAGAAGCAAAGAAACAAAGAAAAGCAGCGGAACGGCACTGAAGGAATGGATCTACACCAGGGACGAAGGAATGAAAGCCAAGAAAGCAAAAACGAATACATGCAAATAGCCGCAGCCAAACAAATGGAAACGGAAAGAACGCCCACAAAAAATCAAGGGAAAGGAACACTTCCTCACTTCTCAGATTCTTAATTTTTGAAAAAGAGTCCCTGATGGATATTGCTGAACAAAAATATGTACCAGGACCTTCAGTTCGTGACCCTTTGATATCCCAGGATGAGGTCACTTAGGTCTGTACAAGGTGACAAACAGAGACTCCAAAGAGGTCGCTTTGAAGGTCCTGGTAGTTCGTTTCTCATCTTCCAGAGGCCGAATCGGTTCGCCGTCTCTTCTTGATGGTCTCCCTCCGTCTTCTGAGGAGTCCGGACAGCTGTCCCGGGATGCGCACCAGAAGGAGGTGCCTTCCAACTCCACAGGCCGCGCCGTTCTGATTCTTCGTGCCGTGAACCTGACGTGAAGACTCACAGGGAGGTCCGACTGGGGGTTCGACTCATGGCCAGACACCAGGCCGCCCGCCCTCTGGTCTGCGAACGTGTCCACCTAGTAGCAATGGCCTCCAATCTAATAGCGATGGCCTCCAACCTAGTAGCTTCTTGTTCCTAGTGGAAGTTTCTATCCACCAAAGACTCCAAAGCTGGGTGGCCAGCGTGGGAGAATATAAAAAAACACGCACATCCGGACTGGACTGTCCCACCAACCACTGCGGACGTGTGCGAAAAAAGGATGCGCTCGGACGCATGACCGTTAGGCACCATGTTGTTTGTCCCATTTATTGACTATATGTTGGGTCTATCCTAATACCTGTAACAGTGGATGATGATGGTTACTACAGGCCTTTCTCTAAAATAGTGATGATTGTTTACTGACTGGTACAGGTAATAGGACAGGCCCAACATTTGTTGACTATAGTCAAAAAATTAGTCCCAAGTCTTGCCCATGTCCAAGCTGGGCTAAGCTGGTTTTTAGAGACCCTTTCCTTGCGGGGTTGCCTGTTAGGTAGTGGACCGTGCACTCATCATCCAAACATGGGTAGTGGAAGCAGGTGCACTAAGATGTTCAGGATCACAGGATTGGTGTCAGGTTGCTGTGCGGTCTAAGACGTTGCAGATACATCGCAGGTCCGTCATGCGCTGGTGCTTCACCGCCCCCCCACCCACCCCCCTGGTGCTTGGGCCCCACTCACCTCGCAGGTCCGTTTCTCCCACACCCAGCCTGCTGAGCCTGTGGGATCACCGAGAAGCGATGCCTCAGCTTCTCGAACGCTCCAACAAGGAAAACGGCTGGACAGCTGCCTGAAACCTCCAAAAACCCATTGAAAGAGTCTGAGTTTTTGGGGTGCTTTCAAAACGACTGGTGACTGTCGACTGCTGACTGGTGACTGACTGGTGGAACATCACTCTATGCCCCTGCCCCTCAATCCCTGCCCCTTCACCCCACTCTCCTCTCTCACCTCTCCCAATCCCAGCGACTCCACCATCGGTGCCACATAGGCGGAGTCGCCGGGTCGAAGGATCTGACTGCTTCCGGCGCCCCACCTGAGCCCACATCGACTCGAGGTGAATCCGAGTCGACCTCAAAGGACCTGTCCCCCGAAGTACCCAACTGGGATCGTCGAACTCGGGTTCTGAAAGCCTTTGTTGGCCATGGAATTTGGTGAAACCCGCAAGATCTCCGAGCTTTTCCTGGAAAAAAACAGACCCAAGCAGAAAGAGTGACTGGTGACTTCCAAGATGGCAATATGGCTTGAGATCCTTTATGTAGCAAGTGGTTCGTGGGGGAAACATCCACTTCTTTTTGCTTGTTTAAGCTTCCGGGCTGGGACGAACAGGTGGCACCTGCCCCAAAAGATACAGGAAGCCGTAACACTTGGCCAAGCTGCTCCACCTTTCTCCAAGGGTTGAATTTCCCAGAGTCCTGTGAAAACTGTACCCAAACAACAGCTAGATTTTTTTGTGAAGACCACACTCTAAGAGTGCTGGCGTATACCTTTGGAAATGATTTCTAACACATCTACAGAAAAGGATCAGACTCCCAGTTCTATCATTACCCTCTGTTTGGCCTGGGGGTTCACTGCACAGCCGGCGCGCCAGAATTCCTTCCGCTCCTAGCTATGCTCGCTATGCGCCCGAGGAGCGTGAGCTGGACTGGCTCCGATCCGAAATGATAGATGAAGGAATGAAGACCACAGCCCAGACCTCATCTTCCGAGGTTGAACAGCCTTCTGTCGCTCATCCGTACCACATCCCAGGGTCCAGTTCTGGTCTCTCAACCTCTCTTGGTTTGGCTTGCAAAAAACGCGGTCCAGCCAAGGGCCAGGTCTTGGCCGGGAGCCGCCCGTTTTTCCGGGGCTCCAATGGCAGGTTTGTCAGAGTCCTAGTTGTCCGACGCGGGCTCAGAGATGCGCCACATGTCCCTTGGTCTGTCGGGTCGTCCAAACACCAGATAAATACTGGGAGTCCAGTCAACTATCAAAAAGAATGATCTTTAGGTGACCTGAGTTCAAGAGAGACTTCTGTTCTCCTTGGCTTGGCTCGAGACCTCAGTCTCCATCGGCCACACCACCACTGGGTCGAAGCTCTGCAGCGGATCCGCTGCGGGGTCTGGTCGACACGGAAAAGACCGCACCTTGACATGATCACTAGAGATGCGGTCGCTCGGGGTGTGTAGACTCTTGATTGACCCTCCCCCGTTTGGATTGACCAAACATCGTCAGACCGGGGCGGTGATCAATCAAGAGTCGTATACCCTAGAAGTCCAAAGACTATATTTTGACCGACTGAAGTGAAGGAAATGCCGTTTCGGGTCACCTAAAGACCATGTTTTTATAGTCTTTGACTCCCAGGGTATACATTAGAGTCTATTCTGTCCTACAGCTCCGTGGGAGGTCGAAAGTCCCCGAAAGACTGGCGAATGACCTGCGGGGAGCTGCTAGACGAAGTCTGGAGCCTCCGGCCACAAGGGGAGAGCAGGTGGGTGGTCGTCTGAGGCGAAGGCGTTGTAGATTGTAGCCTCCAATTGAGGCAAAAACAGGTCCACCCGGACCTTCAGTTCGTGACCCTTTGATATCCCAGGATGAGGTCACTTAGGTCTTAGGTCTGTACAAGGTCACAAACAGAGACTCCAAAGAGGTCACTTTGAAGGTCCTGGCATATGGAAGACGATAAAAAGGACACAACGGACCCAACTGGGGTGCATACAACCAATCCCAAGGCACATGGCAGATCCTCCGGTCCAATCAGATCCTTTGAGCCAGGCTTCAGTGTCCAGGCCGCGCGCCCTCCAGAACTTCCAAGTCGAAGGTCTTCAAGTCTGGCTGGTGCCTGACAACGACGATCCGGCTGCTGCACGCAAAAAACCACACGCGACACGAGAAACATCCGGTCTTAAGGGATCACCAAAGTAGGAAACAAGGTAACAGAACTGAAACCCGCTACAATTGGATCTCAACTACACCTTCACCTCACTCCTTGATAACACAATTCTTTCTTCCGTTTTCCCCCCTTCCCCACCCAAAGCTCCCGTCAGCTCTCCTCGCCTGGTGCGCGCCAAGGGCGCCAAGACGTAGCTCTCGGAGCGCCGCGCCTCCGCACAGCTGTCGGCCGCGAAGGTCACTACCACCTGGCCGTCGCTGGCCGGACGACGCAGGCGGCTGGAGGACGAGCTGGGTCCTGGAGGACAGAGGAATGAATTCCCCCCTATGAGGCTTTCATGGTACCATATTAGAGGTTCCTGGTATGTTCATTGACCTTTCTCATTTCTCATTTGCTTCATTGACCTTAATTGGAATGAACCATGAAGTCCCCTAATTATGAGGGACTTCAACCTACCGTGGTTTGTGGAACATGAGGTTGGAACATTGGACCCACGAACCACAGACCGGGGATCCAAACCACGCACCAAGAAGCGGATGAGGAATGGGTGGTTCGAAAGGTGGCATGGTTCTGCGCAATCCGTGTGGTTTTGTGGTGCCAAAGACTCCTGGCAGCAGCTTTAACAAGCCCCCCTCTCTTCTTCTCTCGCTTTTCTCCACCAGCAGGAGCCTCCTCCTCGTCTTGCAGCGGGCTTACGAGCAGATCCGCCTTCCGCACGTGCAGAACCAAAGCCAGGGCCTCCAGTTCCGCCTCGCTCGCCTGGGGCGGTCGGAAGAAACCCCCGGGGTGCGGTGTCGCAGAGGTCCTTCCACTCCCAAACAACTGGAGGATGGCCTCTTCAGATCAAAGGAGGGATTTATCATGACATGTCTTCTAAAAACTAGGCCAGTTTAGGCACAGCAACAGGAGAAGAGTGGTGCCACCTTTCTCGGACCAAGAAGTAGGCGAATGACATCGGCATAGACCCCAAATAGCAACTAAGCCAACACTCTAAGCGCCCGAGACAAAATTCAAGTGTACAATGCAAAAAAAAGAAGTGGGGAGACCAGTGGGAAATAAGGAGAGGCAGAAAAGTGGAGACATGTGAGAAGACAAGTGGGGAGACCACGCAGGAACGGCGTTTTGGTGCATCAAAACGCCGGTCAGCCACCTAAAAGTCATTGAGAAGTAAGAGGCCCAACTGAGCTTTCAGCTGGCTATCTGAGGAAAAAGTGACCGAACTACCTGGCACACATGTCGTCTCGGCTACAGTACCCCCGACCCACCCCTTCCTCGCTGCATGGGGTGTCCTCGATCCAAACAGGGAGTGGTCCACTTCGTTCGCGAGGGGTAGCTTTCTTCAGCCTGTGTGTGGGATCCTTCCACCAAAGCCAAGCTCGTGGACTCCAGCTCCGCTGGGCTCCGCTTGACGCTTCGATGGACGTCGACGCTTCGAGCGTGCCTCATGACCCTCCAACAGCTCCTCCACCCGGCCTGAAGAAGCGGCAGAGCATGAGGACCGGACCGGAGGACTGGGACTGGAGAGGATCGGGGGACTGGAGTAGAATAGAATCTGGACATGTTCCCAGGACCCTCCGTGAAACCCCAAATCTTAGTAGATAGCTTTTTGAAAAGACTCAATACTGTCTACTAATTATCCTGCTTCCTTCCAACATCCATCTGAACATCGGCCTATCATTATGTGGAACATTTGGTGGTGCCTGCCGGGATGTTCTGCGCTGCCAGCTTGGGCGCCAGGTCCTGGAAGCTTAGGCACTCCGCGGCCAGGCGCCGCCTCGGTCCAAGCACCGAGCACACGAAAAGCCAAGGACCTCGAGAAAGTCATGCCTTTTCATATTGTTTTTGTGCTATGTTTGTAGTTTATGGTCATTCCGGCAGTTCTTCAAAAATGGTTCCACTACAGTAGATACCAAATCCCTCTTCTTTCGGCTTCAATCCTCGTTTTTTTCGCGAAACCACACGCGAAATGCACCCTGCCGACCGCCCACGTGCATTCATCGGCACCGAGGCACTTCAACAAACACTTCCGGGCTTCCGTCGGGTCGCCTCAGCCGCGCCAACGAGCCATCGGACCAACCGGAACGACCCTTGTACACGACCAACCGGAGGACCAACCGGACTCTGCAAGACCTCTTTTTCCACCTCTGTCAAAGAGGCTCATCAACCACCCTAAACTCAAGCTCCCTGGATCACGACCTCCCCCTTTCACCCCCTTCACCCGCGCGATTTCCACTCGAAAAAAAAACAGGATGCCTCCCATTCCCCCGAATCCACCCGGTTCGCGTGGCCGCTGCCGAATCGAGGCGCGCCAGTCGCCCGCGAGGCGCGCCACCTGCGCCGCGCCCACGCGGCTCAGCTCGGTAAAGGCGCGGCGCACGGCGCCGCCGTAGGTGACCTCGAGACTTTCAGGAATGCGGGGTCGCTGCTGCAAGGAGCTAAGACCATGAAAGAGAAGATAGGGATAGAAGATGATAGAAGATAGAAGTGCCTGGTGCCTTTCTTATTACTTTCATGGCATTCCAGCTTCTTCATGGCGTGACCTCTTTGCTCTGTTTGTGACCCAAAGTCGTGAGCCCCGAACTGGTGACCTCACGAGATATCAAGTTCGGGCACGTTCTTCAGATATCAAGTTGAACTCCACTGGACTGCGTGGACGACTTTCTGGGCTCCACCCAGGTCCAGGTGCTCCCCTCTCCACATGGAGGTGTGTGCTCCATTCCAAGTCCCGTCTGCAGGGCGGGACCGGACAGCACCGATCCGATCCCGCGAGGGCCTTTTCGCCCCACCGGTCCGGGAACCGAAGACCGTCCTTCCCAACCCGTGGACCCGTGGGGGACCCGTGGGGGACCCGTGGGGGACCCGTGAACCACGTGGCAGGCACGACGTTCTCGTGCTCCGTGCGATGAAACACTTGGGGACCGAACCACGAATCGGTTCATGGGCGGCTGGGTCATGGGTCCTTTCCCCTTGATGGGGCGGCTGGGCAGCTCGTTCGAAAGAAGAACGCTTGCTTTCGTGCCTGAGTGACACACCTTGGCCAAACGAAAATGGAGACGAAGAGCACCGGAAGACCATCAGGGACCCTCAAGACCCCTCTTGGATGAGAGCTTCGACCATGCCGGACGGGTCGCGAGTTTCTCGCGCGCGTACCCATGTTCAGCCCCGACCGTCCCCGTCGCGGCGCTCTTGTTTGAAGCCGTGAAGAATTGGCGAAAATCCTAGAGAAATCATAGTTGAGTCTGGCCAAGAACAGTTCTAGTTGTCTTACGGACATGCTTACATACAAGAATTCACATCGTGACTACTAGCGACTAAACATGTATGGAAGCTCTGACCTACTCGCACCAGAAAGCCGCCAGACTCATCTTTCAAGAGATTCCACACATGGGTATGGAGACCATCCGTGTGGGGCTGCAGAAGAGCTTGAGCGTCTTCCTGTGTTGAACTGGTCAGACCAGTCTGTGCTGCTCAGTTGGGTCTATGATGCTTCATGGAAGTTGGTCGTTCGCCAACCAGATTCACGCAGCAGCAAGCAGCAAGTACCAAATCACCCCCTGATATGGCCAAGAAGGATACACCTCTCTGGATTCAGAAGAAGTTCAATTCCTAGCCTGAACATGAAGCAGGTCAGCACGACATCAAACAAGACATGTGATGCGAAATCTTCACAAGGGTAAGAGATTTGACTCTGAAGAAAGCACCACGTTCCTCCAGCTATTAGGATGCATGCTGCATGCTGCCATCTGAAATCAACACATCTAAACTTCAGTTCGGCGCTCGGGCCCATCGCCGCTCGTGGCATTTTGGGTGGTGGTATAAGGCGCAGCGCCAAGCGCCGGGGTTTTGGTGGAACGGCTCAGGCTCCTCTACACGGAGTTGATGATCGTGGTAAAGGCGCCACCCTTCAGAGACGCACCGCCCACCAGGAAGCCGTCGATGTTGGGTTGCTGTCCTTACGTTCAGCACGGCCGGCCGTTCAGCACGGGAAGGGGCAGGTTTTGGGGGGCAAGGGACCGGAAGCTAGAAGCCGAAAAAGCCTGCACTAACATCTCAACATCTCGCTACAAATCTCAGACGTCTTCCAAGCCATCGGACCCTTGAACTTGTCTTCTCTCTTAAGATCCACCATGGATCCACCAACATTTACCGGCACCTCTTCAATGAAAGCATCGAAAATCATCCGCAGACCCCAAACCACTTCCGGAGAGGAAGAAAAAGGACACCAACTGCGATGCGCCAATAGGTCAAGTGGTCGACCTATGTCCTTCGATGTCCCGTTCGTTCCAAGATATCCATTTCCCACGCAGGGCTCGAAAGCTTGGCCCATGAGAGCCACCACGCTCCACCCTTCTCCACGGTGCTCCACGCTACTCCAACGCTCTCCTTCCCCGAAGTTCGGGACCCCCCCACCATCACCGGTCCGACCAGTCCCCCAGTGTCCCGCCGGGTCCCGGCGTCCCGCCGGGTGGGGGTTTTGCCGGTCGCCGGGTGGGGGTTGTGCCGTGGCCGAGGGGCCCAGCTCGGCGGCGTTCTTGTCGTTCACCGAGCCGCCATACTGGATGCGCACCGACTCGCTGACCTGCACGCGTGGACCCGGATCCGGACGCGCACGACGCACGCGTGGACCCGCGGAACCCGGGGACGCGCACCGTGGAGGGGGTGGGGGGGGAGACCGGGGGAAGCTAAGCAGCACGGTGTAGCGACCAGAAGGAAATCGGAGGCATATAGACACCAAAGGGCCCCTAAGTCAAGGGGGTGTCCAATTGTAGCTCCTGATCGAGGTCTTTCGGGATGTCCATCAACCACCGGTACAAGGTACAAATGGATGATTCTGATCTGATCTGATATATGCGGTTTGGATCGGGTTTGCGCTGGGTCTATGACTTCTTCGCTCTTCTTCGCTCAAGCTCTCAAGGTCGCCTTCTCGGACACGTTGTCGGCCAGCCACTTGCGGATGTAGGCATGCGTCTCCTCGGCCTCCGAGTCCGTTCGAAGACGACACACGCGCCGAACCACCGGAACCGGGTCGACCAAGCTTCCCATGCAGTTGAGACCAGTCCCGACAAACCATCGGAGGCGGAGCGGAAGGCACGGGCCGGTGGCCTATCTTCGGTGGCCACCCGGTTCTCAGTAAACAGAACATCTGCAATCTGCACCTGAAAAGCCATATGGGCGTAAAAAGCAATCACTCTCTACATCGAGGGGCCCAGCCAAACACCATGTTCATTTTATCATATCTCATATCTCATTCACAGGTATTTCAGAGTTCACAACCAGAGTGATCCTCCGCTCCTCTCTCTTCCAGGCCAATTGGTTCCCCCACCTCTCTGCGCTGCTCGCTTCCGCCCTCCGCACCCTCCGCGCCCTCCGCGCCCTCCGCGCCCTCCGCGCTCGGCCTGCTCAGGGGTAGCCACCTTACCGGTGCCGATGGCCCAGACGGGCTCATAGGCCAGGACCACCTTCTCCCAATCGTCCTCTCCCCGCGCAAGCGTGCGGCGCGAGAGCGCGCGCGGACGAGAGGGCGTTGTGAGAAGCACCCCGGCCGGTTCCGTTTCCGGTTCTCCGGAATGCGGTTGGTGGGTTCAACCGGCGGCCGTTCCAGTAAGCCGCCGTTACGGCCGCCACGTGCGCCGCCCGATCTCCAAAAGCACTTCGACCCATAAAGGTGCCCAGGTGGAGTTGGAAAGGGTGGTCCAGTTGCAGCTGATGAGCTTGGAGAGGGCTTCCACGATCCGAAGGCGTTCCACGCCCAGACTGCCAGAAATGCCAGAACCGGGCCTAGCATGAAGAAGGATTGATGCTTAAACGCATGTTGTGCATGTTTAGGAGTTCCAAAGGGGTGGTTTGTTGAGCCTAAGTGAGGGGAATACTGGCCCCACCTTTGGAACTGCCGGTGCTCATGTAGTTTAAAGTCCTTGAAACATCCCGGGATGTCACTGAGGACGAAGACTAGTGCCAACATCACCTTGGCAAATCGTGGCTTGTACATGAAACCGGCATGCTTGCGCCCTTCCAAGACCACTAAAGAACATGGTTGACACGGTTTCTTGTCGTGTCAAAGTTGCTCAAGAATCGTGTTGGAATCGGGACTCAGAGCCTTCAAATGGTCTGCCAGGGAATTGTGGAGCCTCCCGACCACACAGGCCGAAGACTCAACCTCCCAGGTCGAAAGCAGTCCTCGGACAGGACATCAGCCAAAGGCTTCCTGGGCGGGTGAAGCCGGGGCGCCGGCGAAGCGAAACGAAGCAGCAAACCCTGCAGTTGCATCGAAACTGGAAGCAGCAAGGAATGGCGAAAGAGACCCGAGAAGGAGACGATCGCGAAGCTTTAAGACACACACCCGTGTGTGGCATGATCCTCCTCACTGTTGGCTTCGCAGACCGTACCCACCCATCCAAGCATGTCATCTTCCTGCTGTTTCACCGGTAACCAAACGCCCTTTCTTCAAGGAAAGGACTGACTCCCCCCTCTTCGACCGACTCACCCTCTCAAACCGTCCGCTCCGCTTCGCCGCGGGGCAGCTGTTCATCCAGCACGTCAAAGGTCTTGCCGCCCTGGCGGTGCGAGCCGGCGCGGAGGGTCAGAGGGTCAGTAGGTCGAGCAGCTACTACACTACCAACACACTGCGCTTGGGGATGCAGGCGATGATGACATGTCGTGTGTCCGCTGCGTTGCGCATAGGTGGCCAACTCATAGATCGCACAAGTGGTGTCCTTGTACCAACTTTCAAGTACGCAGATGTTCTCAACCACGACTGATGGCACGTTTTACTGCGGCCACACCATGGTGCAGTGGAATTCTCACTCTCTCCACTGGCCGCCCTGGATAATGCCAGAATCACTCACGGATGAGTTCGATCTGCTTTGGCACCCTACCTTCATGCCACGAGCTGCCAGGACTCTTTGTGCAGCTGGCACGGTTAAAGGGTGCAAGGCGTGCGCAGTGCAGCGAGAAAAGGATGAATCGACCGTCCACCAAACGACCCATCGACAGGGCATCGTGTGAAGTTCCACTGGTCCCGCACAGCTCAGGAAAGAACACCCAGCTCGGCACGTCAGAAGTGGGAACGAAGCGCGTGCCGTGGCATGCGCGTGCGGGCATGCTGTGCACGCAGGTCGTGGCCTGGACCTTCAAAGGGGCGTTCAATGGAGATCGATCCTCAAGTAGTGAGCTGGGGCTTCCATTGGTGACCCCGACATGAAGGTGCTGTTAACAAATCCATCTATGCACAGGCTGCAGCACATGAGCCGCGGCATGTGGCATGCACCGTGGCATGCTCCGTGGTGCAAGATGCCCACTCAGTTTGGGAGCATGTCCGGGATCGTTTCTTACAGACCCGCCTTGCTGCTCTCCAAAACCTTTACACAAAACCAGGTCCAAAGACCCAAGTGAAACCCCGGTGCTCTAAAACCTCCAGTACCGTCTGACGCTACGACTCTCCACATCCAAAGAGGTCAGACCTCCTGTCCTTCCTCCCGCGCGCAAACCGGGGAGCTCGGCGCCTCTCGTGCATCCAGCTTTTCGCCTCGCCGCATGGGTCGGTGCTGAACAAAACTAGATGGGTGTTTTCCTTTGTTGAGTCGGTGTTCCAACTACGTAGCGTTCTTGTTCCTAGTAAGGCCAGGAGCGCCCCGTTCGCTTCGCGTCCGACCGCTCCAGTCCTTCCCAAAGATGGGGAGGCTTCTTCCCCACAAGAAGGGAACTTGGACCAAGCCATAGGTCGATGGGGGTCGAATTTAAGACGAAACTGTCTTTGAAAATAACGTGCAACTCTACCTCTGTGTCTGTTGCACTGTGTCTGTTGCAACTCTACCAGCTCTCTTCTATCCTCACATGCAGCTTTCCAGTGAAAAGTGGATCTCGATACCCAACAGGTGCGCTTGCCAAATTTCGTGTGTTAGGTCCTTAAGGTTGTTTTTTAAGGAAAATAACAACAAATTAAGGAAAATCCGACTTTTTCAGTTTCTGTGGCAGCCCTGTGGCTACCCTGGTGCGCGTACAGTTTGAGCCCAACCAGTCAAAATGACAACAAAATACAAAAACAGCTTTAAAAAATCAAAGAAACTTGACTTTAAACCCTGAAAATATCGGAAAATAAAGGACTAAAAGATTAACAATAGAGGTTTTGAACTTGGTCACAACTCAAAATTAACCAACAATACCAAAAAAAAAACGTGTTTGGTCTAAAAAATTGCCAAAAATCACGGAAAATTGACTTGCAACCGTGAAAACATGGGAAGAAATCGGAATTGAAGGTGAAAAAAGACTGCGAGGCTTCGAGCATCTCGAGTGACTAGTGACAGTTCAAAAAGGGACCTCCGAACCCAAACGTAACTAAACGTCCAACCCGGTAACCAAACGTCACCCGTAAACGAAACGTCACCCAAACGTCACCCAAACGTCACCCAAACGTCACAGAGGTGGTCTTGATCCGACCCCCCCGACCTCAGTCCCATTGGGGCTCCCCCTGTCATCTCCACCTCTTGATCCGAGAAAAGAAAAGCTACATGGCTGTCTAGGTCATGGCACCTGTTTCGCCCCTGACCTTCAGGCAGGGCCCGGTTGACAAATGTGGACGGTTGACCAGGTTCAGGTCGTCCCAAACTATCCCGGCCAAGGCTCCGATGCAGGTCAGCGTGCTGAAGCCGTTGTCCACCGCGAACTTGGTCTTCTCGGCCACCTGGGGAGTGGCGAAGGGAGTCGGTGACCGGTACCAACATGGACATGGTGGTCTGACGCATCTTTACAAATAGGATCAAAGAGGAGGGCTTTCCACTTCCATGTGGGCAAACATGCTTGACCAGGTCTTTCAGGATGGTTTTCAAACCATGGGTTCGCTATTGCCTTCAGTTGGGTGCCTTCAGTTGGAAGGGACAAGTGATGTCGATACATGGGACATCCAGGGAAGCTCAGGTCCATCAGGTGAATCTACAGGAAAGCTCCTCCAACTCCCTTCATCTCTCCTCCCATTCTCCTATAGTAGCGTCCGATCGCTCCGTTCGTTTGTTTAGGCCAGCCCCGAACTGGTTATGCCGCGATGCCCTTGTTCTGAGTCGCGTCCTCTCCCCCCCCATTCCTTCAAAAACCCAAGGGACGATCTGGCTGGTCTCCCCGCAGTTCTCTCGGCGCTCACTGTGGCCCAGGACCACCTCGGCGAGCCGCGGGCGCGGCAGCCGCGCGACCCGGTCGCTTCGACCCCCATGGGCACCGGCCTCCGAGCGGCACGAGCCATTGGACGCAAGCGGAGGTGAGACCAAGGGGGCTGTGAGAAGCTGTGAGAACCTCGCCATTTTGACGGAGCCCATGGGCAAGTGCTTTTGGGAGCCAAAAGGGGGTCACTAGCAGGTCCGACTCCACATGTCTCCGTCCCCAAGTGCAATTCCAGCTCTGGTTGCCCCAGCAGTAGTCTCGCAATCTTCCTAATTACATGCTTTCTCCCAGGAATAAAAGGTTTGCTTCTCTTCCAGCACCGACTTCACAGGTCACCAATTGAAACCTGTTAGGGCCATTCCCAACCCTCCATTTCGGAGACCTGTTGGAAGGTGCTGGTCCTTTGAGATCACTTTTAGCAAGTAAAGCAGCTCCTTCACCCATCCCGCTCCTTCTTGTCGCTGCATCTCTGCCGTCCTGCTCGATCCGTTATATCAACCCCTTTGAACCTGCTGGACCCGCTGAAACAGCAGACGGACGCGGATGGACAGACCGGACAGACCGGACCGGACCCGTTTCAAATACCAGTCACCCACTTGATGCCCATGTCCGCCAACATCTGCGCAGGGATCTCACCTTGCAACGAAAGGGGAGCGAAGGATGGTGATGCATTTTGAGGTTTCTCCAAAACCGGAGGCCAAAGCTCACCTGCTGAGTGGTGAGGGGGGGACGGGAAGAAGCGATCATCACACGCCGGCGGACTGCTCCGGAAGTTCCGTAGTTCATCACTGCGCCGGGATGTGAACCGATTCCCGGCTCTCCCGGCCTGTCCATGCACCAGGGTCCTTGTCCCAAAGGTTCTGAGCGGCCACAGCATAGTCCTGAAAGGAGCGACCAATCCGCTCCCTCTTCATCATTTGGACCATCTCCGATTTGGGTGCCAGGATCTTCGAAGGACATCCTTGCCTTATCATATGATCTATCAAATCTCTGCGATGATCCACCTCCGCCACGTGAATGAGTGACCCGTCGCACATTCATCAAACCCAAACCACCCGAAACCACCTGAAGCCGCTTGGACTGTCACTACACCACCGGAGGAACCAGCCTCCATATATACCCAAGCCGCCACCCAACCCCTGACCTCCACACCCACCCCTGGCCTCCCCACCCAACCCCCGCGGACATGCCGCGCCGCATCGACCGGAGGGTCCTTCCGCAGGGAGCCTTGCACCTCGGAGAGGTACACGAAGGGCGGTGCGCACACCACCTCCACGTCCTGCGGGGGACCAGTGGCGCACGACGCGAGCTCGGCACGGTCGGTGGCGAAGGTCCCAAAAATGAAGCCTTTCAGGGCCTTTTGTTTCGACATCGATGGCTAGGTTGCTGCACCAACCATGTATTATGGGAACAACTCCTCCTCGTGGCCAACCCACCTGGCTGCCTCCTCTTCCGCTCCCGAGCTCCGCGGGGCCCGCTGACCCGGTGACCTCTCCGTGCGCCGCCCCCAGCGGTTCCTTGGAGGTGACCTCTCCGTCGTTCAGCTCCTGGTCGAAGCAAGCGCCGAAGCCGAAGCGCGCGGCGCCCGTTCGCAGCGGGCGCGAAGGGTCAGGACCAGGTCTTAGTGCAGGTCTTAGTGCATGCGACCGATTGGCCCAAGGTGATGGTCCAAATGCGTTCCTCATGCGAAAAAACACACTGGTGAGAGTCACAGCGCTCGGGCTCATTCCGCCATCTCCATGTCCATCTCACAAACTATGAAACTATGGAGCAACGATGTCAAGAATACCCCAAGAGCATTCACTTAGTGTGTCCCCCCCCCCAACGCTTCCCAGCCAGGCAATCCCCCAACATCGGATCTGTTTGACCCATGTGGCTGGAGTGTTCGTTCGTCCATCCATCTGTCCAATGAGTTCCCTGTGGACAGGTGGGGGGCTTTCCCCCAAACAACTGGCATCCGGATCCTTAGGATCCCCTCCTGCCATCCCCCTGCTTCACCAGCTTCACCGCTCCTTCACCAGCTGCTTCACGCTGTCGGGGCTTCCATTCGCCTTCCAATTCCCACCTGGGCGAAGAACCGCCGCGCTCGCGCGATTCGCGCTGTTCTTCGAGCGGCGGTGCGGGCGGCAGAACAACCAGCGGCTAGGCTGCATCAAGCAAGACGCTGTCCAGCCAGCCAAAGCAACTGCAAACGCCCGAAAACCCAAGGCTTGGCCCAAAGTTTTGCAACCGTCAAAGTCTTTCAACATCCCTCAAGCCCTCCCAGTCACAGTCACCTCCCCAGGTCGCCCCCCCTTCTCCGGTCACCGGTCACAGTCCCAGCGGCCCACGATGAACTTCCTCTCCGCCTCCATCGCCACGCGGTTGCCGCGGAGCGAGGAGGAGGACCCCACGAAGGCCCATCGGAGCCCAAGGGCGCCGAGCGCCACAAGGAGAAGGTTGGAACCTCTGAGAGCGACACGGATCCGCGGATCGGCGCCGCGCGGACGCGCACCCGCAACGCGACGCGGTTGGAGCGCTCAAACCCGAAGCGCACTGAAGTGCTCTTGTTGGGGCCGTTTTGTGATGTTTTTTTTTTTCTTTCGGACCTCTTCTAGCCATTTGCACCCAAGTTTGGAGAGGTGATTGGAGGGTCCATGCGCGGTTTCGGGAAATAAACCACCTGACCTTGGCCGCTGGTTCCAAAATTTGGACACCACAACCGAATTTCATCGCGGTATCTCTCATCTCCAGTCTTTTGCGCCAACGCCTGCGCGGGCCAAGCCCCGGATCTCACCCCCCTCCCTTTCCTCACCTGCAGTGCGGCGAACCATGGTGATTTCGAGGCTGAAAATCGGGTGCAAAACTGGGGCCGAAATGCTGCGGGCAACATCTTTGGAGGTTGAGGACATCAGGCATCGTTCAGTTGAATCCAAACCTGGGAATCGAGCGTCCTATGAAGTGGGGGCTCCGGCCCGACTTCATCGGGGGGAAGATCGAAACTGAAGTGTTCAGAGCATGTCTCCAGGCGACTCAGGCCCCCGCAACCCCCTAGGTGCCATTTCAAGATCAGCTCTTCTCAGCTCTTCTCAGCTGTATCTTTGGTCTCAGCTCTTCTCAGCCGGCCGCAGTCCTTCTCAACCCCTCCCGCGACCAAGCGGCAGCGATGATGATGGCCTCAGGTGCATCCTTTCGGGCAGTGAAGGAGTGGGGCACAAAGGGCGAAATGTAGTTGCCTCAGTCAAAGGGAAACCTATGGAAACCTCCACGGGTTCTCACGGGTGTTTTGTGGATTTACAGCATCGATCTCGTTCTGGCCAGTACGGCGCCAGAAGCCAGTTCTGTTCCGACCGCTTCCCTTCGCAAACTTGGTGAACCACAGGCTTTGAAAGGAGGGGTACTAGACTATGGATTCAATCGGAACCTTTGGAATCACTAGATGAAAGCATGGAGAACCACTAGTGGAAGCATGGGAATCACTAGGTGGTTCCACATTCCTTCTGAGGTCCATAGGTTCCTCCTTGGAACCATGGTGATCTGCAAGCTTCTGAAGGTCCTGAATGCACTCATGGTGGTGAATGCAAGGAGCATGGAGCCGGATGCACACGACAGAGGATGGCCGAGACTCAGAAGCAGAGTGGTCATCTCGGCCAATAGACTTGTCCACGCAACCAGACACATACCATCACCCTAGAACTCCAACCATATCCTCAGGTTCGGTGGTTAGACCCCCCTGGCACCCACCCCAACCACCTTCTCAGGAGGTGGTTGGAGCCCTAGGGTCAAATACCTGAATACCCTGCAGGTAGCACCCTTTAACTCCCACATTTCGAGAAACCTTGGACGCCCCTGCAGTCCACGAAAACCACCCACTGGTCACCCAAAACTGCGTTTTTCCTCGTGCGCGAAGAAGAGTGCCCTCCGTCCAGCCGAAGTTCTGACCATTCATTCATCCCAGACCAAAAATGAGGGGAACCAGGACCCCCCCCTTAAGGAGTGGTGAAACTCACACCCCTGAACAGCTAAGGCTAAGGGGTGTCCAAGTAGACACCCACCCCCTGATCCAAGGGGTCCAAAAGACCCACGGTCACCTCAACGGCCACGGTTCCACTCCAAGGTGCTGTCCCCCGTGTTCATCTCCCGACGATGGACTTTGCCATGTCCTCAGGAGCGGCGAATTGGGCCAGGTGGACCACATCCACCAGGGGATGCGGCGTGCGGCGGCCCATCAACAGTGGGTTTATGTGGCTTTCAATCCACCAAGAGAATATCAAGAGAGTCCCAAGGGAGTCTCAAGAGAGTCCCCAGTCAATCCAAAAATGACTGACACATCGGTGAGATTGGTCCATTTGGAGGGTCTCCCTCCCACAGCGGATCGATCGATCGATCTGAGCATCGATCTGTGCATCCATGCTTCATGCACCATCCTTGAGCGGTTGTCCCCGGTGTACCAAAGCAGGCAAACATCGCCTTTATCATCCGAACCTTTTTGTTTTTTCATCCTGAACTCATTTTTTAGTCGTAAGAAAAGTATCAAAGGTATCTAGAAAACCTCCCCTAAAGCCACACCGGACCGTGGAAGCCAAGCGTCGGTCTTTCCAATAGAAGTCCACGGGTCCGATGAAGAGCGTCGTTTGCATCATCAAATGCCTTGGAAACGATCTGCCATCCTGCCAAACCAAGGAACCAAGGGAACAGCGCCGTCTTGTCGAAATAGATCATGTGTTGTTTTCTTCCAAGAAAAGGAATGTTCACAAAAAGAATTGATCTAACATAATGTAACTGGGTCTGTAAACAAACCCTGCAAAAGGAAAAACGTCACATTGCCAATAATCACAAAGAAACACATCTAATGTTCCTTTTAAAAAATTTACATGGGAACACACTTCGCAACAAAAAACAGATTCAATACTCCGCACAAAAGAGTGATGATGAAGATAAACGGTACACCATTACACACCGTGCATGCAAGCCAAATCCTTCAACTCTCCGGGCTGCCCCAAATCAACAAACGTCATTTGGATCCGGCGTCGTGTCTTCGTAGCCAAATCCCGTTCAGCGACGCTGGGCTACTATGTCGTTCCATGTTGTTCCACGATTCTCGTCATCTATACCCCATTCAGCAGCTGAAGGATGCACGGTCTTGAGCCGTCTAAGGCATGCTTTTATCCTCCCCTCAACCATGACTTAGCCATTCAGCATGCTGGCTTGAGTATCGTTCCTAGAACACCCTGGAGTATGTATGTATGTATGTCTGTATGTATGTATGTCTGTATGTATGTCTGTATGTCTGTATGTCTGTATGTATGTGTGTATATATATATGTATATAAATCCTAGTCAGCCAGCAAGGTGGGCATGTCTTTCAGGTCAAAACGACCATGTCTTTCGGTAGACTGGTCATCGCTCGCCAAGCTGCCCATTGTTCATCTGGATGTCAGGATCCAGAGGATCTCCACTCGTCACCTCAGGTGTCGAATGTTGAGGGATCTACGAAGGCTCGATGTCGAAGGCTGGTCGGGCGTTCTTCCTCACTTGCTGGGGAGGGTCTACAGTCCCGCTTGAAGGGCGAGATTTGGAGCATAATCCAATGTAGACTCTTGATGAATAAGCCCACCTCATTTGGATTAACAACCTTTTCATCTGGGGGCTCTCATCAAGATGGCAGCCACTTTCTCAACCATCCGCACCCGCAGCGTTCGTTTTGCGCGTTCCTGCGGAAGCTTCCTTCGATTTGACACCATGGGCGCTCCTAAAGGGCCGAACGGCCAGACTGGTCTTCTCAACATGACAGGTCAACGCAGAACTTTCGCGTTTTGATAGGCATGGTGCTTCACGCTAGCGGCTAGTACATAAAGTAGGACACCCCATTGCGCGCTCGGCGCGCTCTTTTGCGCACACGGCGATCGGAGAGAATCAGTATTGCGCGAAAACAACTGCTAGCGTCCACGGACAAGCCTTCGCAGCGGCATTCGCAACACAAAACATGAGCAACCGCATGTGAGATGTGCTGAGCGAATGTACCTGGTGAAGTATGATGCTCTTCGATCATGTGAACCTGGTTTCCTGTGACGCCGCGGCGTTCAAACTCTCTAGGGTGAAACGCGCTGCCACGAAACGCGCTGGAACTCACTGCTCTGCTCTCGTTGTTGCCTCCGATGTCCAGCACGCGCAAGAAACACGTCACGCCAGACGGCACTGTGCTGCTGGAGTTTTTTGCTACTGGCTACTGGTTCCATTCAAACATCTGCTTTTGGCCCCAGCAATGGTTTCACTAGTCGATAATGATCCGCATAGGCTCCAACGTTGGGCTTCTAGACCAAGGAGAACTCGCGCAACTGCTCGGTGTTGCCCTTCCAGCACAGGCGCCCTGTAAACGTCTCGCCCGCTAGCTTTCCAGCGCCATGCCAGCCGGAGCTGTGAATGGTATCGCCCAGCGAATAGAAGTTGACTTGTCGAGTATGATAATCTAGCAGCAGCAGGCGCTCGCAGTCACGATCCCGCCAAGAGATTGCGCGCACGAGCTTGCTCGCCGCTCCAATGCAAGACCACGTCCAAGACCTCCGCCTCCTCCCGAAAGCCTTGCCAACCTGAGGCTGTGGACGTCCCACGAGAAGAAGTTCACCTGCTGCTTCTCAACAGAGGTGGCCAACATACGATGCCTCTTGCCATGTCGCCAGGCGAAAAGCTCCACATGCTGCCCCGCAAACTGCTGTTGAACGCGAAAGAGGAATTCCAATGCCATGGCATTGGGCGCGAAACCGCGGGACTGGCGAACCACAGCAACTACACTATCCTATGCGCTGAGCAGCTTTCGGAGATGCACTTGTTGATACCTCTGAAATCGAAGAAGTGTCTAGCAGTATTTGTCTACCTATTCTACCCTATATCAGCTACACGGGGCAGTCCAGGGCTACGATAAAATGACGCTTAGAGGCAAGCTCGATCGGCCAAGCTCTTGCATGCGAGATTTGCTGAGTCATCAACAAACACGCAGATGCTTGCAAGTAGCAAAAGGACAGGTCAACGCAGCACATGCCGGAAGTTACTGATGAGCTGATGTTCCAGACTGATACCGTCTCAACAACTAGCTAGAGGTAAAAGACTTGCCGTCATGAGTTGAGATCTTCACGAATGCGGCCTTCTTAGCAACGCTTTTTTGATTGGACACGCATGTTCTTCGCTACCGGCGAGGAAACAAACCCAGTGTCTATGGATAAGTCTTAGGTTGGCGTTCCAAAGGTGGAGATCTCATATCTATTCCCAACAACTACAGTTACAACCACCATTCTTCTGCCTTTGCTCGTAGGTTCGATATCGCTTAAATATTGAATTGGAGAATGTGGATTGAGATCCTCCCCAATGCCGGTTTTGTGGTGAAACCAAAAATAGCTGATCGCCGCCCTGGTCTTCACAGCGCTGACGGCCAGAACCAGATGCGGTCGTTCAAGTACCACCACGTCTTGTGGTTTGTGGGGCATTCGTAGCCTCAGCACGGGCGGGCACGGAAATACGCACTGGAATCGCATAGTTACTGCTACAACGCTTGAAGCTTTCAGAACAGGGAAAATGAGGATGGAACGTTCAAAGCCCCATTCTTCCAGCCAGAGTTGTCGGCGCCTGCGCCATTGGTACGTTCTATTGCATCCAACACAACAATGAATGTTTTGTTCCAGGCCTGCCGAAGGCCTTTGCAGTGCACGCACGCCACTGCACTGTGCGCAGATGTGATCTGCTCAGATCCGGGCAAGTTCATCATTAGGAAGCGGAGGAGAGAGGTGGCGAGGAGAGAGGAGAAGGGAGAAGAAAAAAGGAACAGAAAAGGAAAAGACAAAATGAAAGAAAAAACGACAAAGAATGAAGAAGAACAGGAAGAAGAAGAGGAAGAGGAAGCAGAAGGGGAAGAGGAAGAGGATGAAAAAACAGAGCAAGAGCAACAACAAGATCCAGAACAGAACAAAAACAAGAGCCACCCAAAAAAAGAAACACACACACACACGAACCAGAAGAAAAGGAAGAAGGACACGACCAAGAACAAAAACAATGAAAAGAAAAAGATCAAGAACCCAAAGAAAAGAACAAGCAGAAGAAGACACCAAAGAAGAAGAAGGAGGAGAAGAAGAAGAAGAAAGAACGAGAAACAAAAGCAAGAAAGATAAAAACGGAGAAGAAAAAAAGAAGAAGAGGATGACCATGACGAGGATGAAGATGTAGATGAAAAGGAACATGAAGATGAAGGTGAAGGCGAAGGTGAAAATCAACATGCCAAAAAGAGTGAGAAGAAGATAAAGAAGGAGAGAAGACGAAGACAATTAGAAAAGGAAACGACAAGCGCCCTCCACCAAACATGTGCCTCCTGCAGACTGAACAGCAGCAGGAAGCCTTGTATCTGCATAGGGAGATACAAGGGAACCCACCTCCAAGAAGCCTCGGCAGGCTCACGCGGCCCCCGCCATCTGTCCAGGTTTCCGCTTCGGCTCCGGAAGCGCGGCCTGCAAGTGCGAAGACATTGAAAGAGGTTTGACTTCTTGGGAGGCCTCTCCTATGAATGCGCGGGGCTTGTCGATACAGTTGCCCGAGTGCTTGGAGTTGATTGCAAGTGAAAAATGGGCGCAGCCCGTGGTGGTGGTCGTCGGCGTGCTCTAAGTTCGTGCCAGGTGCAGTGAAACGTGGCTTTTAAACATGTGGCTCGTTTTCAGAAATTGGGGGCTGTCTGGAGCGAAAGCTGCGTTTTTGCATCTTGATGTTGTCTTTGGAAGTGCTCTTGCTCTTGCTGCGAATCGCCTTGGCAGGGCTGCGCGATGTGAATAGAGGGCATATAGGGTATACGAAACTGAAACTTGCGGTGAGAAATTGCCTAAAAAGGTGAACATAATTGTAGCTATTTTTGACAAAGGCTGGTGATGGGATTGGTGCAAATGCATCCTGGGGCAATGATTCTAGAGTTTACATTATACATGGATTGGACAAGATCTGGGGTGATCTTCTTCCGTAACGCGCTAATGACCGGCACAAAATCGGCACAGCGGAAGTCATAGTCGCGGAATCACACCTCCAAGTCCTTGCTTCCTAGCGAAGGGGACACTGCATGACGGTCATATCCAATACAAATGAAGGTGATCAATCAACTGAGGGCTTACAAAAAGGCCTCTAAGGGTCACCACCTACTTCGTTTTATGAGCACCGGAGGTTCCTATCAACATGGTATGAACTAGTAACCTTTCCATTGCTCTCAGAAGGATTTGCCCGTGAACGTCCCAGTCCATTCTCCCATTAGTGATCACCTTGCAAACACCATCCCCCTTGTGTTTGTTTCGCAGGGTCTGCTTAGAGCGAGGGAAGCACCAAACAGAATTCCTGCACCCCTCCACATGCGCGCATGGGATCACATCCTCACACTGAATCTGCAGACCAAGGGGCCACACGCAAGACCTTCAGCCGATCGAAAGGATTCGATCAGGGAGGGTTTCGTTCTGGGTTCGGGTCCCTCTTAAAGATCGAGAAAAAAGAAGACAGGAACGTCTCCAATGTCAGGAGACACATCTCGGGGTGCCGAACTTGGAGGGAATCGGGGTCCCCATGATGTATCCAATCACTTGGAGACCCCAAAAACCACCCCGAGCACCACCAGGTGACCCCTTGGTGTCACAGGACAGCACAGCTGCAGCAGCTCGCTCCGCCGCCACCGACGTCCGACACCTCCCGCCCCGCCCCGCCCCGGAGCCGCCTTGATCCATTCGGGTCGGAACTGGCTGCAGCGACTCATGGCGGAGTCCCGGTACTGGCGCAGCGGACGGGTCCGGGGGGTCCGATTTGGTGGCGTGTAGAGTGTAGAGCATGGTTCGTTGGTGATACAGGAAGGCGTGATAGCAAAGGATGTGACATTTACTAGAGGTTTTGATGTTTTGATGATTATGGTTTGCTGAGTGTCGTACGTCCCCTGAATCCTGAATGGATAAAAGATGTGAATCCTGCATCCTGATCAAAGACATGTTGAGTTGCTTGTGAAAAGAAAAGGAAACTGGTCTTGAGATGTATACGCTGTAGGTGCTATGTAATTTCCCTAATGCTTTGTTCGATCTGCTTGAAGGACAGTATACATGATGAACCAGCAGTATTTAAGCTCTACGACGTTCATAGTACCGGATGCAGGCCCAGCAAGATAGGACCGACCAAATGCGGCTTGAAGCTTGCTGGCTGCCCCAGCCTGGCTGGGAACAGAAAGTCAAAACGGGTACTGTACAGTACCCATTTTGGCCCAGACACATACCGCCATCATACCCCTAAAGGGCGTCTCAATGTTTGACTCAGGACAGAGCTTTGTCTTGCCAAACATCACCCGTGAGCTCACACCCAGCTTTTTTCGGCTTCGTCCCGTGCCTCGTAGTATGGCGTCCGTCGCCCCGATCGGTCCTGTCAGGGAGATTGGGTCCCAAAAATTTAGTATCCCCATAGCACCCTCCCCAGTGATGGCAAGCCAAGGGCGTGCTTCCAGGAGGTTCAAAACATTGACGAGAAGCTTCTGATTTGGAGGCATCCTGATTTGCACCGAGCTACCTAACCCTTACCAGCTGCCACCCCTGCCCCTCGGCCTGACGGTCCAAGACACGGCTGGAAGATTCGGCTTGCTCGAAGGAGAAGACTCGGCAGCCCGCCAAGGTGTCCTGAGAGCCCACCTCTTTGGGTGGCCGGATTTGGCCGAGCACCAAAGCTTTTGGGCCCCAGGGGAGGAGAATTGATTGACAGTACTGTAGATCCAATTTTGTATGGAACAGACTCAAACCCTGTGCCACCCTTTCATCCCCAGCGCCGATCACTTCCTTGCCGAAAACCTCTTCAAAACAAAAAACCTCTGCCGCAACATCGCCACTCGGCTCCCGTCGGTCAAGCACCCCGCATCCACACTGCCACACACCACACACCCTCCGTCTCACTCGTCACACTCCCAAAACGGCTCCGGCTCCCTCCCCCGCCCCCAAAACGGCTCCCCGCGGCTTCCCGTCTGACCCGTAGAACCCCCCGCCGCGACCGCCGAGCGGCGTCCGCGTCCAACCAGAGGTCGTTCAGCGGCACGGCGTAGACCTCGCTCATCTTGCGCACGACGTCCAGCGCGTCGCTCACCTCCAAGTCGCCCCGCAGCAAGCCTCGGACGCACGGCGAAGCGAAGCGAACGGCGGAGAAGGAAGCGGAGAACGAAGCGGAGAACGGCGAGGAAGGCCGGGGGGGATCTGTGGTCTGGAACTATGGAACCTATGGACTGTGGTCAATGCTTTCGCACTTACCAAGAAGATTTCAGCTCATGGACCCAGCAAAATGAGCTGGCCTTTTCTGAGTTCCAGGATCTTTTGCCACTGGAACCACTCATAAGCACGTCCTGGACAACCCGGCATCCGTCGCCCCGTGTCCCTAGCGGCCGTGGGCATCCAAGTGGCACTCGAGCAAATCCAAGCTCACATTCAGCTCCTGGAGCTCTTTTTACGAGGCTTTTGTGTGAGGTTTTGTGTGGGTCCAAGCGACGATTCGGAAGGCATCCGGAGGTGGATCGATCTTCAAATCGGACGTGGTTTTTGGTTGTAATGGATTAGAGTGGCACCCCAAATAGACAGTGGGGATCGACTTGGTGGAGATTTGTAATATTATACTAGATCATCATCGTTACTAATGGTTCCTGAGCTCCAACTGTAGCCCAATTGTTCACTGAGAACCATCGACCGACTCGTGCTTTGGTGAACTTCCAAGGCTAAACACCAATGGTGCGTGTGGTATCAATGCGTTTGATGTTCCTATGTTGGGCAGTTGGGTTCGGTACCAATGCGGGGTGAAGAAGTTGTTAAGAATCGATGTCTCCAAAGAGGTCGATATAGGCCATGAGCTCCATCCAGCTCCAAGTCTGCGACGTCCACTTCCAAAGAATCCGTGCCAACTACCCCCACCCCAAAAGGTAGTTAGACTATTAGGTTGGAGGCCATCACTGTTAAGGTCGGAGGTCATCGCAATTAGGTCGGAGGCCAGGCCATCGCTAGTAGTTTCAAGGTCAGTTGGAACGTCCAGTCCAAAGGACGGCCGCTTCCCAGCGGCCAGCGCCTTGGCCACGATGGGCAGCGGCCGTTTGAGGTCGTTGGCCTCACTGAGAAGGCAGGAGCCCATGGCCTGGAGGAGATGAGCAAGGAGGAAGTTGGAGAGGTGCTCGACTCCAGAGCTGAAGCATTGAGCTTGGGACTTCAAGCTTCCATGGACCGTTCACACAAGACCAAAAAAAAATCGCACTAAGGGGGCATCGCTTTTGGTAAGCTGGCACTATCCTGCCAGGTGCAAGAAAACACCTCTACCACGGGTGACCGCGACCAAAACGCCGCCTTTGGCGGCGTCCCTCCCGCCTTCACCTGTGTGCGAGTGTCCTCCTCCGAAAGGAAGAGCGCGGTGTCGTTCCAGGCCCTGGGACGCATATCCGCGCCAGGGTTGCGCTGACGAGGCGATTCGGATGGTCCGAGGACCAAGCGAGGCCCCACAAAGGCAGACAAAAATGGAAAGCTGTCCTCAGCATGGCATCAAGACTATAACAAGAATGGTCTTTAGATGTCTTTGGGGTAGCTGAAAGGGAACTTCCTTGACTCTACTACGGCAAAATCTCGTCTTTCGACTTGACATTGGAAATACGGCCACCCTGAAGGGTAAAGAGTCCGATGCTGTGCATTGGCTTCTTCGTCCGACTTCATCCGCCTGGTGAGGTCCTCGCAGGTGTTCACCTCGTGCCACCCACCGAAGCCCATGGCCACATGGATCGCCACGCCCTGGCGGGAGGCTCGGTGTTCGGCTGGCAGTTGTTCTGTTCGAACACGCGAAAAGGATGAGTCAAACCTGCCAGAATCAGATGCCTTCACTGTGTGGCCATTCATTTGCGGGGTCCAGGGTGCTATCTACACTCTTCAAGCAGTTTCCGGTCCAAGCACGTTACTCAAACTGGTAGACATACGCCAAGGGGAAAATGAACTGTGTCTGTGAGTTCCCTCAAACCAAGAAAACAACACAAACGGCCCAAGAGGTCATCGCAACCCACAACCACCGTGAAAACGCCCACACCTCAATGAGAAACACAAGAAAAAAAGAAACGATGAGAAAAAATATATATATATACCCATGTCCCATGTCCTGCCATCTTGAAAAGGTTACTGTAAAGGATGGGCCGGCTCTCGCCATCAAAGCACATGTCTCCCCTGCTTCGGATTCCCCGGTTGAATCGGCACTGTCACTTGGTCCAGGCCTCATCCGCCATCAGCTGGAGCAAGTCACAAAGACTGGCCCTGTCGGCTGTCGGTCTTGCGGCCAAGAACACCAAAGCTGAAGGACAAACCAAGAAAGGATTAAGGACTTATACCAGCATAGATCTCAAACAGCTTAGTCGGTAAGAATTGTTTTTGTGGTGTATAGATGTAAATCATGGTGATTTCTTGGGATAGAACACGTTCCAACACCCCAAATCGACTGTTCATCCACCAGGCGCAACGTCAGTCGTCCACTGATCCATCCAGCTCGGGCACCTCTGCACAGGTTCCAGCCACCATGGCAAAGTCCACGCTTGCCCTGTGCAAGAAGCATCCTCCTGACCAGCTCCAAGCAGTTCAGGATTTGGTCCAACAAGTCACCCCCTGAAAAACCCTCGTATGCATGGGTCATGGAAATGTGTTCAAAGGTATATAAGTGCCCCCAGCTTCGGCTGAAAGCCGCGAGACATGTAAACTAGTCCACTTTTGGCGAAGTCGACCACCCCAGTGACCTCTCCTGAAAGAGGCGCCCCAAGGTCTCTTCCATGACCCGACGCCCGGCCACCGTGCACTTCATGAGCCTCGGACCGTCCCACCGAAGCGGCAGCGCTGCCGAAGCGTCGGCCCGACACCCTCCGAGGCGAAGGACACCGCGTTGAACAGCCGCGTGTGGCCGGTCGTTTTGAGGGACTGCAGCGGTGGAGAGACAAGTGGCAGCAGCGGCACGGCAGCGGCAAACCCAAACGGCCATCACACGAGCAGACAAGTGGGGAGACGAGGCAGCAGCGGCACAGAAGCCTCAAGAAGAGGAGCAGAGAGAAGCGCAGAAGCGCAGTGGAGAGGAGCACAGAAAGCAAAGCAGGCAGAGAGAAGCACAGAGAAGCACAGAAAGGAGAGTGGACAGGAAGAAGAGAAGAAGAGCAGAGTTGCTGAGAAGTGGAGAGAAAAGAGCAGAGAACAAGCAGATTGATCAGCAGAGCTCAGAGAGCAAAGAGGAGAGCAAGAGAAGAGGGCAGAAAGAGAACCAAATCCCCTCTAGGTAGACTGGGATAGCTTCGGAACGCCTGGGACCGGGCGATCGCTCAACGTCCGATCCGGTTCCGGACCATGCAAGACCGACTTCGTACACCTATACCAGGACCATCCAAGTCCGGTGGTTTTGGGACACCTCCTTCCTCACCTCGAATCGAGGCTATGGACATAGACACCTCGACTGGTGTCGGTCCTGGTAGTGTTGCAAAAGCTTCAGGTCGCATGACACCACCCCAGAACTTCGATCTTGTGGCGGCCTCTCTGAGGGCCTTCCGCCGTGCTTGGGTTTTTCCTTCCCACCCAACACGTGATGCGTTCCACCCCCCCCGGTCTCTCGCGGCTCTCCGCGTTGCGTCTCCTCGCCCGCTGCCGACCACCCTCTCGAGGCCGAGGGGCCCAGCGAACTCCCCCGTGGCGTCGGCCTCGCGCACGCGGCGGCCCTTGCCGATGCGGCGCACGCAGCGGTCGCCGCCGCTGCCGACGCAGCTGACGGACTCCACCTCGCAGCTGACGGGGGTCGCCGGCGGCGGTGCGGGTCCGAGACGAACAGCGCCGGTGAGTGGGGCGGTCGGGTGGTCGGATGAGTGGGGTGGGCTTGGGTGTGGTTTTTGGTGGTTTTTGCAGGTTTTGTTGATTTTTTGCAGGAACTTTGGCCTCATCAAGTTCAAGCAATCGCTGTAAAAGCATGTGCACCGACCGCACTTCTCATGATCTCCTCATGATCATCGGGCGCTCGCCTTGGAAAAGCCTGAGATCGCCGTGCAACTGTGCCGCCATCGCTTGAACGATCCACGTGGAACACAGAAAGGCAGCCGGTGTTTTCCAACGGAAAACCACCATAACTTGTGATCAGTGCTCCACCACCCTCGTCATGCGTCCCATCGGTCTGTGTAAGGTCACGGCATAGGTCTGGAGCTTGCCACCGTCCGCGCCCGTCCGCTCCCATCCAAGACCCTTGATCCTGTTTCATTGAGAAGACTTGCAAACCTTGTTGGTCGAGGATCAAAGCACAGCTTGTTGCTTGGGAGGGAACCCCCCATTTTGAAGGACACCCATCTTGGGAATGGAAACTAAAAAACTAACACACACAATCATCCGCCACACTGTGAGACTTGAATCTTTGACCATCTTTACCCCTCTCTCCCCTGTTTAAAAACAAGACCCAACCAGCAATTCCTGTCGTGGCCTCCACTAGACCCAGACCTCCGAACTGGCTGAACACCACCCGGCTGAACACCACCCGCCCCCACTCCACTCCACCGGCCTCGGCGAAGCCCTTGCTCTGTCGCCCCGGAGCGGCCCCGTTCACCGCCGCCACGAGGTCTCCTGGGGCCTCCAGCAGCCGCCGGGCGACCTCGCGGCGGACGGGAGACGGGCAGAGGCGGAGGGCCCAAGAAGGCCGGGGCTAGTTTGGAGGTGATCAAACGCCAGTCACTGGGCCAGTCTAGGAAAGCACTTCTCTCCTGCAGTTGCATGCTACTTCTTTGTCATCTATTTTTGGACTTTAGATGTTCCTTTCAACTGCTCCTCGCGAATCTCTCTCCCATGGTTTCAATCGAACGGGGCAGTGTTGCGGCTTGCAGCCAGAGCTCGTTCTTCCCAGCAAACATTGTTGCAGCTGAGTCGCACAGGGACGGAAGATGATGTCACCATAGCCTCAGCAAGTGTGGCAGACGTGCGCGTGTGGCTGACGAGGTCAGACCTAGACATTCTCCTCCCGTGGATGACGCTTAAACGCTGAAGCTCAAGCATTTGAGCGTTTAAGGCGATGGCCCAAACTGCCGCCGCCGCCTGCTCAGCCCAGGCACAGACGTACAACGGACCAGGCCCCACCATGCGCAAGGCCAAGCGTAAGCTCTCCAACATGCCAGTGCTGTTAAAGTCGGGACAGTCAATCCTCACGGGGACGGACAGAAGAACTCTCCAGGCCCGGCGGGCGCATGGGGTCGGCGCCCAAAACCACCGGTCGGGGTCGGGGTGGGAAAAGCTGAAGACCAATGAGGCGGAGAACTTGAGGCCAAGGGGGGGGGCGAAAGCTAGCGCTCCAGAATGGGAAAGTGGAGGGCAGCGAGGTAGGAAAAAACACGGCGCTCTTTTTGGAGGCAGGGGTGAAGAGTCCTTTATATGTGGTTCTTTGCCCGGATCCTCCTGCGAGAGAAGAGAGAGAAGAGAGACGGAAAGACGAGAGACAGAGAGGAGAGAGAGAGAGAGAGGAGAGAGAGATGAGAGAGATATGAGAGAGATATGAGAGAGATGAGAAAGAGAAGAGGGAGAGATGAGAGAGATGAGAGAGAGATGAGAGAGAGATGAGAGAGAGATGAGAGAGAG
>CAXAMN010022573.1:0-17105 GCA_963970005.1 Durusdinium trenchii | reverse complement strand
CCTCCATTTTGGGGTCCGTTTCTCGACCCCAAAACGGGGGCCGTTTTGTCGGTAAAATTTTAGTCGCCGGACGAAAAATAGCAAGAGTTTCGATTGTCTCTGCACGTACGCGACAGAAGTTTTCCATGCCGCTGCTTTTCCATGGTTTTGCAGCGCCGCAGGCACTTGTTCTCCACACCCTGCGAACATTTATGGCCACACATTCTCTTGAACTGGGGAGGCCCTCTGTGGCGGGACCGGTTTTTGCTAGGGTTTTTGGACCCAAACTGGCGTCCAGAAAAATCACTTTTTTCGATCCCTTGAAGGAGCAAAAAGTTTGGGAAACCTGTGAGGGTTGAGAATTGCTGGGGAGAAAGCGTTTGGCCTGTATGATGTTCTTGATCGAAAGCAATCAAGCTTACGGATGAATGGTCAGCTGCCTTTTTCGGCAGTCTGATTGCAGCCTTGCACGCTTGGTGCATGTTTGTTTGCTACAAAGCTTGTGGTGGACATCTGCCGTGAGTCGACTAGCGCCCTGAGACCAAACGTTGTGAACCCATTCTTCGTATTTTGTGGTCTGTCTTGAGAGGAAAGAAGGGTGGGGAGATGTTAAGCGGAGGTTTGGCGCCGTGGAGTCTGTCATGTTTGCGTATGTTCACAGGAGCCATCTCTGGTCGTTCACTATGGCAAGGAAACCTTGTTTCGTTTTATTTGACGTCGTTGTTTGATGCATGTTGTGAAGGATGGGGTTTTGAAAAGATTTTGTTGAGGTTTTGAGCTCGCGTCCTTGATGTTTGTTGCAAGCTACGCCAGGCTTCTGCCCGGGTCCCGGTTTCATCTTAGCGTCAACGTTCAAATTTTCCCTTGCAACGCACTATATAGGGTTTTTGCGGTCACAATCTGGGTTGGGTCGGACCGTCTGTTACAGTGCGCGATGCCACCTCGGTACCACTTCATTACGGCTCGGGCCCTTTATTACAATGAGCGGTACCGCCTCGGTACCGCTCGGGCCCTCTGTTACAATGCGCGGCGCCGCCTCGGTACCGCTCGGGTCCTCCATTACAATGCGCGGTACCGCCTCGGTACCGCTCGGGCCCTCTATTACAATGTGCGGCGCCGCCTCGGTACCGCTCGGGCCTCCATTGCAATGCGCGGTACCGCCTCGGTACCGCTCGGGCCCTCTATTACAATGCGCGCTTCCACCACAAGCAGGTCGGACTGGAGACCACTAGCATCCAAAAGCAAGTCGGCATAGTGGTCCTGCAAACTTGTTTTGTTCTATGTAAAATTCATTCTCCCACAGCGTGATCGCAGGACCCGTGCTCTCTCCCTGCAGTTTCCACTCCAGCTGGTCCTGCGCGGCCGGGGGGACCAGCTGACTGATCAGGAACAATGTGAAGGGGCCAAGCGGATCACGACGCGTGCAAAAACCTTGTCCATTGACGGCCCCAAAACCAAGCGCCAAAAACGCAGTGGATTCCAGGGTCGCCAAAGTGGGCCTCTCCAGCACAGACAGTACAGACTTGCACAGTGAACAGACCTAGGATAACGGCTTCAAAGTCCTTGAGGCAACACAAATTAGTATAGTACACGTGCAGGACAAAGGCCATCAAAAAGTTGTTACCTTCATTGCGTCGCCAACCACATTCCGTGGATACCAGGCACTTTTGTTGACCACAAAGGTCATCAAAGAATTGTTCATTATAAACAGCCTGATGTCCATGCTAATGAGCAAACTTCTAACATCTATGTAAAAGAGACCAAAACGGACCATCATATTGGAGCACATAATAAAGGTTTACGCCAAGGTGCTCGACTCAGTGGTTTCTTTCCTTTACCAGGCAATAGCATGTCTCGCAGAAGATTCGGCCAACTGCAGCTTTTCAATTTCGAAATTGGCAATAAGGATGTTCCGTGTGATATTCTCGATGAGCTCATCCCTATCTGTCTTATTGAAGCCGAGCTCTCTATGCAAGAAGTTTCTCATCTATTTGACATCTTAATGAGGCAGAAACATCTTCTTGATCATCACACGGTTTTTCTTGAATGCACAGTGTCAAAACCGTCTCCCTATCAGCCTGATAAGGATGTCATTACCATGTTGCCTGAACATGAGTGCATCGTCCATTGCCAGCTTGAGCGAGGTCAAAAATTACATGTCCTGCAACCTCGGTTTGAAAGAGGCAAAGTCTCGAAATGTGTCAGCAATGCACTGCAACTCAGTGTTTATGTACGATCCAACATCCTTCTTTTCTTGCCAGGACAAATTGAGATCCACGATATTTTTGAGAATGCTCCATGTGGTCGTATTCCATCGGTTCGGCACAATGATCAACGATCTTTCAAGAGTCATGTTGCCAAACCTACTACTGCGAAGACCGAACTTAAAACTGCGAATTTTTTCCCAATACCGACCAAAGTGCCAAGAGAGACAATCATGTCTCTCTTAAGGTTCATGACAACAAACAATCTCCTGCGCGTTCTGCTCCGTCGTCGTCTGACCACAACCAAGATGCTGCTAGTCCTTCGCCAACTGAAATTGATGCAACAGGCAGCACCTCTCAAGATGGTGTCACCTTGTCACTCTACTTCTGTAGGTGACTTTTCAAAAGAAAACGGTGCTGCGCTTCTGCAAGAGAGTGGAATTGTTGATGGTCGAGATCGAAGTAAAGGAAAACACGCAAAACCAGACATGCTGTTGCATGAGCCTTATTGTAACCAAGACTTTTTGTTTCCAAGCAAGGAACACACTATTGGTAGGCAAAATACTTCATTGGAACCAAATGAGGAAATGCAAGTTGATGATGGTGCCGCTATTCATGTTGCAGGTAATGTGGCTTATGCAGGCTCCACCACTAGTTTAGCAAAGTCACACCAGCCAGATTTGATCTCCAATGCTGGGGTCTCTCTACAACCGGACCCCCCTAGGGATGATGCACTTATTCCTGCCTCCCCCGGTGAAAGCCTCTCTGGTATTGAAACATCACAACGGTCTACTGACACGGTGCTCCTCGAGCAGGTTTACCACGAGCTGCAGCAACAATTTGATGATGCCAAAGCTAAGGAGCAAGGAAGTAAAGTCCCACTATCCAAACAAACAAATACTGACGATCAAATCCTTGAAAAGAAGATTTCTTCCCGGAAAAAGCCTTGCGAATCACGACAGCGACCACCGAGAAAGCCTGTTTCGAAGGCTGTCCCGAAAAGAGGTGATGGCCTTAGCCACTGTCTCTCGAAAGCAAATGCAGATGCTCAACAAGCATCTAGCGGAGCTGCTAGCAGAGTTTCTGCTAGTGAAATACTTCGCAACAAACGTCGGCAAGCACATCTCCATACTTTGAAGCAAATGGTTAGTCAAGATGTCTCCCTTCAACATATGGACTTCCAAGAAGAAGATCTTCAACGGGCCATATCTTTGTACGAGAACCTCAACGCCACAGCTTGCTTCTACACTGCAGCGTTGCGTATTGTCTCCAAAGCTAACTGGAATAAGCAGGTTAGTTTTGAAAACCACATTGGTCATCAAGCTATGGTTGCCGTGGCCAAAGGTTGGACGTGTGCGTCTTGTCTGCCTAATGATGATTTTGATCAATTCCACCTCGCTTTAGCGATGTCTACCTCCCAAAGGACACTCACATGGACCTTCTTCGTACGTATGAGGCTATTGTAGCCATCATTCCTCCACCGTTTCATGACTTATTAGGCTCAAGAGTCTTATTTACCTGTCGAAGCTGTCGCAAATCTGTTGAACATGACGTTGCCACTTTTATTGTCACTAACCCCCCCACTGGTCTTCTTTTGCATGTTGTCTACTTCGAAGCTGCCTTTCCGTGGTCTGAACGCCTTTTACCAGCTGAACCTGCAAACGGCAATGACACATGTCAAGAATGCGCTAGCAATTTTGATTGGGTTACTCGAACCAGTTCGCCCTGTCGACTTGTTTGGCTTCAATATGTAAGAAGTGGTCAACCGCTTGCAACAGACTATGAACGTTTCCTTAACAAAGACACGTTCCACTCGGGTGGGCAAACATGGCAATGTATTGCCCTAATCATTCACCAGGGTCCAGATCCCTTAAATGGTGAACAACAACCATGTGAGCACTTTTATTTGCCTGAACATGAAGGTACCAACTCTGCTACTCTAAAATATGACAACTCTACTGGCTTGTGCCGGGTGAGCACCTCGCAACTCAAAGGAGGAGATCGTGTTTGTGGTATTCTTTACCGTATTGCCACTATCTCGAGCACATGGTGCAACACTCGACCCCTCAGGAACCCTCCTATGACAGTACGAGGTAAACTCAAACAAGTTTGGGCAACGAGAAGCACGTACCCCTAAAAGAAAGCTTTGTACCAAGACACCGGTTCTCGGAAAGATGTAGTTGGCCCAGCTCCCTTCAATCCAAGTGAGCTGCAAGCTGCGTACTTTCCTGAGAAACTTTGCCCTCCGCCCCCCAATGATGCTACGATTCCATCGGATCAACTCGTAGCAATTGAAGCATCCTTGTCGCAATCTTCGCAAACAGAAGCAACCTCCACACCCAACTCTCCAAGTGACCATCCCATGCAAAGCGCTGACCCAAAACCACCATATGCTGTTTTGAGCATGTTCGATGGGTGTGGTTCTTCCTTGGACATTCTTATAGAGAAGTTTGGCTATCGCCCAAAGGTTTGTCTGTTATGCGAACGTGATGAGACGCTAAGATACTTGGTTGCTGGAAAACATGGTATTTCGGTCAATGCTCTGCGGATACACAGTCTCAAAGGCGGAATTTTCTTCTATGCAAATAATGTTGATCTCATTTTCGATGACAAAGCCAGAATATTGAGGGAATTTGTTACCCTCGGTGACTACTGCCACGTTTTCGTTATTGGAGGCAGTCCCTGCACTGACCTCACGTATGCAGGCCAGGAGCATGGTCGTCTGGGTATCTGTGGCTCTGACAGTGTTTTCTTCTTTACGATGAACTTAGCTCTATATCTTCTAGGAACTGTCCTCCCGAAAACACATATTCGTTTCCTCATTGAAAATGCTGGCTCCATGCACTATGATCATTTCAGTTTCATCAGAGCCTGTCTAGGTCTCTCACATATTACTAGAGATAAAATGACTTGGTGTACTTCCAAGATCTCGCCTGCAAAGCGGCTGCGGCTCTTCTTTCAAAACAATCTCTCCCATGACACGATTGACTCTCAAGCTCTGTGCCATGATGATCTTCATTGGCCTGATGATTGGAAGCCGCTAGCTATACATGACAGAGGAAGGGTTCGCGATGTTTTCATCAAACCTTTCATGCGGCCTCTAGAGGTCCTCAGTGACATTGCTCCTCGATACAGTTGGACCAGTTATCATCCGGCAGCATTATTGTGGAGAGTCTCATATTGGCATACACATGAGCGATTCGTTGTCTTAGCCAAAATGTTTACTGACAGTTCTGTGCCTGCATTTCAGTGGAGTGATTTCATCCCTGCCATATATTATCCAGCATGGAGGCGTTTTCTTTGCTGCTTCTATAGCAAGACCTCTTCCAATCCAGAAAAAGATGCAGCATTACGAGACGTCCTCCCGCTCTTTCACAATAACAGCATTCAGGTCCCCTTTCAATTTCTGACTGACAGTGAAGTCTTGCAAGTTTCGGGTCTTAGCCGCAACTTTGCAAACATCTCGTCTCAAACACATGCTTCACTCGCAAACTATACGTTCTTTTGTTGGCAACTCCTTTCATCCCAAACTTATCAGTCTTGCCATTGGCACGTCAGAGCATGTCCGTGCTTGGATTCAAGGACGAACAGACTGTTTCTTTGGTGTTGCCACGCCTGATGAAGTCAGGAAGAGTTATATTGCCTTCAAACAGGCCATTGAAGAAGACTTCAAACTTAATTACCGTCAACTTGTCATGGCACCCACCAATAAGCCTTCTGTTGCACAACCGATCGTAGCACAGAAGCTACCGTACTATCTCACGAAGGATGCGGTTGACAACGCCATTGATGAAAGGCTCCACATCTTAGGCAAGAAGCCTTGAGGCAGTTCCTAACCGATGTCAATCTCTTTGATTACGCTGAACAAGCAGCAGTGCCACAATGGATTTTTGTCGACGAAGAAATTGTACAAGCGTTGTGTTCTCTTTCAACACCCACTGCTACTCTCAACACTTGAGAGAGGAGGGGGTGAACGAAAGGTAGCAGGCAATCACAAGTAACCCTGGTAGAAGTCCACGACGGCGTGAACCGGCGCAGGGGGGATTTGATCCAGGGGGGGGGGGTGAAAGAGTGACTAGGGCGTACACGGTAGAGGCGCAGACCGCTAGTGTCTTTTACTCACGCAGAGTCTTATCCTATATCTCTTGAGCCTTGAAGCAGTCAAGCATGGACACACTATATCAGCTGTTGGAGTGGAACCCTGTACAGGTAGGCTCTACTTTTCAGCAGGCACAAGATTCATGTCCACTTCTAGCTGATTGCGTATGTCGCATACTCTTTTTCTACTGCAAGGCTAAAACAGTCCAGCTAGCTCTGACAACTTAAAAGAAAACTACGGTGCCATGTACTTACCTAATCCAGTGTGTTTCACACTTTGGAGAAGGTAATCTCATAGCTACTAAATACAGTGAGGGAGCAATAGCTGACTCACCTCAAGTACAAAATCAAAACGATAATGTACCTCGGCTGGAGACTGTACTTTTCGCAGGCGGAGATACCATGTACCGGCGCTCACTAGCTCTTTATGGCCTGAGCTAAATCAAACTAAAAGGGAAAGCGGCTTTTTCTCTACAGAGACCTATAAAAGAATCAAACGACACTCGCGTAACAAAGAACTAAAAATTCAAGACCGCGCAACGCGATGAATTAAGATGCCTTGCAAAATGCAAGGAGCGTACGGTCCGAGGAATAATCTTCTCGTGACGTGGTCTCGACCGCTTTCATTCACAGAAAAATAAACTGCATCAAAAGGACTCTCTTTCACATTCACATCAAAAACACAAGAAGGAGATACCGGCAAATGTATGTACAAAACTTGCACTACAAATGCAGACTTATGAAATGACTTAATCATCAACCATGAATGGTTGTCCATTAGAGGTCATCTCAGAAAAAGCGGCTGTGATAGATATCATCAGTTATGCAAAACTGTCCATACCTACCTGCATGCTAAAGCGTATAAACCTGGAATGCAGGAGTATCTTCTTTGATAAAAAGTTTCTCCTCATTGCAAACCAGAATTTATTAAAACTTCAGCCTGGCAACTTAAAGTCAAGCCTGGAAGCAAAGTATCAACTGTAACCAGAAGTATCTTCACTTCCTAGCCATCATTTAAATTTCAGCCTTCGCTCAGGAATTATGCCGCTGCAAATGATGAAGTTGCTTGGTCAGAAGTTGGCGGCCTTCCTTTCCTTTTATTCTGCTTTTGTCTCTCCTTCCTCCGCAAGTTCGCCTCATGAAGAGTTGGTCCCATGCGATACTGTTTTCTGTCTCCAGATGAAAAGGAAGCTGGTCTGAGTGAAATAAACATTGGACCATGACTGTCCTCGTCAGTGGGCCTTGAGCACATAACCTCTGTGTCAATCATAGCAAAGTTCTCTGAAAAATTACAGATGAACTCCTTCGTACTCACTGTGGAATTTTCATATTCCTCTTCACTCATTGAATGACCCCATTCAACAATGGTAGACAAACATGTATCGCCAAGCTTTGATCCTTGGTATTCTTCTTTTTCAACAGTAGAATATTCTTCCCAGAGTTTGTCAAAGTAATCTTCACAATTCTTGAGGACCTGTGAAGTTGAACTGTAAAATGTTCTGGGAATAGGTGCTTTGATACCAGGATCTGCTTTTACACGGGCTTCTGAAAACCTGCGGATCCAATGCTGCATGGTGCTGTAATAGTAGTTAGCCATTGGCTGCCTTTTGTACCCAGACATTCTGTAGGCCAAACTATTTGCATCACCAGAAATGATGTCCACCTCATAGACAAAACACTCGTAAAGCATCAATGCTGTCTGTTCTCCTGTCAGTAGGTGGGCATCCACAGCACGGTGTGTATCAACATGATAATTACAGACTCTGATGGTATGCATGTTCGCTCGAGTAAGTGGAACACGCTTGTCCTCAGGACCATAGTCATCAAATTCAAAGTCTGCATCCTTGAAATCTTGACGAGGCCTTGTTTCTCCAAAACAAATCTCGTAGATAGCCCAAGTTACATCACGCTGTTCACAGTGACCAAGATCTTGGTCATGTCCAGCAATGATCTTGACATATCCACCTGGTGCCAATCTAGCCATCACTGCAAGATTCTCCCAATCATTGAAACAAACTGTCCAATTCTTTTGCTCAATAAATTCCTTGGCAGGAACAAGAAGATGAGCTTCCTGGAGAATCACGACATGTGCACGTAAAAAGAAGAGCATGTTGAAGAAAAGGTTGTTCTCAAATTGCTCATTCTGAAGTGACATGGCGCTCTGTTTGCGTGGCCTCATTGCACTATCAAGTCCTTGGAGAAACCTTGGTGTGGTGTACTTCTGACCACGAACCATGTTGCCATAGTTCCAGGATAAAAATGTCAAGGACTCTGAGCTGGCCAATAAATTAGTTCCATATGGTTCTTCTATTCTTCCCTTGAGGAACCTTCTGCACAGCTCTTCATAGAAGGTGACAAAGTCCCAACTGGGTCCCTTGGGACCATATGATTCCAGTTCCTTCTTGAGTTCCTTTTTTTGTATCCTCCAATTCTTCTCGAGCATGACCTGCCCTTTCAAGGGCCTTTGGATCGACCTGATACCTGCCATCCAAATAAATGATGCGGTCATCATTGATGAAGAATCTTTTCAAATCATGCTCTGGTTCATGTTCATAACAATCAGGTGGAGGTACTGGACAGATATTGCGAATGGATCGAACAAAATCATTCTCGTTGATCCTTGACTGATAATGAGGATGGGAAACCTCACCTTTTCTGAAACAAACATGATTCAGCAATCTTGCATGAGTTTCCCTGAAGCATAGTTGATAAAAGCCAATACCTGGATCTCCTGTAAGCTCTCCAAGCAACTTTAAAGGTGAAGTGTGCAACTCATAGGTATTGTCAACTTTTGTTGTATCCTTTTCAACAACTACTTCAGATGGAAAAGATTCTTGGATTTCAGCCTCCAATTTCTTCTCTCCATCATCCTCTCTGACCTCCTTTATCTTCTCCACCGCCTCTTTCTTCTCTTCCATGGTTGCATCATCCTGAACTTCTTCATGAAAATGAGGATCAGGAATCTTATTCAGGCGGCTTTTCTTAGATTTCCGCTGACCTGAAGTATCATCAAGGTTAGCATCCATCTCACCTGATGGTAAGTGCGATGCAGTCGAGTCCTCACCTATCTCTCTTGACAGAAAGTGTGGTGTTGACTCTTCCTTGGCTTCCTCCTGGTCAACTTCCATCTTTGGTTCCTCTGAAGGAAAAACACCTGCATCTTCATCAAATATTTCTTCTTCCTTTCCAGGTTCAACTGCAGGATCTTCTTCAGGAACTTCCTCTTCCATATTCTCATCTTCTAGAAGTGTTCTACTTCCAGTATAGACTTCACCAGTGATAGTGGAGACTCTTGTATAAGGAGGAACTTCTTCACCTGCTTCAAAAGCTTGTTCTGCAACATCCTCGGTGAGCAAGTCCTCTACAAGATTTTCTCCCTCGGTTCTTGGAAGAGGTCCTGAGGTCTCATAAAAATCTGTCCTCTCTGAACTGAAAGCTTCTGTCGCCTTCTCATTGTCCTTTTGATCCCTGAACAGGTGAGTAATCTTCACAGCTTCTCCCTGTAGCACCTGATCACCTCCTCTATACTTGTCGACAATGGAGCGCCATACTGGAACATCATCATCATCAAAATCAAGCTCCATATCATCTGCCAACAGGTATGAGATGTTTTGAGCTGCCTGTTCTTCTTCTTCATCACGTTCCTTGGCAAGCTCCTCATCCTTCTGGATCTTGAAGATACCCTTCAGGATGTCTTGTAGTACCTTTAAGTTCAGCTTCGATGATGGCTCATACGTCCCTGAACTTACAGGCTCAACTACAACACGAGAGCAAGAAATCGCCTCCAAAAACTTGGAATTGTATTGGCGTTCAAACTCTTCCTTCTTGATCATCTCATACAAGGGATCAGAAACTGCAACACGCGCCTGAACATACTCACGAAGTTGATAGCATGCATGTTGCACAAATCTACTGTTGGAGTTGTGAAGAAAACTCTCTAAATGATTCCTGTCACGGTCAATCAAATACCACACAATCCTTGCAGAAAAACGGAATTTCTTGAAGTTCATAGCAAAATGTGTATGATACTTCTCTGGATTCCTTTCTGCTTGTAAGGCGGCCTCTGAAGTCTTGTAAGCTGGGAGATTTGTGTCTGGATCCAAAATCATAAACTCTTCCCACAAGATCGAGTGGTCAAGAACCCACTTGGGAAGCACCTTGATGAAAAAGTCACAAACAAGTTCTGACACAAGGTGCATGACACGACCAATCTCTTCCTCCTGCTTGAAGCGATAGTGCAGTTTGGCAAATAAAGGATTGTTGAATGCTTCCTCCACTGTATTGCCAAAATTATCCCACTGAGGTTCTGGAATACCAAAGTTCCAACCCAGCAATTTGGGATCTCTGCACATATCCAAGAAGCTTGAAAGCTCTACAGAAGCAATGCCATGGTCTGTCAGAATTTCAGCCCAGCGGCGTCCATTCTCCCAAGCACGGATGAAGAAAAACTGTTGGTATCCAGTTTGTGCCAACTCTATCCACTGAGAAATTCCGGGTTCAAAACTCGGTGCATACGTCTTGGGGTCTTCCTCTGTTCCATAAACACTTGGACGTAGCAACTTGTATCTTCTACAAAAATATTCTCTCTGGTGCCTTGTCAACCTGTCCCAATCCCTCACAAGGATCACGTCTTCTCCAGTGCTCTGGGGTACACGTGTTCCTACACGATCATGGAGTGATACCATGCCAATGTCATATACCATCCATGGGTTGAGAACCAGGTTGTTGACATTCTGAATGAACCATGTCATCTCACGCTCAGCAACATGAGCAGAGTCATCTTCTTCATCTTGTTGAGGTTCTCCAGAAGTCCTGGCTGTTGAGCTCTTCGAAGTGATGTCCGTCCAAATGTGATCAAAACGAAGCACTTCCTCATCAGCCTTCACCAGTTTTGCCTGATCCTTGCTCAAAACTAATGGGTGAACCACAAACAAGGACCTTGAGGTAACACCATCTCCATCGACAATCAACTTTGGAGTACTATAGCCTAAGATACTCCAAGGATCACGATCATCGATTTCCTTAGGTGCAATCAAAGAACATCCTTGAAGATAATGGCCTTCTGACATCGACTGACGTGACCTCAATCGTGACCGATTGTACTCACGTTCAGGATGATTCTCATATTGGACAAAACGGGCGATAGCACCTAAATCCAAATTGTCCAACCACAAAAGCATATGCCTCTTAACTTGTTTTGTCTCAGGCTCCTCGGCATGAATCCTCCTGAGAAGTTCTCTGGCATATGGCTTGTCAATAGATAATCTGGTGAACAAAGCTCGCACTCTCTCTTGTTGCACCTTCTCACTATTGATGAGCTCCATCATCTCCTCTGCGGACTTAGGATTTCTCAACTCCTTAGCTGGCTCTGGAGCATCTCGTGGTTGTGGTTCATCCACACTAATGTCCAAGTATTCGGGCTCCACATCACAATGTGCAAGCACCACTCCATTGTTGCTGAAGTACAGAGGACGTCCAGCCCGAAGCCAAAGAATCACATTAAGCTTCACATACAAAGGCTGTCCATAATCTCTTGGAACCACTGTACCTGGGCCTAAAGGAATGTAAAGCGAAGTTTGTGGATTGCTGTACATAAAATGAACATAATCTCTTCCTTCACCTCTATTCCTTCTATTCCAACTTTGAGGGTCTCTCATCAAACCATACCTCTCAATGCTGGCCCAGTTCTCCCTTCTGGTAACATGAAAAACATGTCCCAAACATCTTGCCTCAATAGAAGTCAATCTATGATTCAACTTCTCTGGACTGATGTTTTGCATGAGTCCTGTATGCCCTTGGTTCACTCCCAAACGCATGGAGAAGGGCATATCGTATTGATTGCCTGTGTTGTACCAAACATTCTTGTCCAAGCGAATCACCAAATGAAATCTTTGCTTCTCATCGCTATGCAATATAGCAAAGAAAGTATTAGGATAAATACGAAAAGGCGATGGCATTCGAGCAGTTCCCTCTGTGATCAGAGGCATAAGCTCTATCATTGCCCTACTGTCCATCAACCTATCGAGAGAACGATCATGTCGTAGCATATAGTTGAGCCCCGTGGCTATCTTCCCATAATCGTTTTGCCTCCACGCGACTCTTGTTGCCACGAACTGCCTACTTCTCTCATATTCATCCTCTTCCTCTTGGGTGACATAGCCAAGAGCGTATCTGGCAATCTCTGCGAACCACCGTACTCGAAAATTGAACTTAGTATGGTTCTCAGGTGCCAAACACATTGCAAGAATGTCGGTTAAGATCAATTCATCCTGCTCTGAGTTCCTATGGAACTCAACTGGCGTACGTGGGCGTCTCAAACGGTTTGCCCAGTTCTGAGGTTGTCCCCAAGGAACCTTTTGTGACCAGTTTCGAGCATACTCAAAGATGTTGACCATATTGGACGCTCCCTGACCGGTCATCTCTGTTGATACAAAGTACACCGGTCAGAGGCCAGTGTCCTAAGTTGTAGAAATGACAGGTAGTCAACGATGCAAGGCAATAGTCTTCGAAAGAAAAGTGCTGATCTTGCCAAGCTAATTTGAGCCGCAGGCACAAATTCATGAAAGAAATTCAAATTTCTCTCAAACAAAAACACATGCATTGAATTCTCTCCTCTCACTCTCAGTGCAACGAATCTCCAAGATAAAACACATCATGTGAAAAGTCAACATGTGTGCATACTGTAGGAAGCCATCCACGCATATATGCCTTGTGTTCAATAAGAGATCTAAAAGGTGGATGTGCATCAACTTCCTTTAAACAACCGCTGCGTACTGCATCTATCAAAGCTTGTGGACTAGCAGACTTCTTAGTAAGACAGTCAGCGAGACACCACTGAGTGCGTATATGTGACAAGTCAGCAATTGCACCAGAGCGTGCTTCCTTCCTAAGCATTCGGATCATATGAATAGTCTCCTGTTGCTCAGGAACATGAGTAGTACTAGCTGTAGTCACAAGATTGTTAGCATCAGTGCGCATGTGAATGTCAGTAGAGTAGCCTGTAATGTCCTTGATCAAGCCTCTAAGCATTTGGCAAGCGCCATAACACTTCATAAATGCATACAACTCTGCAACAGTTGTGGACAGGGTTGTTCTCTTGATCTTAGAGGATTCAAAGAAAATAAGTGAGCCTTTAGTGTTCTTCTGTTTTGCCTTCCTTTGCTCACCCATAAAAATAACCATAGCACGTTGAGAGGATTTGTCACTGTTGTTCCTGAATGCGGCATCTGGCATAGCAATTAAACGTGGACTACCTTCAAGTGGCCAAAAACGTAACTCCATAGGGTCAGTCACGATTTGTTTGCACAGCTTGTTCAGGGCCTTGCAATCACCTATTGTAGGTCCTGCTGATGCTGATGCTGACCTCGAGAATTGGTAGCATGCTTGGAATTGTGTTCTGGATTGTAACCAGTTTATGCTGCCAAGAAGTGATCTGAAGGCTGTGTGCATGTCTTTGTCACACTTTTCTTCATCCTTCAAACCTTTTGGAATGATAATCTCAGTCAATTCCTGAACACAAAGGGATTGTTCTACTGAGATGTACTCCTTCTTCTTGGTCTTCTCTTGCATCTTCCAAGCAACACGTTGTCCAGTAAACATCAGGTCATTAGTGTCCTCATGTCCAATCTTAAACTGTGACTTCACAATATCCTTGAACTGTTTCAAAAAGATATCATTACCTGTCACAAAAAGATCATCAACATGTAAACAACACATACCAATGGGTGACCTATTCTTAGAATTACTGCCATGCACAGGGTCCATAAAATGCTCAAGCAACTCTTCCACAACTTCAGGTGTAAGCTGAGGCGTTTGTGTCACAGTATACGTATGTTCTGCAGGAAGAAAAAGACTGACAAGCGTTTCAGCTTCTTCCTCCAACGTCACTGCATTCTTCTCGTTTCTGATATCCTTGTTTGTCTCGAGAAGCCACCAAACACCCTTACGCTTAACTATTGAAGTCCGAAAAACAAAACGCGAACGCGAATACGTAGGTTCGGGAGTACGAAGAGCTTTAGCGCGATAAGCGACTTGAGCATGGCCATTTGCATATTGATGCCAACCTGCCTTGTGCTCTACAGAGTCAAGGAAGTTCTGGAGTTCCTGATCTACCACAGGAGTCCATTTTCCATCCTCTGCCTTAAGCAGGCTACGCGTCACCGTCTTCTCCGACCTATTTCCGTAACACACCGAAAACAGACGTTCTTCACAGAGAAAAGACCTACGAACTTCCTCCGCTGTGTCGTGGAATTCGTTTGGCGGCGCGCCTGCTACGTAGAAGGATACCGGTTCCGGTTCGGCTGGCATCTCCTCTGATGAGTAGTTCACAGCCTTAGGAACCCTCAAACATCCGGAGTAGCAAACGTACGTGCACCGATCGGCTCGAGTCGGAACTAATCCGAGTGAGTGCAAAAACTTGTCGAGTCGATTCCACCAGCGACGAGGCGCATCACTCAATCCGTACACTGAACGGGTGCACAATCCGACAAGATACGGAGGCAATCCGATGTCGGTCGGAAGTTGAACGTGAATAACGCGTCGCTCGAGGTCGTAAAGTTCCCCCTGAAGAAAGGCAGTTTTCAAATCGATGTGTAACAGGTCCCAGAAAGAAGAGGCTGCATGCTGACATGCTACGCGAAAACCATACCTGGTCGCGGTTGGCGAGTCCGTTTGGAGGTCCCATTTCTGGGCATCTTGGAAGCCTCGACAGACCCATCTGGCCTTAAACTTCTTAAAGTTACCATCTTTGTCAATCTTGATGGTCAGGGCCCATCGACCAGTAACATAGTTATCGATCTTATGCTTTCTTCGGTCTCGATACTTCATCGCAGTAAAGTCTAAAAAGCTGCGAAACTCCTCTAGTTTAGCTTGCTTGATCTCCTTCGCATACTTCCGTAGTACTTCCGGAGTGATCACACTCTCTGCCTTTGGCGTCTTCTTAGCCATTGTCTTCGCAAGATACTGGCAGAACTGTGAAAAACCTTTCGGATCATACGAGTTAAAACTCGGAGGAGCTTGGTTCGGACCTAGGACACAAAAATCCATATCGTCAAAACTAACAAAAAGATTTTTCTCATCGTCCAGATCCTTGTCTGGATCCTTCTCAAAACCTTTCACATCTTCTTCATCAAAAATAGGTTCTGAATCTGTTTCATTCGTATCAATCGTCTCATTGTCATCGTCTTCGACTGTGCTCGTAGGCACGGGAATGTCGGCTGCTTGTGGCTGATTCGAACTTGATGCTGTCGGATTCTCCGAATGTCCAGGAAAGAAACTTCTTGGCACTGACTTCGGAGGTGCCGGAATAGGTTCGTCATGTCCCGGTAAATGAACCTTAGAACGTTTTATCTGAAACTTCACCTTCGCCTTTGGCAAAGCATCAGTTGAGTCCACTGAAAGCTTTCTCATGTGCTTGCTGTGACGTTCACGATTTTCCGGAACATATGTTTCTGGCTCCGGCGTGTTCGAATCTGGCGATGGAACGAACGGATGAACGGGATCCGTGTCACTCGGAAACCCTATCGGTGGTTGACCCGGATCATCTGGCGGACGGGATTCACTCGTAATCTCCGGCATTGCCTCTTCCGGATCGCTCGATGGATATCCGAGTTGCTCCAAAGGAACATCGGGATTTCCGAACTGATTCGGACCAGCTACGGAACCTGTCGGAGGTGGTCCCGGAGGTTGTCCACCCTGGTGATCATCAGGGTTGCCACCCGGTCCATCACCAGGCGGATACATATCTTCATCATCTGGATCAAAATACTGCTGTTCCCCCGAGACGGGAATCGGCTCATAAGCCATATCATCATCCATCGGTGGTCCGTAGTCTGGAGGTTGATCCTTTGGATCCTCTAGAGCTACTTCTTCAGGAGTCACAATGCGCTTCACGGCGCCTGTCGTCTCTGCTTCGTAAACTATCATACTCCAATGATCTACCAAAAACTGTTCATGATGAGGAGACAGTTGTGACACAAACATAAAGAAAACCTGATGGTATTTTCCTGGCTTCCACATAATCAACACTGCATCATCCTCAGAGTTGAAGAGAGGATGCACTCTACCAAAAGTACCACGATAGACCTTACATCTCTCAAAATACATCTGTGGCAAGGTTCTTCGTCTAATCTCCTTCAGGCCTGGAATCAATGACACAATTCGAGAATCAGAGGATGTTGTCACATCAAACTCTGATCTCTGAGGTAGCGCATCTACCTGCCTCAAGGTTCTGATCAGTTCAGTAGTAGTGAACCTTTGTGGTAGTATGTGTCGAAGTGGAACCGGAATTTCCGTCGTCTCTTCCGTTCTTACGGAATTCAGCAAAATTGACTGATGAGCTTCTCTCTCTAACAAAAGAGCTGTTCCACACAAACTTCCAGAGTCAAAGTTCTCCAGAAGATCTTCAATAAGGAAACTCTGACGCTTGTCGGAAGTCTCACTATAAGGAAGGAAACGATTCATCTCAACCAAAAATGAAAATGGAAACTTCTTCCAGTCAGGATCCTTAAAGTACTGGTTGCTTCTAGTGGCTTGCACTATTTTAGCTTGAAATGAACAGTCACCAATACCTTTCCATCCTTGGCAGGATGCATAGGAATGGAAGACTGTCACGTAACTCATTCCCTCGGACAATAACAAAAACAATTCATATTCACATCAAAGTTAAAAATCGGATCCTTCAACGAAGAAATGAACTTCTGCAAAAACAAACAAAACTTGTTTCCTTTGGGAACAGTCACAAACACATGTTTCTTCCTTCTCAACTGCCACTCAATCACATTACAACATAGCAACCAAATAGAAGCTCTGTTCTGTTTGGGAGAA
>CAXAMN010022572.1:9150-23389 GCA_963970005.1 Durusdinium trenchii | reverse complement strand
CGTAACTCCATAGGGTCAGTCACGATTTGTTTGCACAGCTTGTTCAGGGCCTTGCAATCACCTATTGTAGGTCCTGCTGATGCTGATGCTGACCTCGAGAATTGGTAGCATGCTTGGAATTGTGTTCTGGATTGTAACCAGTTTATGCTGCCAAGAAGAGATCTGAAGGCAGTGTGCATATCTTTGTCACACTTGTCCTCATCTTTCAAACCTTTTGGAATGATAATCTCAGTCAGTTCTTGAACACAAAGAGATTGCTCTACTGAGATATACTCCTTCTTCTTGGTCTTCTCTTGCATCTTCCAAGCAACACGTTGTCCAGTAAACATCAGGTCATTAGTGTCCTCATGTCCAATCTTAAACTGTGACTTCACAATCTGCTTGAACTGTTTCAAAAAGATATCATTACCCGTCACAAAAAGATCATCAACATGTAAACAACACATACCGATGGGTGACCTATTCTTAGAATTACTGCCATGCACAGGGTCCAGGAAATGCTCAAGCAACTCTTCCACAACTTCAGGTGTAAGCTGAGGCGTTTGTGTCACAGTATACGTATGTTCTGCAGGAAGAAAAAGACTGACAAGCGTTTCAGCTTCTTCCTCTAACGTCACTGTATTCTTCTCGTTTCGGATATCCTTGTTTGTCTCGAGAAGCCACCAAACACCTTTACGCTTAACTATTGAAGTCCGAAAACAAAAACGTGAACGCGAATACGTAGGTTCGGGAGTGCGAAGAGCTTTAGCGCGATACGCAACTTGAGCATGGCCATTTGCATATTGATGCCAACCTGCCTTGTGCTCTACAGAGTCAAGGAAATTCTGGAGTTCCTGATCTATCACAGGAGTCCATTTTCCATCCTCTACCTTAAGATGTTTACGCGTCACCGTCTTCTCCGACCTATTTCCGTAACACACCGAAAACAGACGTTCTTCACAGAGAAAAGACCTACGAACTTCCTCCGCTGTGTCGTGGAATTCGTTCGGCGGCGCACCTGCTACGTAGAAGGAAACCGGTTCCGGTTCGGCTGGCATCTCCTCTGACGAGTAGTTCACAGCCTTGGGAACCTTCAAACATCCGGAGTAGCAGACGTACGTGCACCGATCGGCTCGAGTCGGAACTAATCCGAGTGAGTGTAAAAACTTGTCGAGTCGATTCCACCAGCGACGAGGCGCGTCGCTCAATCCGTACACCGAACGGGTGCACAATCCGACGAGATACGGCGGCAATCCGATGTCGGTCGGAAGTTGAACGTGAATAACGCGTCGCTCGAGGTCGTAAAGTTCCCCCTGAAGAAAGGCAGTTTTCAAGTCGATGTGTAACAGGTCCCAAAAAGAAGAGGCTGCATGCTGACATGCTACGCGAAAACCATACCTGGTCGCGGTTGGCGAGTCCGTCTGGAGGTCCCATTTCTGGGCATCTTGGAAGCCTCGACAGACCCATCTGGCCTTAAACTTCTTAAAATTACCATCTTTGTCAATCTTGATGGTCAGGACCCATCGACCAGTAACATAGTTATCGATCTTGTGCTTTCTTCGGTCACGATACTTCATCGCAGTAAAATCTAAAAAGCTGCGAAACTCCTCTAGTTTAGCTTGCTTGATCTCTTTTGCATATTTCCGGAGCACTTCCGGAGTAATCACACTCTCTGCCTTCGGCGTCTTCTTAGCTGTTGTCTTCGCAAGATACTGGCAGAATTGTGAAAAGCCTTTCGGATCATACGAGTTAAAACTCGGAGGAGCTTGGTTCGGACCTACGACACAGAAATCCATATCGTCAAAACTAACAAAAAAAATTTTCTCATCGTCCAGATCCTTGTCTGGATCCTTCTCAAAACCTTCCACATCTTCTTCAAAAATAGGTTCTGAGTCTGTCTCATTCGAATCAGTCGTCTGATCTCGTCATCTCCGATTGCGCTCGGAGGCACTGGAATGTCGGTCGCTTGTGGCTGATTTGAACTTGATGCTGTCGGATTCTCCGAATGTCCAGGAAAGAAACTTGTCGGAGCAGACTTCGGAGGTGCCGGAATAGGTTCGTCATGTCCCGGTAACTGAACCTTAGAACGTTTAACCTGAAACTTCACCTTCGCTTTTGGCAAAGCATCAGTTGAGTCCACAGAAAGCTTCCGCATGACGTTCACGATTCTATATGGTTCTGGCTCCGGCGTGTTTGAATCGGGCGACGGAACGAACGGATGAACGGGATCCGTATCGATCGGAAAACCTATCGGTGGTTGACCCGGATCATCTGGCGGACGGTATTCGCTCGAAATCTCCGGCATTGCCTCTTCCGGATCGCTCGATGGATATCCGAGTTGCTCCAAAGGAACATCGGGATTTCCGAACTGATTCGGAGCAGCTACGGAACCTGTCGGAGGTGGTCCCGGAGGTTGTCCACCCTGGTGATCATCAGGGTTGCCACCCAGTCCATCACCAGGCGGATACATATCTTCATCATCTGGATCAAAATACTGCTGTTCCCCCGAGACTGGAATTGGCTCATAAGCCATATCATCATCCATCGGTGGTCCGTAGTCTGGAGGTTGATCCCTTGGATCCTCTAGAGCTACTTCATCAGGAGTCACAACGCGCTTCACGGCGCCTGTCGTCTCTGCTTCGAAAACTGTCATACTCCAATGATCTACCAAAAACTGTTCATGATGAGGAGACAGTTGTGACACAAACATAAAGAAAACCTGATGGTATTTTCCTGGCTTCCACGTAATCAACACTGCATCATCTTCAGAGTTGAAGAGAGGATGCACTCTACCAAAAGTACCACGATAAACCTTACATCTCTCAAAATACATCTGTGGCAATGTTCTTCGTCTAATCTCCTTCAGGCCTGGAATCAATAACACAATTCGAGAATCAGAGGATGTTGTCAAATCAAACTCTGATCTCTGAGGTAGTGCATCTACCTGCCTCAAAGTTCTGATCAGTTCAGTAGTAGTGAACCTTTGTGGTAGTATATGTCGAAGTGGAACCGGAATTTGCGTCGTCTCTTCCGTTCTTACGGAATTCAACAAAATTGACTGATGAGCTTCTCTTTCTAACAAAAGAGCTGTTCCACGCAAACTTCCAGGGTCAAAATTTTCCAGAAGATCTTCAATAAGGAAACTCTGACGTGCATCGGAAGTCTCACTATAAGGAAGGAAACGATTCATCTCAACCAGAAATGAAAATGGAAACTTCTTCCAGTCAGGATCCTTGAAGTACTGGTTGCTTCTAGTGGCTTGCACTGTTTTAGCTTGGAAGGAACAGTCACCAATACCCTTCCATCCTTGGCAGGATGCATAGGAATGGAAAACTGTCACGTAACTAATTCCCTTAGGACAATAGCAAAAACAATTCATATCCACATCAAAGTTAAAAACCTGATCCTTCAAAGAAGAAATGAACTTCTGCAAAAACAAACAAAACTTGTTTCCTTTGGGAACAGTCACAAACACATGTTTCTTCCTTCTCAACTGCCACTCAATCACATTACAACATAGCAACCAAATAGAAGCTCTGTTTTGTTTAGGAGAAGGGTTGTTGATCACTACACAGTGGGGCTGCAATCTCTCAAGTTGCTGCCAAATACCATCTTGACCCTTCAGAGTGGAAAAGTTGTATCCTGCCTTGAAATCCATAGGAGACGCGACTCTAACACCATTCCTTGAAAGGAACCAAGATAATCCACTGTTTCCATGAAGTAACTCAACAACATCAGGATGATCATCATTACAAAAGAAAAAGGACTGTTCTCCACATTCGGCATCAACATTCAGTTCGTGATCTTCACGTAAGTTCTCCGGATTCTCATCGTCTAATGCCGGTATGGAAACATCATGCCACTCATCGTGATCGCGTCTAACCTTCGACTGATTCACACGTACCACTGCCTTACCAGTGTTGGCTTGGACCATAGCTCCTTCTTGTCCAAGTACTGTGGCACGAACCCAACGTCCTTTATCCTTGAACTTTGATGAATCCTGAGTCCAAACAAAAACCTTCTCTCCTTGGAAATAGGGACCGTCACTTGGCATAGTCCTTCTTGCAAGATCTGCTCGAAGGTCCTGAGCTTGTCGCGCTTCTTGATGAGCTCTCAAAGCCACACGTTGTAGTTCCAGATTTGTACGATCTTGTGCGGCTGCATTAGCTGACAATTGCTCAGGGCTTGCGGTCTCAAGGTCAAAAAGATCTGGTGGACGTCTTCCAGTTGCTATCTCTATTGGTGAATATCCACTGATAGTCAACTGACAACTTCTTGCCCAAACTACCTTCTTGACCACTTCTCTGACCGTAACACCACGAAAACGTGGGTCATCCAGATCTACTTTCATAACATGCCACATACGATTGAACAAACGTACAGCTGTCTCTGCTCGGTTCGGCCAAGGAGTTCTTGGCCCACAAGGACATTGTTGTATACCATGGAACCTGTAGTATTCAACAAAAGCATCTGTGAAAAAAGCTTCGTCTCCTACGATGGCCTTCGGAACACAGTTGTTCTCATCAGACCATTGCCTCAATGCTTGGATGGTGGATTGATCTATGAGGTCTTTCTGCGCCGTAGCCCAGAGAAGATTTGTGGCACCATCAAGAACAAGTAGAATGATATACTTGTTCTTGTGAAGTTCAACCTCACAATGATCAGCAAAAACAACATCACCAAAACATGAAGCTCTAATACCGGAGACTCTGGCTCGTGGCGGAGGTGCCACTGAAGTGTTACAAACACGGCAGTTCCTGACAACTGATTCATACTTCTCTAAAACAGAGTCAGGAAGCTTCAACGTAGAAACACGCCTACGAAACTGAGTAGGACTCATATGGTAGTGCTTCACATGAAGCTTGTAAAGCTCTACCTTGTCCTCCAGTCTCTGCAACATCTTCCAAAATGCCGGTGTCATTGCAACAACTTCACTACCAGGTAATGGGATTGAAATCCGCCTAGGCTCAAGAGCGCCATCACCTGGTTCAAGCGGTTCATATTTATCACTTGATGGTCCTTTTGATGCTTTAGGAATTTCTACAAGTTCACCTTCTGGCCTCTCAGGTGGTTCTGAAGGAGTATACTCCTCAAGATCATCACCCTTTAAATCATGTGGAGGCTCAGATGGTTTCAACTTGTGTCCCTTCCAAAATGGATCATAACCCTTGGAGGTATACCGAAACTTTGGCGGCACAGGCTTTTCCGCGGCACTGGATGGTACACCTTCCTTCTCTGAAGAGAAGCCTGGTTCCCTGTCCTTTGCAATGGGAACCTTCTCTGAGGAGGAGCGCACCACTGCATCGGGATCACCAATGCCACGGTGCTCAATGCCAGCCTTCCTGATCTTAAGACCTGGAATTTTGGCATCTGGCTTGAACTTAAAAATTGTTCTACCACGCCATTCATAGCCAATTTGTAGGTCCTTCCATTTTGCCTTGCGCCAATCATCTAGCTTCTTGATTTCTTCTCCTCCTTCTTTCTTCTTGATGATTGTCAGTCGCAAGTCTTCCAGTAAGTCAGTGTCTACAGGACAGGACTTAGTTGCTGGGAAAAGAATCTTCCTGTAATCCTTGTGGTGACGTATCAGTTCTCTCTTGTGAACATCTACTTCCCAGCAGTCAACCACAGGATATGCATGCTCAGCTTCATCTTCATCACTATTGTGATCAACAGAAATATGGCCATATTCATAGTGAGTGAAGTGAGAGTAAAAACTCTTCTCACGCCGAGCCTGCAAACGCACGTCAGACAAATACCATGCAATATCTTGGAAGTCCAAAACAAGATGAGTACTAGCTGCAACCTTCAGCTCCAAATGTTTGATACCAAGAGGCACCGATGTCAGATAGGCATGTTGAGGTGTCAGCCTGAGTTCAAAGCCTAAGTTTCTCATCTGTGGCAAGCTCATAAGCAAAGGGACTTCTCCTTCTTCCACTATGTCGAACTCTGTATTGTGGATCGCCCATGTGCGATCATACATGTAAATCACCAGTTTCTGAGAGCAAGAAGCCTTCTGAGAATTGGCAAAGTAAAACTTGCTCTTGGTAGCCTCAAAAGAGTACCATAGTCCACAATTTGGGTGATTGTCGACATAGTTACAAAAATAATCGACTGCACGCCTTGATCCCATAGCTCTAGTGCATCCAATGTCCAGGATTGCAATAGTTGGCGGGAAGCGATTCTCAGTCAAAAATGAAATAGCCTGCGTCTCTTTCACTTCTTCCTCAGCGCTCATAAGCGCAAAGCCATCAGGAGCACTTGTGAGCATCTCCTTTGACAAAGAGTACCTCACAGGGGCACTCATGCCATCGAAGATCATCTCACCATTGTTGACCTTACAGTCAGCTTCATCTTGACATGAGGTCATCATGCCTGACAGCAAGTTCACCTCACTGCCATGGACTTCAGCTGCTGTTGTCACACAATGCGCAAAGAAACCTTGGTGGCTTCCTGATGCTTGTGAAGATCTTGACGGCGCAGGCAAGGAGCGTGACTGTTGTTGATTCGCATAGTTTGCATCTTGTTTGCCATCTCCTTTATCTTTTCCTTTTCCTTTCTTGCCTTTTCTCTTGCCTTTTCCTTTTCCTTTGTGGGAAAACCATGCTTCTTCAAGCTGTTGCCAAAAGTCATAGGCATCTTCATGTTCTCCTTGAAGATAGTCATTCATATCTTCGGCAAGAATGGCATCATATGCTACTTGGTTTGACTCCCAAGTGTCCTCATAAGGATTCTCCTCAAAATACTCATCTGGATAAGTTGGCGGTTGCTCATCAGCATAGTGGCCTTTACCTCGTCTCTTTCCTCCTTTTCCTTTTCCACGAGGTCTGAAAAATCTGCGGCCTGACCTTCCTTTGCCTTTTCCTTTTCTTCTTCCTTTTCCTTTGCCTTTTCTGGCTCTTCTTCCTTGGAATCTCCTCTGGAACCAAGAGAAATTCTGTTCATCATATACCCAAAAGACATCGTCCAGGGCATCAAGAAATCCTTCTATTCCATCTTCTTCATCTTCGGCCCAAAAGCCATATGTACCATCGAGTTCTCCTTCTTCAAACACGAGGAATGATCTTCTACCTCCAGCACCTGTCGGCTGCATCAAAGGATTGTCTACTGAAGTCTTTGTCGCGCAGAACATCTCAATGAAAACTGTCCTCAACTCTGTTGTGGTGTATTGCTGCAGGACCCTACCACGATGAGTCATCAAAGAGGTCAAAGTGTTCCTCTGGTCCTGAGACAAATCTGCAAGTGACAGCATGAGTAAGGCAATAAGATTTTCTCCCAAAGGAAAATCGTTCTGATGAAAAGTTCTCAGATTGCCATTGATAGTCTGCATGATTTCCTGAATTCTTTCCGCCGTTGGAGCTACTCCATTCATCACTGCTTCAGCTTGCATCTGAGCTTGTACCTGAGGATGTGCTTGTGTGACTGGCTCCAAAATGTCCATCCAACTGCTCATAAGCCTTTGGAGTAAAATCTGAAATCTTTTCATCCACTTCATCATGTCAGCTGATCCGCGATTGAAGCGCACGAATTGCATAAACCTATACAGGAATACATTGGTTGCTCCTTTCACAAAATATGGTCGTAGTACTCGTTTGAAATAATCTACTCCAGCTCCTGGTGGATCATTCGCCTTCAAAGCATCTCTATCTAAAACACGTTTGTATACAGCTGCTTCTCCTTCTAATCTGTTCCTCAATGCTGGTCCTCTCTTCTCATCCTCCAGCTCGGTGATATCGCACCAATCGTCTATGGCATCCTCATAGGAAAACCATGAAGTCTTCCCATCATAAGATGGGGGCGCCTTTGTAGTGACCTGTGTTGTCATTGCTATAGCTGCTGGTTCTCTTCTCACATGCCTATTCACATAGGCTGCTGGCTCATAAGCCACATCCGCATCAGGCTCTTCCCAGTCGTCAATCCAATCCATGGCCGTTTGCCTAAAAGCAAGTCTATGCCTAGGAAAGGAGCTCACCTGGGTCTTCCAGGATCACTGCTCCGCTACCACTGAAAGAGTGACTAGGGCGTACACGGTTGAGGTGCAGACCACTAGTGTCTTTTTCTACGCAGAGTCTTATCCTCTTATACTCTCGAGCCTTATGGCAGTCAAGCATGGACATACGCAATAGGCTGGAGTGGACATGAATTTTGTGCCTGCTGAAATGTAGAGGCCTACTTGTACAGGTTCCACTCCAGTAGCCTATCTAGTGTGTCCATGCTTGACTGCCATAAGGCTCGAGAGTATAAGAGGATAAGACTCTGCGTAAAAAAAGACACTAGTGGTCTGCACCTCAACCGTGTACGCCCTAGTCACTCTTTCAAGGGGGGGAGGGGGGGGGGACTTGCATATTTTTTTTAAATTTTGAGCATTATATTTTCTCATAAAACTCCCACCCCCCCCCCCCCTCGACTAACTGTCACAACTTACATACTACCCCCCCCTCCTCCCTCCATTGACTGTCGCAAGTTACATAGTACCCCCCCTCTCCCCCCCTTCCACCCACTGATTGTCATAAGTCGGTCTCTCACTATTGCAAGTCGCATTAATTAGTTGAAGTAAATGGTTGCTCTGCTTGCAAAGGATTGATTTGTGAGCAGATGAACTGCATTGATCAGATGAATCAGTTGGAGCAGATGATACAGGTGAATCAGATGATACAGTTGGATCAGATGAGTAGTTAAAGGATTTAATACAGTTGGATCAAATGATTCAACATAAATTGCTTCTCAGGGGGGCCCCGAAAAGTCCACGAGCCCATATATATATATATATTGTGTTTGTATCCCGCCGGGTTTACTTAAGACAGAGAGTGTTTTTGGGGAAGGTCCTTCAGTAGTTGGTCACTGTCTGAGGTAATCCGTAAGCATCCTTCCGGGTTTCCCTGCCTGAAGAGGTGCAGTGATTGGCTTCCGCACCCACCGCTGTTTTACATCAGCTCACATTTGATGCATAAGGCCAGTATTGACCTGGATCTCACCATATCCTGCAACCTTTGCTTTGTGGTTGCAATCTCCGGAAGAGTGCGCGCAAAACCTGTGTTTCAGTTTATGCTCTTGCCCAACCCCCGAACCCCCCATTGAGATACACATGAATGGGCGCAAGACAACACGCATGCAAGCATCTTGCCCACGCCCCCCGAAACCCCCCTGCAGATGGACACGCAGATGCGCGACGAACCCTCGGAAAATATGGGGCAGTTTTGAAGTCGAAATTCCAATGTGTTCTATGTTTAAAAAAAAGAATAGAAATGTATAAAACGACAAAACAATGCGCGAAAAAGATGTCTTTTCACGCGAAAGTTCCGGGGAAAAAGTAAATACATATTTTTTTCAATAACCACGTAAAATGCATCCAGTATTTAAGTACGCGTGATACATTCCGTACCACTGTCTTAAGTAAACCCCTGCATATACATACTCTGTATACATACATATCCCCAAAAGACATCTTCATCTTTCTCTCCCCAGGCACGTGGGCTTGACAGCAAGCACCGGATCCAGCTTGTCTCTGGGTCTCAAGAGCGGCCGCTTCAGCTGCTCCTCCAAGCTTTTCAAGACCTGGTCCTGCTGACCTCGGAAGTCTCGAGGTCTCGGATTTCGCGGATGAAAGGAATGCCCTATGCGGAGGTCTCGGATGGAGGAGCTTTGCTTCATCTCGGTGACGCGACCAGTTCTCAGTCCAGTGTGATGTCTTCCCAAGAGCTAAAAAATTACAATAGCTGAGTTTCAGTGGCAGTCGTGCTTCAGGGAAAGTCGGAGTTCCCCAAAAAAGAAGGAGACGGAACAAGGCTAAGGTGGAGAGATTGAAGAAAAATATTGACAAAAAAAGCTTGAACATGTTGATCCACCGTGCTCCAGGGTTGAATGCATGTATGGAACATCAGTAAGAATGCGAGCGAATTCAGGTGTTGTGTGCCAGGAGTGGCATGTAGGATAAAATTTTATAATAGCTCCCTTCGTGGTTCCCTTTCTCTAGAGCATTAGAACGTCAGGTTTGTGTTGATTGGATGAAAGTCGATTGAAAAGGTACACGCGATAACATGTTGTGCGCTTCTGATTGTTTTCCAAGGAGCCCAATCTCTCTAAGACCTCCAAGTGCTGCAGGTCCATGGCTTCTCTCAACTGCTCCATTGGTGAGGACATCGTCTGATTCCGGTACGTTTCGAAAGCATGTCCCGGATTGACCTTGAGGGCTGTCACTGGCTGATTCGAAGTCGTGACAGGGAACCTTCTCAGACAGACTCAGGGAGCTACAGCTGTAGATCAGCTTTCCGAAACCTGCTTCATTGCAGAATTAGAAGCAAAGGACATCGCTACTAGGGGCTCCTGGCCTTACTACTAGGAACAAGAAGCTATTAGAAACAATAAATAAAAAGAATTAAAAGTAATCAGAATTGAATTAGAATTAGTAGTAAAGAAAGCTAGCAAAATCCTGGTGAAACCTCTTCTGGGCCCTTCGGCCAGGAAGAATTAACAAGATGTAGAAAGACTAAATGGTGGTCTGAAGGTCGGGCGGGTGACATCTGAGTTGGGTCGGGAGCGCAATCTGCAAGGACCAAATTCCACTTGGACCGGACCCCCGAAGTTCCTACACCAATGGACCAATGGATGCTACATATACGCCCTGGAAGATCAACATGGAACCTGAAAACCAATAGCGACGGCCTCCAACCTACCAGCGATGGCCTCCAACCTACTAGCGATGGCCTCCAACCTAGAAGCGATGGCCTCCAACCTACTAGCGATGAAGCCACATCCTGCTTCTGCTCTTCTTGAAGCCCTTGATCCTTGCCGCCTGCATGTCTGCAGCATGCTCCTCCTCCAGTGCCTTCAACCGAATGGCCTGCGCTGCTGCAGCCTCCTCTTCCAAAGCCTTCATCCTTGCTCACTTCCGGCACCGCAGGCGTCGCAGCTTTGGCGTCAGCTGATTTCTCAGCGGCTTCTGCCTAGGAGGCGCCGAAGGGCATCTGCTTCCGCCTTCTCCTGCGCCTCCTCTCCCACACGCCTCTTGGCATTTGCTTGCCCTTCCTGCTCGTTCCTTCCTTTTTTTCATCGACCTGGAGCTCTGCTATACTCCTGCCTCCTCCTGGAGCCTTTCGTCAATCTTTGGCTGTTTTCTATCGCTCTTCTTGGCAGAACGACAGAAGGGAAGCAAAAGATCGACAAAGGGCAAAGGCGCCTTGCGGCTGAGATCTGTCATTTGGATCTATAGTGTATATATATATATATCTATATGCAACATATATAGGTATACTGCAAAAATGTCCAATCCCTCGTCCCTCCCTTGACCTCATTCAACCCTCCCCCTTGCAGCCACCGTCACGGGAAGGCTCCGGCGAACATCCGGCACTTCATCGCACGCGTCGAGGACTGCCAGCGACGGGTCGAGGTGTTCCACCATGGCGTCCCGAGCAGCCACCACCCAGCGTCACCAGCGATTCGCGGTGAAGATGCTAGCCCCTAGTAGCTTCTTGCTCCTAGTAGTACGGCCAGGAGTTCTTGCTCCTAGGTATCCTACCAAACGGATCACATGCGCCAGCCCTGCTGTTTCAGTGGTGGTCCTATTAGCTGAAACTCAGTGGGAGTCACCCAGCTCCATGGTTCTCGGGAAAAAAGGCGAAGAATCGAGCATTCAGATTGGTCCTGAGGTTTTGAAGAGAGCTGCGCCTCAGCAGGGAAGTAGTGGAAGGATTTCTTTTCTTCCAATGCAGGTTCCAATGTCTGGTCTTCACGTCACAGAAACTCTTCACGGTTCCAAAAGGAACCTTGCCACTGGAGCCAAGCTGAAAGGAATCGCCAACCAGTGTGTCCAGTTGCTCTGAATAGCTAGCCAAGGATGCCTCCTCCAGGTTTGTCATGACTGGTCAACGTGTGACCTACTATCAAGTCACAGCTCAACTTGCCGGGGTGGGTAGCTCCCCGCTCCTAGTGAACCAGGCTCAATAGACCCACATCACCGCAATCTCTACATTTCCTTTGGTTGAATGGGTTTAGTTCAGCGGGAGTTTTGAATGGACACAGAAGAGAGGTTGCAGCTAGTGTGAAAGCACGAAGCAGTGGAACCCTGGTTTCTAGCGCTTCTGGAGGCAGTGCAATTCCTCTGTTCCCTGTCTCTACTTCCAACACGACGTCGACTCGACCATGCCTCCAACCCCAGCACGGTGCCCACACCCCGTGCCCACACCCCGTGCCCACACCCCGTCGCGGCTTGAGCCGGCGATCAGAGCTTGGGACGAAGACCTTTGAGGCCATACCAACTGGGTGATTCGTATGCCTGGAAAAATGTGTTCAATCGATTCATCTCACAGAAGTCCAAAAAGCTTGTTCGTGGCCTCCTACGTGGTGAGATATGGAGGCAGAATGGCCGTCCATCCCCGCTCAAAGTCCGATGCGCCACAAGAGGGCGAATTCGGTGGGCGGCACAAGACTGGACTCTGTGTGAACCATAAACTCGCGTGTTTCCGGCCACACCAAGAGTGTGGCATATCAAAGAAACAAGAGCATGTCTGGCGCCTCTGTGATGATCCATGTGTCAATCAAATGTTGACCTCTACCATCCATCCCACTGGTCCTGTTAACAACCAGGCGAGCGCCAGGGCCAAACCGGATGTTCTCCAAACCCTGGGCACACCGCACACCTATATCACTCAGGGTGTGAGGAGGCAAAACTCGAAGATGGACCCCCCCACCTTGCAACATCCGCAAAACATCGGCCAGCACCGCCGCATGTTGGCGTCCCTTTTAGTGCTGTTTACTACCAAGATCCCTCAACCCCCATGCATGCCTGAAGCACACGAGCATGACATGGTGTGGCGTCCCAGCTCTTGTGACAAACCCCCCAGCTCGTGCTCCGTGCTCCGGCGAGCTCGGCGACTCTCTGGGTGCACCAGCCAAATGCTTGCAGCCATCATCTCCGATGCCGTTCCAGGACAAGCCCAAGTACTGCCAGGTACACGAATGTAAAAACAGCATGTCGACATGTTCCCACTCACTGGGGCGGCTAAGCTGCAAAGTATCCGATATATCAGAAGGAATATGAGCAAAAAATGTCAGAGGGCAAGAACTCTCGATTCATGACGCGGATCAAAAACCCAGTACGCGGTCTCCCCCACTACCCTGTTAGTCAGTCGATGTTTCGTCCTTCTACCGTGACAGGACTTTTTGACCGAACACAGGACTGTTAACAGGTGGGTTCTGTCATCCAAAACGTTGGGGACAAGCCTTTGGCCTCGGTGCGCCTGCAATTTGGGCTGCTTCTGTAAGATCTTCACCAAAGGGAAAAGGCCTGGATTCCAGGCCAAAATGAAGAAATGGCAAGAATTCATGCAGAACTCAGAACGCGCACTTCCGTCCCTGCGTTTTGGGAACGACATCTGTCTTCGGGTCCACCAGTCCAAAATGGTTTGGCAAAAGCACAGCTTGTTCAGCCCGGCAGCGGAGATAAAGGAAAATGCCAAAGTCTGACAACAAGAGGTTCTGACTGGGGATGAGAACCTGCTCGATTGCAAACCTGGACTCCTCACTGCGTCCGGGCTTCAAGAAACCTCTCCATTGTCACCCCGTGAGTCAACTAGACGACGAGTGGCCCGAAAGCATTTTTCATCACGTAGGAAGTCTGAGTGCGAGTTATCTGTTAGGTGTGCAGTGTGAAGTGTTAAGTCGAGTGAGTTGAGGTAGTGTGTGGGTCTCTGTGTGTGTATCTATGTCCGTGTGTATATGAGTCTCTGTCTATGTGTGTGTCCGAGTAAGTTGCGGCAGTGCGTGGGTCTCTGTGTGTGATGTGTGTGTGAGTCCCTGTCTGTGTGTGTATGTCCATGTCTGCTGCTGGTGAAGGTCTTCTCTGTACTTATGCTGAACGACTTAGCGCGCAGGCCTCCCAAACCCCCCACCGGCGGCCAAGCGGTGACAGCCCAGCTCAGCGTCGCGTACCAAAGTTGTACTACCAAGTCGCCAGTTCTCATCTTCCAGCTATCCAGCTACTCCGCGTACTACAGTGGTACGACAAAGTCGCCAGTGTTCATCTTCCAGCTCCACAGATACTCCGCGTATTCAACTTGTACTCTTGTACTACCCACTCACCAGTTCTCATCTTCCCACTCCCCAGCTACTCTGCGTACTAAAGTTGTACTACCAAGTCGCCAGTTCTCATCTTCCAGCTCCCCAGCTACTCCGCGTACTAAGGTTGTACTACCCACTCGCCAGCTCTCATCTTCCCACTCCCCAGCTACTCCGCGTACTACAGTTGTCCTACCACGTCGCCAGT
>CAXAMN010022571.1:9148-23389 GCA_963970005.1 Durusdinium trenchii | reverse complement strand
CGTAACTCCATAGGGTCAGTCACGATTTGTTTGCACAGCTTGTTCAGAGCCTTGCAATCACCTATTGTAGGTCCTGCTGATGCTGATGCTGACCTCGAGAATTGGTAGCATGCTTGGAATTGTGTTCTGGATTGTAACCAGTTTATGCTGCCAAGAAGAGATCTGAAGGCAGTGCGCATATCTTTGTCACACTTGTCCTCATCTTTCAAACCTTTTGGAATGATAATCTCAGTCAGTTCTTGAACACAAAGAGATTGCTCTACTGAGATATACTCCTTCTTCTTGGTCTTCTCTTGCATCTTCCAAGCAACACGTTGTCCAGTAAACATCAGGTCATTAGTGTCCTCATGTCCAATCTTAAACTGTGACTTCACAATCTGCTTGAACTGTTTCAAAAAGATATCATTACCCGTCACAAAAAGATCATCAACATGTAAACAACACATACCGATGGGTGACCTATTCTTAGAATTACTGCCATGCACAGGGTCCAGGAAATGCTCAAGCAACTCTTCCACAACTTCAGGTGTAAGCTGAGGCGTTTGTGTCACAGTATACGTATGTTCTGCAGGAAGAAAAAGACTGACAAGCGTTTCAGCTTCTTCCTCTAACGTCACTGTATTCTTCTCGTTTCGGATATCCTTGTTTGTCTCGAGAAGCCACCAAACACCTTTACGCTTAACTATTGAAGTCCGAAAACAAAAACGTGAACGCGAATACGTAGGTTCGGGAGTGCGAAGAGCTTTAGCGCGATACGCAACTTGAGCATGGCCATTTGCATATTGATGCCAACCTGCCTTGTGCTCTACAGAGTCAAGGAAATTCTGGAGTTCCTGATCTATCACAGGAGTCCATTTTCCATCCTCTACCTTAAGATGTTTACGCGTCACCGTCTTCTCCGACCTATTTCCGTAACACACCGAAAACAGACGTTCTTCACAGAGAAAAGACCTACGAACTTCCTCCGCTGTGTCGTGGAATTCGTTCGGCGGCGCACCTGCTACGTAGAAGGAAACCGGTTCCGGTTCGGCTGGCATCTCCTCTGACGAGTAGTTCACAGCCTTGGGAACCTTCAAACATCCGGAGTAGCAGACGTACGTGCACCGATCGGCTCGAGTCGGAACTAATCCGAGTGAGTGTAAAAACTTGTCGAGTCGATTCCACCAGCGACGAGGCGCGTCGCTCAATCCGTACACCGAACGGGTGCACAATCCGACGAGATACGGCGGCAATCCGATGTCGGTCGGAAGTTGAACGTGAATAACGCGTCGCTCGAGGTCGTAAAGTTCCCCCTGAAGAAAGGCAGTTTTCAAGTCGATGTGTAACAGGTCCCAAAAAGAAGAGGCTGCATGCTGACATGCTACGCGAAAACCATACCTGGTCGCGGTTGGCGAGTCCGTCTGGAGGTCCCATTTCTGGGCATCTTGGAAGCCTCGACAGACCCATCTGGCCTTAAACTTCTTAAAATTACCATCTTTGTCAATCTTGATGGTCAGGACCCATCGACCAGTAACATAGTTATCGATCTTGTGCTTTCTTCGGTCACGATACTTCATCGCAGTAAAATCTAAAAAGCTGCGAAACTCCTCTAGTTTAGCTTGCTTGATCTCTTTTGCATATTTCCGGAGCACTTCCGGAGTAATCACACTCTCTGCCTTCGGCGTCTTCTTAGCTGTTGTCTTCGCAAGATACTGGCAGAATTGTGAAAAGCCTTTCGGATCATACGAGTTAAAACTCGGAGGAGCTTGGTTCGGACCTACGACACAGAAATCCATATCGTCAAAACTAACAAAAAAAATTTTCTCATCGTCCAGATCCTTGTCTGGATCCTTCTCAAAACCTTCCACATCTTCTTCATCAAAAATAGGTTCTGAGTCTGTCTCATTCGAATCAGTCGTCTGATCTCGTCATCTCCGATTGCGCTCGGAGGCACTGGAATGTCGGTCGCTTGTGGCTGATTTGAACTTGATGCTGTCGGATTCTCCGAATGTCCAGGAAAGAAACTTGTCGGAGCAGACTTCGGAGGTGCCGGAATAGGTTCGTCATGTCCCGGTAACTGAACCTTAGAACGTTTAACCTGAAACTTCACCTTCGCTTTTGGCAAAGCATCAGTTGAGTCCACAGAAAGCTTCCGCATGACGTTCACGATTCTATATGGTTCTGGCTCCGGCGTGTTTGAATCGGGCGACGGAACGAACGGATGAACGGGATCCGTATCGATCGGAAAACCTATCGGTGGTTGACCCGGATCATCTGGCGGACGGTATTCGCTCGAAATCTCCGGCATTGCCTCTTCCGGATCGCTCGATGGATATCCGAGTTGCTCCAAAGGAACATCGGGATTTCCGAACTGATTCGGAGCAGCTACGGAACCTGTCGGAGGTGGTCCCGGAGGTTGTCCACCCTGGTGATCATCAGGGTTGCCACCCAGTCCATCACCAGGCGGATACATATCTTCATCATCTGGATCAAAATACTGCTGTTCCCCCGAGACTGGAATTGGCTCATAAGCCATATCATCATCCATCGGTGGTCCGTAGTCTGGAGGTTGATCCCTTGGATCCTCTAGAGCTACTTCATCAGGAGTCACAACGCGCTTCACGGCGCCTGTCGTCTCTGCTTCGAAAACTGTCATACTCCAATGATCTACCAAAAACTGTTCATGATGAGGAGACAGTTGTGACACAAACATAAAGAAAACCTGATGGTATTTTCCTGGCTTCCACGTAATCAACACTGCATCATCTTCAGAGTTGAAGAGAGGATGCACTCTACCAAAAGTACCACGATAAACCTTACATCTCTCAAAATACATCTGTGGCAATGTTCTTCGTCTAATCTCCTTCAGGCCTGGAATCAATAACACAATTCGAGAATCAGAGGATGTTGTCAAATCAAACTCTGATCTCTGAGGTAGTGCATCTACCTGCCTCAAAGTTCTGATCAGTTCAGTAGTAGTGAACCTTTGTGGTAGTATATGTCGAAGTGGAACCGGAATTTGCGTCGTCTCTTCCGTTCTTACGGAATTCAACAAAATTGACTGATGAGCTTCTCTTTCTAACAAAAGAGCTGTTCCACGCAAACTTCCAGGGTCAAAATTTTCCAGAAGATCTTCAATAAGGAAACTCTGACGTGCATCGGAAGTCTCACTATAAGGAAGGAAACGATTCATCTCAACCAGAAATGAAAATGGAAACTTCTTCCAGTCAGGATCCTTGAAGTACTGGTTGCTTCTAGTGGCTTGCACTGTTTTAGCTTGGAAGGAACAGTCACCAATACCCTTCCATCCTTGGCAGGATGCATAGGAATGGAAAACTGTCACGTAACTAATTCCCTTAGGACAATAGCAAAAACAATTCATATCCACATCAAAGTTAAAAACCTGATCCTTCAAAGAAGAAATGAACTTCTGCAAAAACAAACAAAACTTGTTTCCTTTGGGAACAGTCACAAACACATGTTTCTTCCTTCTCAACTGCCACTCAATCACATTACAACATAGCAACCAAATAGAAGCTCTGTTTTGTTTAGGAGAAGGGTTGTTGATCACTACACAGTGGGGCTGCAATCTCTCAAGTTGCTGCCAAATACCATCTTGACCCTTCAGAGTGGAAAAGTTGTATCCTGCCTTGAAATCCATAGGAGACGCGACTCTAACACCATTCCTTGAAAGGAACCAAGATAATCCACTGTTTCCATGAAGTAACTCAACAACATCAGGATGATCATCATTACAAAAGAAAAAGGACTGTTCTCCAAATTCGGCATCAACATACAGTTCGTGATCTTCACGTAAGTTCTCCGGATTCTCATCGTCTAATGCCGGTATGGAAACATCATGCCACTCATCGTGATCGCGTCTAACCTTCGACTGATTCACACGTACCACTGCCTTACCAGTGTTGGCTTGGACCATAGCTCCTTCTTGTCCAAGTACTGTGGCACGAACCCAACGTCCTTTATCCTTGAACTTTGATGAATCCTGAGTCCAAACAAAAACCTTCTCTCCTTGGAAATAGGGACCGTCACTTGGCATAGTCCTTCTTGCAAGATCTGCTCGAAGGTCCTGAGCTTGTCGCGCTTCTTGATGAGCTCTCAAAGCCACACGTTGTAGTTCCAGATTTGTACGATCTTGTGCGGCTGCATTAGCTGACAATTGCTCAGGGCTTGCGGTCTCAAGGTCAAAAAGATCTGGTGGACGTCTTCCAGTTGCTATCTCTATTGGTGAATATCCACTGATAGTCAACTGACAACTTCTTGCCCAAACTACCTTCTTGACCACTTCTCTGACCGTAACACCACGAAAACGTGGGTCATCCAGATCTACTTTCATAACATGCCACATACGATTGAACAAACGTACAGCTGTCTCTGCTCGGTTCGGCCAAGGAGTTCTTGGCCCACAAGGACATTGTTGTATACCATGGAACCTGTAGTATTCAACAAAAGCATCTGTGAAAAAAGCTTCGTCTCCTACGATGGCCTTCGGAACACAGTTGTTCTCATCAGACCATTGCCTCAATGCTTGGATGGTGGATTGATCTATGAGGTCTTTCTGCGCCGTAGCCCAGAGAAGATTTGTGGCACCATCAAGAACAAGTAGAATGATATACTTGTTCTTGTGAAGTTCAACCTCACAATGATCAGCAAAAACAACATCACCAAAACATGAAGCTCTAATACCGGAGACTCTGGCTCGTGGCGGAGGTGCCACTGAAGTGTTACAAACACGGCAGTTCCTGACAACTGATTCATACTTCTCTAAAACAGAGTCAGGAAGCTTCAACGTAGAAACACGCCTACGAAACTGAGTAGGACTCATATGGTAGTGCTTCACATGAAGCTTGTAAAGCTCTACCTTGTCCTCCAGTCTCTGCAACATCTTCCAAAATGCCGGTGTCATTGCAACAACTTCACTACCAGGTAATGGGATTGAAATCCGCCTAGGCTCAAGAGCGCCATCACCTGGTTCAAGCGGTTCATATTTATCACTTGATGGTCCTTTTGATGCTTTAGGAATTTCTACAAGTTCACCTTCTGGCCTCTCAGGTGGTTCTGAAGGAGTATACTCCTCAAGATCATCACCCTTTAAATCATGTGGAGGCTCAGATGGTTTCAACTTGTGTCCCTTCCAAAATGGATCATAACCCTTGGAGGTATACCGAAACTTTGGCGGCACAGGCTTTTCCGCGGCACTGGATGGTACACCTTCCTTCTCTGAAGAGAAGCCTGGTTCCCTGTCCTTTGCAATGGGAACCTTCTCTGAGGAGGAGCGCACCACTGCATCGGGATCACCAATGCCACGGTGCTCAATGCCAGCCTTCCTGATCTTAAGACCTGGAATTTTGGCATCTGGCTTGAACTTAAAAATTGTTCTACCACGCCATTCATAGCCAATTTGTAGGTCCTTCCATTTTGCCTTGCGCCAATCATCTAGCTTCTTGATTTCTTCTCCTCCTTCTTTCTTCTTGATGATTGTCAGTCGCAAGTCTTCCAGTAAGTCAGTGTCTACAGGACAGGACTTAGTTGCTGGGAAAAGAATCTTCCTGTAATCCTTGTGGTGACGTATCAGTTCTCTCTTGTGAACATCTACTTCCCAGCAGTCAACCACAGGATATGCATGCTCAGCTTCATCTTCATCACTATTGTGATCAACAGAAATATGGCCATATTCATAGTGAGTGAAGTGAGAGTAAAAACTCTTCTCACGCCGAGCCTGCAAACGCACGTCAGACAAATACCATGCAATATCTTGGAAGTCCAAAACAAGATGAGTACTGGCTGCAACCTTCAGCTCCAAATGTTTGATACCAAGAGGCACCGATGTCAGATAGGCATGTTGAGGTGTCAGCCTGAGTTCAAAGCCTAAGTTTCTCATCTGTGGCAAGCTCATAAGCAAAGGGACTTCTCCTTCTTCCACTATGTCGAACTCTGTATTGTGGATCGCCCATGTGCGATCATACATGTAAATCACCAGTTTCTGAGAGCAAGAAGCCTTCTGAGAATTGGCAAAGTAAAACTTGCTCTTGGTAGCCTCAAAAGAGTACCATAGTCCACAATTTGGGTGATTGTCGACATAGTTACAAAAATAATCGACTGCACGCCTTGATCCCATAGCTCTAGTGCATCCAATGTCCAGGATTGCAATAGTTGGCGGGAAGCGATTCTCAGTCAAAAATGAAATAGCCTGCGTCTCTTTCACTTCTTCCTCAGCGCTCATAAGCGCAAAGCCATCAGGAGCACTTGTGAGCATCTCCTTTGACAAAGAGTACCTCACAGGGGCACTCATGCCATCGAAGATCATCTCACCATTGTTGACCTTACAGTCAGCTTCATCTTGACATGAGGTCATCATGCCTGACAGCAAGTTCACCTCACTGCCATGGACTTCAGCTGCTGTTGTCACACAATGCGCAAAGAAACCTTGGTGGCTTCCTGATGCTTGTGAAGATCTTGACGGTGCAGGCAAGGAGCGTGACTGTTGTTGATTCGCATAGTTTGCATCTTGTTTGCCATCTCCTTTATCTTTTCCTTTTCCTTTCTTGCCTTTTCTCTTGCCTTTTCCTTTTCCTTTGTGGGAAAACCATGCTTCTTCAAGCTGTTGCCAAAAGTCATAGGCATCTTCATGTTCTCCTTGAAGATAGTCATTCATATCTTCGGCAAGAATGGCATCATATGCTACTTGGTTTGACTCCCAAGTGTCCTCATAAGGATTCTCCTCAAAATACTCATCTGGATAAGTTGGCGGTTGCTCATCAGCATAGTGGCCTTTACCTCGTCTCTTTCCTCCTTTTCCTTTTCCACGAGGTCTGAAAAATCTGCGGCCTGACCTTCCTTTGCCTTTTCCTTTTCTTCTTCCTTTTCCTTTGCCTTTTCTGGCTCTTCTTCCTTGGAATCTCCTCTGGAACCAAGAGAAATTCTGTTCATCATATACCCAAAAGACATCGTCCAGGGCATCAAGAAATCCTTCTATTCCATCTTCTTCATCTTCGGCCCAAAAGCCATATGTACCATCGAGTTCTCCTTCTTCAAACACGAGGAATGATCTTCTACCTCCAGCACCTGTCGGCTGCATCAAAGGATTGTCTACTGAAGTCTTTGTCGTGCAGAACATCTCAATGAAAACTGTCCTCAACTCTGTTGTGGTGTATTGCTGCAGGACCCTACCACGATGAGTCATCAAAGAGGTCAAAGTGTTCCTCTGGTCCTGAGACAAATCTGCAAGTGACAGCATGAGTAAGGCAATAAGATTTTCTCCCAAAGGAAAATCGTTCTGATGAAAAGTTCTCAGATTGCCATTGATAGTCTGCATGATTTCCTGAATTCTTTCCGCCGTTGGAGCTACTCCATTCATCACTGCTTCAGCTTGCATCTGAGCTTGTACCTGAGGATGTGCTTGTGTGACTGGCTCCAAAATGTCCATCCAACTGCTCATAAGCCTTTGGAGTAAAATCTGAAATCTTTTCATCCACTTCATCATGTCAGCTGATCCGCGATTGAAGCGCACGAATTGCATAAACCTATACAGGAATACATTGGTTGCTCCTTTCACAAAATATGGTCGTAGTACTCGTTTGAAATAATCTACTCCAGCTCCTGGTGGATCATTCGCCTTCAAAGCATCTCTATCTAAAACACGTTTGTATACAGCTGCTTCTCCTTCTAATCTGTTCCTCAATGCTGGTCCTCTCTTCTCATCCTCCAGCTCGGTGATATCGCACCAATCGTCTATGGCATCCTCATAGGAAAACCATGAAGTCTTCCCATCATAAGATGGGGGCGCCTTTGTAGTGACCTGTGTTGTCATTGCTATAGCTGCTGGTTCTCTTCTCACATGCCTATTCACATAGGCTGCTGGCTCATAAGCCACATCCGCATCAGGCTCTTCCCAGTCGTCAATCCAATCCATGGCCGTTTGCCTAAAAGCAAGTCTATGCCTAGGAAAGGAGCTCACCTGGGTCTTCCAGGATCACTGCTCCGCTACCACTGAAAGAGTGACTAGGGCGTACACGGTTGAGGTGCAGACCACTAGTGTCTTTTTCTACGCAGAGTCTTATCCTCTTATACTCTCGAGCCTTATGGCAGTCAAGCATGGACATACGCAATAGGCTGGAGTGGACATGAATTTTGTGCCTGCTGAAATGTAGAGGCCTACTTGTACAGGTTCCACTCCAGTAGCCTATCTAGTGTGTCCATGCTTGACTGCCATAAGGCTCGAGAGTATAAGAGGATAAGACTCTGCGTAAAAAAAGACACTAGTGGTCTGCACCTCAACCGTGTACGCCCTAGTCACTCTTTCAAGGGGGGGAGGGGGGGGGGACTTGCATATTTTTTTTAAATTTTGAGCATTATATTTTCTCATAAAACTCCCACCCCCCCCCCCCCTCGACTAACTGTCACAACTTACATACTACCCCCCCCTCCTCCCTCCATTGACTGTCGCAAGTTACATAGTACCCCCCCTCTCCCCCCCTTCCACCCACTGATTGTCATAAGTCGGTCTCTCACTATTGCAAGTCGCATTAATTAGTTGAAGTAAATGGTTGCTCTGCTTGCAAAGGATTGATTTGTGAGCAGATGAACTGCATTGATCAGATGAATCAGTTGGAGCAGATGATACAGGTGAATCAGATGATACAGTTGGATCAGATGAGTAGTTAAAGGATTTAATACAGTTGGATCAAATGATTCAACATAAATTGCTTCTCAGGGGGGCCCCGAAAAGTCCACGAGCCCATATATATATATATATTGTGTTTGTATCCCGCCGGGTTTACTTAAGACAGAGAGTGTTTTTGGGGAAGGTCCTTCAGTAGTTGGTCACTGTCTGAGGTAATCCGTAAGCATCCTTCCGGGTTTCCCTGCCTGAAGAGGTGCAGTGATTGGCTTCCGCACCCACCGCTGTTTTACATCAGCTCACATTTGATGCATAAGGCCAGTATTGACCTGGATCTCACCATATCCTGCAACCTTTGCTTTGTGGTTGCAATCTCCGGAAGAGTGCGCGCAAAACCTGTGTTTCAGTTTATGCTCTTGCCCAACCCCCGAACCCCCCATTGAGATACACATGAATGGGCGCAAGACAACACGCATGCAAGCATCTTGCCCACGCCCCCCGAAACCCCCCTGCAGATGGACACGCAGATGCGCGACGAACCCTCGGAAAATATGGGGCAGTTTTGAAGTCGAAATTCCAATGTGTTCTATGTTTAAAAAAAAGAATAGAAATGTATAAAACGACAAAACAATGCGCGAAAAAGATGTCTTTTCACGCGAAAGTTCCGGGGAAAAAGTAAATACATATTTTTTTCAATAACCACGTAAAATGCATCCAGTATTTAAGTACGCGTGATACATTCCGTACCACTGTCTTAAGTAAACCCCTGCATATACATACTCTGTATACATACATATCCCCAAAAGACATCTTCATCTTTCTCTCCCCAGGCACGTGGGCTTGACAGCAAGCACCGGATCCAGCTTGTCTCTGGGTCTCAAGAGCGGCCGCTTCAGCTGCTCCTCCAAGCTTTTCAAGACCTGGTCCTGCTGACCTCGGAAGTCTCGAGGTCTCGGATTTCGCGGATGAAAGGAATGCCCTATGCGGAGGTCTCGGATGGAGGAGCTTTGCTTCATCTCGGTGACGCGACCAGTTCTCAGTCCAGTGTGATGTCTTCCCAAGAGCTAAAAAATTACAATAGCTGAGTTTCAGTGGCAGTCGTGCTTCAGGGAAAGTCGGAGTTCCCCAAAAAAGAAGGAGACGGAACAAGGCTAAGGTGGAGAGATTGAAGAAAAATATTGACAAAAAAAGCTTGAACATGTTGATCCACCGTGCTCCAGGGTTGAATGCATGTATGGAACATCAGTAAGAATGCGAGCGAATTCAGGTGTTGTGTGCCAGGAGTGGCATGTAGGATAAAATTTTATAATAGCTCCCTTCGTGGTTCCCTTTCTCTAGAGCATTAGAACGTCAGGTTTGTGTTGATTGGATGAAAGTCGATTGAAAAGGTACACGCGATAACATGTTGTGCGCTTCTGATTGTTTTCCAAGGAGCCCAATCTCTCTAAGACCTCCAAGTGCTGCAGGTCCATGGCTTCTCTCAACTGCTCCATTGGTGAGGACATCGTCTGATTCCGGTACGTTTCGAAAGCATGTCCCGGATTGACCTTGAGGGCTGTCACTGGCTGATTCGAAGTCGTGACAGGGAACCTTCTCAGACAGACTCAGGGAGCTACAGCTGTAGATCAGCTTTCCGAAACCTGCTTCATTGCAGAATTAGAAGCAAAGGACATCGCTACTAGGGGCTCCTGGCCTTACTACTAGGAACAAGAAGCTATTAGAAACAATAAATAAAAAGAATTAAAAGTAATCAGAATTGAATTAGAATTAGTAGTAAAGAAAGCTAGCAAAATCCTGGTGAAACCTCTTCTGGGCCCTTCGGCCAGGAAGAATTAACAAGATGTAGAAAGACTAAATGGTGGTCTGAAGGTCGGGCGGGTGACATCTGAGTTGGGTCGGGAGCGCAATCTGCAAGGACCAAATTCCACTTGGACCGGACCCCCGAAGTTCCTACACCAATGGACCAATGGATGCTACATATACGCCCTGGAAGATCAACATGGAACCTGAAAACCAATAGCGACGGCCTCCAACCTACCAGCGATGGCCTCCAACCTACTAGCGATGGCCTCCAACCTAGAAGCGATGGCCTCCAACCTACTAGCGATGAAGCCACATCCTGCTTCTGCTCTTCTTGAAGCCCTTGATCCTTGCCGCCTGCATGTCTGCAGCATGCTCCTCCTCCAGTGCCTTCAACCGAATGGCCTGCGCTGCTGCAGCCTCCTCTTCCAAAGCCTTCATCCTTGCTCACTTCCGGCACCGCAGGCGTCGCAGCTTTGGCGTCAGCTGATTTCTCAGCGGCTTCTGCCTAGGAGGCGCCGAAGGGCATCTGCTTCCGCCTTCTCCTGCGCCTCCTCTCCCACACGCCTCTTGGCATTTGCTTGCCCTTCCTGCTCGTTCCTTCCTTTTTTCATCGACCTGGAGCTCTGCTATACTCCTGCCTCCTCCTGGAGCCTTTCGTCAATCTTTGGCTGTTTTCTATCGCTCTTCTTGGCAGAACGACAGAAGGGAAGCAAAAGATCGACAAAGGGCAAAGGCGCCTTGCGGCTGAGATCTGTCATTTGGATCTATAGTGTATATATATATATATCTATATGCAACATATATAGGTATACTGCAAAAATGTCCAATCCCTCGTCCCTCCCTTGACCTCATTCAACCCTCCCCCTTGCAGCCACCGTCACGGGAAGGCTCCGGCGAACATCCGGCACTTCATCGCACGCGTCGAGGACTGCCAGCGACGGGTCGAGGTGTTCCACCATGGCGTCCCGAGCAGCCACCACCCAGCGTCACCAGCGATTCGCGGTGAAGATGCTAGCCCCTAGTAGCTTCTTGCTCCTAGTAGTACGGCCAGGAGTTCTTGCTCCTAGGTATCCTACCAAACGGATCACATGCGCCAGCCCTGCTGTTTCAGTGGTGGTCCTATTAGCTGAAACTCAGTGGGAGTCACCCAGCTCCATGGTTCTCGGGAAAAAAGGCGAAGAATCGAGCATTCAGATTGGTCCTGAGGTTTTGAAGAGAGCTGCGCCTCAGCAGGGAAGTAGTGGAAGGATTTCTTTTCTTCCAATGCAGGTTCCAATGTCTGGTCTTCACGTCACAGAAACTCTTCACGGTTCCAAAAGGAACCTTGCCACTGGAGCCAAGCTGAAAGGAATCGCCAACCAGTGTGTCCAGTTGCTCTGAATAGCTAGCCAAGGATGCCTCCTCCAGGTTTGTCATGACTGGTCAACGTGTGACCTACTATCAAGTCACAGCTCAACTTGCCGGGGTGGGTAGCTCCCCGCTCCTAGTGAACCAGGCTCAATAGACCCACATCACCGCAATCTCTACATTTCCTTTGGTTGAATGGGTTTAGTTCAGCGGGAGTTTTGAATGGACACAGAAGAGAGGTTGCAGCTAGTGTGAAAGCACGAAGCAGTGGAACCCTGGTTTCTAGCGCTTCTGGAGGCAGTGCAATTCCTCTGTTCCCTGTCTCTACTTCCAACACGACGTCGACTCGACCATGCCTCCAACCCCAGCACGGTGCCCACACCCCGTGCCCACACCCCGTGCCCACACCCCGTCGCGGCTTGAGCCGGCGATCAGAGCTTGGGACGAAGACCTTTGAGGCCATACCAACTGGGTGATTCGTATGCCTGGAAAAATGTGTTCAATCGATTCATCTCACAGAAGTCCAAAAAGCTTGTTCGTGGCCTCCTACGTGGTGAGATATGGAGGCAGAATGGCCGTCCATCCCCGCTCAAAGTCCGATGCGCCACAAGAGGGCGAATTCGGTGGGCGGCACAAGACTGGACTCTGTGTGAACCATAAACTCGCGTGTTTCCGGCCACACCAAGAGTGTGGCATATCAAAGAAACAAGAGCATGTCTGGCGCCTCTGTGATGATCCATGTGTCAATCAAATGTTGACCTCTACCATCCATCCCACTGGTCCTGTTAACAACCAGGCGAGCGCCAGGGCCAAACCGGATGTTCTCCAAACCCTGGGCACACCGCACACCTATATCACTCAGGGTGTGAGGAGGCAAAACTCGAAGATGGACCCCCCCACCTTGCAACATCCGCAAAACATCGGCCAGCACCGCCGCATGTTGGCGTCCCTTTTAGTGCTGTTTACTACCAAGATCCCTCAACCCCCATGCATGCCTGAAGCACACGAGCATGACATGGTGTGGCGTCCCAGCTCTTGTGACAAACCCCCCAGCTCGTGCTCCGTGCTCCGGCGAGCTCGGCGACTCTCTGGGTGCACCAGCCAAATGCTTGCAGCCATCATCTCCGATGCCGTTCCAGGACAAGCCCAAGTACTGCCAGGTACACGAATGTAAAAACAGCATGTCGACATGTTCCCACTCACTGGGGCGGCTAAGCTGCAAAGTATCCGATATATCAGAAGGAATATGAGCAAAAAATGTCAGAGGGCAAGAACTCTCGATTCATGACGCGGATCAAAAACCCAGTACGCGGTCTCCCCCACTACCCTGTTAGTCAGTCGATGTTTCGTCCTTCTACCGTGACAGGACTTTTTGACCGAACACAGGACTGTTAACAGGTGGGTTCTGTCATCCAAAACGTTGGGGACAAGCCTTTGGCCTCGGTGCGCCTGCAATTTGGGCTGCTTCTGTAAGATCTTCACCAAAGGGAAAAGGCCTGGATTCCAGGCCAAAATGAAGAAATGGCAAGAATTCATGCAGAACTCAGAACGCGCACTTCCGTCCCTGCGTTTTGGGAACGACATCTGTCTTCGGGTCCACCAGTCCAAAATGGTTTGGCAAAAGCACAGCTTGTTCAGCCCGGCAGCGGAGATAAAGGAAAATGCCAAAGTCTGACAACAAGAGGTTCTGACTGGGGATGAGAACCTGCTCGATTGCAAACCTGGACTCCTCACTGCGTCCGGGCTTCAAGAAACCTCTCCATTGTCACCCCGTGAGTCAACTAGACGACGAGTGGCCCGAAAGCATTTTTCATCACGTAGGAAGTCTGAGTGCGAGTTATCTGTTAGGTGTGCAGTGTGAAGTGTTAAGTCGAGTGAGTTGAGGTAGTGTGTGGGTCTCTGTGTGTGTATCTATGTCCGTGTGTATATGAGTCTCTGTCTATGTGTGTGTCCGAGTAAGTTGCGGCAGTGCGTGGGTCTCTGTGTGTGATGTGTGTGTGAGTCCCTGTCTGTGTGTGTATGTCCATGTCTGCTGCTGGTGAAGGTCTTCTCTGTACTTATGCTGAACGACTTAGCGCGCAGGCCTCCCAAACCCCCCACCGGCGGCCAAGCGGTGACAGCCCAGCTCAGCGTCGCGTACCAAAGTTGTACTACCAAGTCGCCAGTTCTCATCTTCCAGCTATCCAGCTACTCCGCGTACTACAGTGGTACGACAAAGTCGCCAGTGTTCATCTTCCAGCTCCACAGATACTCCGCGTATTCAACTTGTACTCTTGTACTACCCACTCACCAGTTCTCATCTTCCCACTCCCCAGCTACTCTGCGTACTAAAGTTGTACTACCAAGTCGCCAGTTCTCATCTTCCAGCTCCCCAGCTACTCCGCGTACTAAGGTTGTACTACAAAGTCGCCAGCTCTCATCTTCCCACTCCCCAGCTACTCCGCGTACTACAGTTGTCCTACCACGTCGCCAGT
>CAXAMN010022570.1:0-23395 GCA_963970005.1 Durusdinium trenchii | reverse complement strand
AAAATATATATATATATATACTTTGTTTTTTCTGACATGATTTGGCTTGGCAAATGCCGCTCCAGGTGCCAAAGGGCTCCTTGTGGGCTATGGCCTTTCGGGTGATTTGTTGCGGCTTCGTGATCTCTGTGGACACCTAGAGCCTGACAACAGCAGCTCGGAGTGACCGGCCTTTGGCAGAGGCTCAACACAGGTTTTTACACTTTTTGCACTCCCTGAAATAAGATTTGAAGAGGAGTTCGCCACCTTTTTGGTATTTGGATGTATTTGGAAAATGGCCATCCAAAGGGGCCATGCCATCCACTTCCATGATGATTTCAGTGAGTGTAATTAGTAGATGTTGACTTGATTTTTTCATCTATGGTGCTCATAAAGAAGAAACCCTAGAGAATCTAGAGCCGCTTTTGCCTCAAGTGCCGCGCTTACCCATGCAAGGGGGCTTGCCAAAAATGACGATGCCTCTATAGATTTAACCTATGATGAAGAATGTATGGGGTCCAGGACCAACCAATGTTTCACATGTTATCGCCGAACCCCTCCAACAGGACCATCCTCAAGTGTGGATTCCTGACAGAGTGCACCTACCGCTGTCCCACCTTCATTATGTTTGTGGCATGGGGTGGTTTTCGCTTGTTTGGCCACACCCACGCCTATCCAGCTTCAGAGTCGACACTTGCATGAGAAGCAAGGCCCTGACAGCTTCACCATGCTCTGGACATATCCAAACCGTTGGCTCGGCGAAGCCAACGGTTCGCCGAATCGACGGGCATCGGCGGCCGAATCAGCGCCAGCATGTTCGGCTCGGCCTTTCGTAAGGCATCGATCTACAAGAGTCTGGTGGAGGCAGAGGGCTGCAGAGCCGCAGTAGCGAACAGAGGTTAAACAACCAAACCTGTTTTAATGCCGTACAACAATAGCCAATAGCTTTCAAGGCAGTGTCTTGCAAAGCCATCCATGCCAGTGGTTACTTAAAAGTCGCTAAAGTGCAGGTGTTGTGTGGTTTTTGTGCAGAGTTTTCAAGGGTTTGGTTGCAAAACTCAGGTTTTTGAGGTCAGTCTTCAATGTAAGGGATTGTTTGCTGCACCTTTCGTTCATGAAAGGTCCGTCACAGGCAAAGGCTCAAGCTGAGGGCGCAGAGGGCCGGAGGCGGCCGGAGGGGTGTGGGTCAAAACCTGGACCTTCAAAACAAGGCTTTTTGTAGTCTATTCTGTGTATGACTTGACGATAGCGCGCTAGCTGAGTTCTCCTTTGAGCAATGCAAGTATTGAAGCAAAAGTCCGTCAGAAGTCCTTTTTGCATTGTGTGATTTCTTTTTCTCGGACACCTGCTTCAAGACACCCTTGTGCACACGAAAACCCATAGTTTGGGTTTGAAGCTGGTGATTTGCTGCTGTTTTGCTGCTGGTGTGTACTGCTGGATTGCTGGCGTACTGTAGTTCTGCTTGTTTTCTGGAAGCATGCTCACAAGTCGCTTTGGGCAATGACTTGTAGACTTTGGCCACAGTATGTTCTGCTATCAGCTGTTAGTCTGCTCCTGTTCTGCTTCTGTTCTGCTGCTGATGTGCTGCTGGTCAGCTGCTGTTCTGCTGCTGCTGGTGCTGGTGCTGGTTTGTTAGTCAGTTAGTCGTTGTGCTGCTGGTTTGCTCCTGGCGTGCTGCTGTTCTGCTTTTGTTCTGCTGCTGGCTTGCTGCTGCTGGGCTGGTGTGCCGCAGGTGCCCCGCTTGGCGGGCTCAACTCGCAGAAGGGACACGGGAGACCCTGTTGTGAAAACTGCCTGACTTCCTGACTTAAAATGATGCAAATGCCATCCCCGAAGTCATCACTGACCCATCGTTACCCCATGAGAGAGATTGAGAGAGTCTTGTAGCGAAGGTGTCCGTCGGAGGTCAACTTTTGTTCCTAGGTGTTGCATTTGTTTGACATTTGCTTCAAGACACCAATGTGCACACATGGATTCGAAGCTGGTGATTTGTTGCTGTTTTGGCAGCTGCTTTGCTGCTGGTGTGTGCTGCTGGATTGCGGGCGTCCTGTAGTTCTGCTTGTTTTCTAGAAGCAAGTTTACAGGTTGCTTCGGGCAATGCCTTGTAAACTTTGGCCGCAGTATGCTCCGCTGCTGGTTTGCTGCCCCTGCTGTTGGTTTGCGGGTGTGCTGCTGGGGAGCTGCTGGGGAGCTGCTGCTGCTGGCCTTTATCGCTTTGACTATCTCCTTTCCCTGGCCTCTTATCGTAATTTGGGCAAGATGCTTGGCCCGGTTTTGACCCACGGCCATGGCACGAAATAGCCCTGGGAGCCAGTGGAGCCATGCCTTGGATGGAAGGTACTTGAGTTCCTCGGACGCTTGGGCGAGAAGAAACAGCCGGTGGACCGGGCAACAGCCGGTGGACGCGCAGGGCATGTGTGTGTGTCTTTTTTCGGGCAGAGAAGAGGTGGAAGCAAGAGGGTTTTCAGGTTGGTCATGATTTTGGAACAGAGTAGCAGATGCAAGTTCACAAGTATTTTCCAAACAGGATACAAGAGGTATGCATACCCCCATCTCAAACAGTTTGCCACAGACGCACCATCGTAGATATAGTGCAATATAGATAAACACTATATATTATATATACGCCTATTATATCATTGTTCAGAGTCTATACTATACACATTATGACATAATCATTATGAATATTTGCCCCAGCTTCGCTTTCACCCCCCAGCTACTGTATTCAGAGTCAAGTGTTTCTAGCTAAGTGCAGCTGCCAGTGAAGCAAATCCAAGGAAAGCCAGGGAGTGACTGCTTTTTGCACTCTGTGCTTCTCAGATCTTCGCTTTCAGAACGCAGACTCCGAAGCTGCTTTTCGTGAAAGGATGCAAGAGAGCTCATCCTGGCTGGCTTCATTCGCAAGCCTCACACATGTGGCTTTGCAGGCGGTGGTAACATCGGGTTGGTTTTTTTCTCGAAGAGATCGTACGATCACTGTGGGCGTATTGGACCTCCTATACTTGTTTGCACAGGGCATTGCCGCGATTGGGATGATCATTGTTGGCACTGGATGCATGCTGAAAGAACTCCTGGGGCGCAAGTGCTTGTTTTCTGAACCGCTTTGGGCTTGTGCCATTGGCATCAGTATCATTGCAGCTTTCCTTCAGGGACCTCTGGGTCAATCCTTGCTGGGAGCTGAGAATGCTGAGCTGACCGAGTCGCAGCCCTGTGAGGGTGATCTGGAAGTTTCGGCATACCTCCTATCAGTGTTTCTTTCCATTTATTGCTACACTCTTCCAATCAGGTGCTGTTATCTCTCCATTTTAGTCCTTTTTGCCATGCTATCTTTGGTTCTTCAAGCATTTAGCGGTGGTAGTCGCGCACCAGACGGCTTCACCATTGCGCCGCGGGTGGCAAACATACTTTTGACACTTCTCCTTTTGGCTTCGTCCTACAGTGCCGCCTATAGCGCAGAGAAGCGCGAGCGGGAGCAGGCGAGGCGACGTTCACCGCAGGAGTCATGTTGATTGTTGGTTTGTTGTTGGGGTGAGGGTGGCGCTGCTGTGGTTGTTTTGGTTGTTGGTATGAGCCAGCGGATCCCTGGTCACCTAATGTTAACATCTCATTAAACCCCCCGTATGATTTTTTCGGGGTAGTCGAAACTCTGAACTGCAATAAAAAACCTCCAGGCCATTTGGCAGAGGGGATAGTACTCTAGTACTACTAGAGGCGTTCATTTTGCTTTCATTCTGCTTTCATTTGGCAAGGATAAGCCAGCAGGGCTGGAGTGGGGTTGATTATTGCAGTTTGTTTATAACAGGAGGAGGTAGGAGTCCAAAGGGGTACCCTTTAAACAAAAATCGTGTTGTAATTGTTTGATAGGGTTTGCGCAATTAAACGTAGTATTGAAAAATTCTGGCAGGCCAAAAATGAAGGTTTTTATCGTAGTGGTTTACAATTGAGAAATGATTTTGTTGTTTATCCATTTTGGGGGTTGGATGTTGGCGCAATTAGAAGTAGTATTGCAAATTTCTGGCAGGCCAAAAAGGAGATTAGTATTGATGCATGGTTTATTACTGGGATGTTGACATTAGTGGTCAAACCATATGCAACAGCAATACCGACAGCCAGGAGAAAAAAACAGTGGGTTTACGTTTGCTTCCGTGGTAGCATTGTTCCGTGGGAGGGTAAGAAAGCTGTGAGCGTGGTCTTGCCACCCTGCGCCCATTGCTCAGGTGATTCGATGGTCGTCGAAAGAGCATTTCTTCAACAAGCCCCTGCGGCAGAAGGCCCTCTCAAGAGCTACTTTAGATCAGGACCTGAGGGTCTTCAGATTCTAAGCTGCGCACAGTCGCGACATGTTTGATGTGAGATGATGTGAGCCCGAAAGGCCTTCGCACACGAAAACAGCTAAAGTTGGCAAAATGTCATTCTTAGTTTGGAACACATTTTTGCACCATATAAGGATCCATGGGTTGCAGCTTGGCCTTTGGTTTGCTCCGCGACCTTCGCATTTCATGTGGCTCACTCCGAGCAGCGCGGAACGCCTTCCAAAGCGGGTCCAGCGCGTCCCTCGTGGGCGAGAGCTTCCTGTCGCTGGTCGTGGAGCCTCACCGGAGCCGCTTCCAAAGACTTTGTGGCTGGGCGGAGTCTTCGCTTCGGTTCGGACGAATGCAAGCATGGTTTTTGTTGGACAGCTGAGCGCATTTGAGGACATTTGCAAGATATATATAATGATATATCCCAATTTGAGAACCTATATAGTTTGTAGCACAAATAGTTCCAATATCCAACTAACATAGGTCATAGGGAAATTGTAAGGGAGGGGGATTGATTTCGGCACAGTCATCATGACCTCCAATTCATGATAGGCCCATTTTCATTTGTTGGGAGAATTGCGCTAAACTCCAGGACTGATATGATATCCTCCAAGAGCAGCGCAGCTAATCAAAGTATTGGCTTCCCAGAACAGCATAGAACGGCAACCTTTGAATACTCTCACCAAGGAGCACCCGCCTGTAACTCTTCCAATTATAAAGGACACCGGACACCCATTTCATCCTGTTTGCATCCAAAAATTGCATCCTTTGGGTTTCAATCGTTCATTCAGTTTCCACCCCCACATTTGGGTTTCCCGCTGAGGTGAAGAAGCTACTGGCTCACGGGTCCCGCGACTGTTGAGACTTCATTTGTGTTTCCCAGACGGGCCTAAGCCAGTCGAAGTGGTCGTCCTTCATCACGCCGCTGGCGGACGGGAGTTTTTGGTTGGCATCAAGCAGGGCAGGTGCATGGCAGAAGTGCCAGGAGTGCAGAGGCCAGCTGCAGGTCGCAGTTGGTGCAGACTCTAGTATCTCTAATGTGCTTTAATAGTATTCAATAGTTTAGAAGGTGAGGGGTGAACATGTAAGATTCTGAAAGCTTCAGCGTGTTGGCTTGTGGCGAATCATGTGGCGTTGCTTGGGCTGGCCAACTGTGCAGTTCGCCCACAGGTTTAGCCACACGGCCTGACAAGTCCTTAACAAGGCCTCCACATGGACACCCATCAGGGCCAATCCGCCTAAAGCGTTGGATTGCTTGATGTTTTTGGGAACTTTGGCAACTCCAGGCAAGGCGCATGTGCCGCTGTAGACGTCCCCAGTGACGGCCACCCCTTTGCGGTGGAAGATGTGCAAGATTCTCCGCTTCACGTGCCAGCAGATGCCTCGGAGAGTCTTTGCTACACCCGGTCCGACATGGAACCGGCGGATGAGCGTGCCACATGCGGGACGCAAAGCGAAGCAGCTCCTGGTGCTGAGAAATGCGTTGGGACGGCGATCGTGTGGAGAGAGGATGTTTGGGCTGTTGTTCAAATTATCTACTGCATATAACTTAGCATTCAGTAGGTGTACAGTAGTCTCGTTTTGGCTATTGAACCTGAAGCATTCGGGCTAATTTTGATTCATGATCAGAGCAGGATCCGTAGGTGGTCCGGACGCTGGACTAGACTCCTTTCGGATGCCTTTGGTCCAGGACCGCTTTCGTTGTTCGAACTGCAGCCGGCCTCCGTGGCCCCCGGATGAGCTGCTTTGGGAAGACGCGCAACGTCACACCAGACACCATGAACGGCGCCGGTCCGGTCACGAGATGCTGGAGTCCCTGACTGGGAGACTCGGACCAGATCAGTCGTTGGAAGTGAGTTTCTTGGGATTTGGAATGGATGAATATGATGAGTTGGGCTCAGTTGGGCCCTATTGGAAGTTTCAATCGAGCTAAACTTAAGCTCCAGCTGGAGTTGCCACTTTCAACCTTCGCAAGTGGTCTTCCATATCTAGAGAAGCTATCTAAAGTTGCTCTTGGAGAGAGTTTTGACGTCACCAATTTGAGGACATGGACTGTGAACCCGCAGTTTGAACACATTGCGCAGCCCTTCATCAAGCACTTGACCTTTCGGCATGGCAAGTGCATCGACGCCTTCGGGCAGAAGCGGAAGGTCACTGAAGCAGGCCAAGAGAAACCATAAACGTACCCTCCGACCCGACGAACACATCACGAAGTGGATGTTACGCTGAAGAAGTAGAGGAATATGATGGAATATGGTCCTATGATGTCCTATGGCCAAAGGCCCAAAAGGAGCCATGCCATCCACTTCCATGGTTGTTTCGGGGAGTGTTTGTCGGATTCCCAGAGCGAGCCGTCACCGCCGGCCCCTAGAGAGAACCTTGACCCTACCGAAGTGTGTAGCCCCGACCCCTTGTGTCGATGGTGGAAGGCCTGAGAGACCCCCCATATGGATGCGCTGATAAGCCGGAACACGGCCAAGCAGATAAGCCATTTGATCAAGGGAGGCGCCCAGGTCTTTTCCCATATGAATTAAAACATATGAAACTATCATACACTCATTATACACAATTAGATACACGCTAGCAGATGGAACAACAGCATTTGGGTCATCAATGGAGCAACAAAGATCTTCAGAATTCTTCCACTCTAATTTGCTGGAGTTGTGGCTTGATCCTGTGCTGTTGGAGTCGTCTTCAAGGAGTCGTTTGTCTTGAAAGACACAGCGCGCTTGATATACAGCTTGCGGACCTGTAGCTAGCTTGTGTCTGACCCTGGAAGACCTGGTCATGTTTCTGATAAAGCAGCTCCTAGAATTCTAGCGGCTTGCAAATTAGTTAGTTCTTTCACGCTGTCATATTCCAGGTGACCATGTCTTTTTGCTCAACGGGCGCATTTGGCTGCACAACGGCGTCCTTTTCCGGGAAGGCCGCTCCGGCATCGTGATGCACTTCCACCGCACCGACTGGCCTGAGGCAGACAAGGATGAGGATGGTGAGGCTATCTTCGATGAGGACGAAGATCCCAACAGTCTCGATCTCCTACAAGAGATGGTCTTCGCCCATGATGCTCCTTTGTTGTCCTGAGATGGACACCATCGAACATGGTAGAAAGTGTAATGGTGAAAGGAGACGGACACCATTCGTTGAACAAATTTGTATCCCATGCATGTAGACGCTTCACAACTTTGTCTCGCTACCATGTTGGAGAGTTGACCAAAATTGCATCTTCTACCGTGTGCCACGTGGAGCTAAAAAGCTGTGTGAGCCAGTGTGAGCCTTGATCAAGGCTTCCCGAGGCATGTTGTGTACATACTGGATCATAATGGACAGTTTATCAGGGACAAATCCGCTTCGTTGGTCGAAAGATCCAGCGATGTGGGTCGAGTGGGGTGTGGGTCGCACAAACGATAGACACCGCAACCCAGGACAATGGCAAAACATCAGTGAAGCCACGCCTTTGAGTGTTGTTTCTTTGACCTAACCGCTGCTACCACTCAGTTGTAGGATGTGACATGATCTGGCATGGTGCACATCCAGGTGATGCAACCCACACCCATGTGAGAAATGGCCTGTGCGAAAGGCTGCGGAGGCTGTTTCACCCGTCTCACACCTAACATTGCGTGAAAGATCGCGACACGAAAAGAACGAGAAGTCGAGGAGGGGTTTTGGAAAGAGGCCAGCAGCAAGGCAAGGGGCAATCGTACTCAGGATATCACCGTTTTGATCAATGACAGAGCCGGCAGAAGCGCCAAGCCTGTCTTCCGGCCACCAAGGGTGGACAAGAGACGGGTGTATTGGTCGGTGGCCAGCATTTGCAGCCGTTGCATTTTGGTTGACCGTTTTTTCCATGTGTTTTCATTGGGGTGGACTCAGGCCCATAGCCGAATTTTAAATGTAGTCTTGCATGACTATTTGTGGGCAAATTTGTCCTGGGTGGGCGAACCCGAGCTACCGACTCTTTCAGAGAGATGGACTTTGCCCCGAGATCCAAGAGCCTCACAGCTTTCGTCATTGCTTTCCATTTGACGGTCAGCCAGCCGCACTCCTCAAGGCCTGGGCCTCAGCGAAACCATCGCCCGACAGCTCCAGCGTGAGCTGCCGAAGGAACAGCAGCGCCTGGCCGACATCCGCATCGTCGGTCGGTTGGGACGGTGGATGATCGCACTGGCTCTAAGAGGGACACCGGAGTTAGCAGCTGTTGAAGAGCCGGGCAATGGTGAGGCCTTGTGTTCTGAAGTGTAGGTGTAGGTATTAATTAGGTAGGTATAGCTTCTTTGGTATGGTCGGAGTATTTCTTGGGGTCTCGAATCGGTCTGCAACGTCTCCAGACGTTTAAGGCGTCCATGCCTGGCATGGCTTGGATGGGCGTGGGCTCAGGATCGCAACTAGGAATACTGAGCCCTTCTGGTTAAAGGAACTATTAATATTGTATCATACTCTGCAGGAACGTCTCCAGTGTTCCTGGAAACGAACGAAGCTTTTGCTTGGACATGCGAAGGTCGGGGTAGACCGGTTAGGCCAATGTGATCCAAAACCTCGTGCAGCGAGCAGAGACATGAGGTGCTCCGATTGGTCCTTGCGGCCCTTGACACCGGAGCAGCGACGTCTCTGAGAAGAACAAGGGCGACGTCTCTGGTTTTGCTGAAGCCCTCAAGCCCTTCCTCTTACATGATCATGAGGTATACCTGATTTTGTTTTTGTGATAGTATCATCTCCTGAACATGTTTAACATCGTGTTTCCCAGTTGCTGAAACAAGTCCATGTGTCTCAGTCCTCAGGGTGAACAATTGGCATCGCGACTCCTTCGTGGTGAATTGACGTATTGGACCTGTGCCACAGAACTGAGAGCTACAACCTGTGACCATCAGAATTGTACTCCACATCCGGCGTGGTGAAAGCACAAGGTTGTTTCCCAGTGAAAGGGGTCTTGAAGGTGACCCCACAATTCGCTGAATTGGCCATGAAATTGGATGGTCGCAGACTATTGGCCATTGCTTTTTGATGGCCTTGGGCCTTGGATGCTCCACACAAGGCTATGCAGCCTTGGATGCGCATGCGCTGCTGCTGCTCTTGGCCGCGCAGCTGGACGAAAGGTCGATGTCCACGAAGGACTGGTGCTTTGGGCGCTTTGGAGTGGGTGGTTGGCCAGGAGCCGAAAAACACGGTTCAAGCATGTTCAGCCGAGGGTGATGGTGACAGTATTGGTGTAATTTATGGTGTTCAGTGGATATGGATTTGTCACTCCTTCTTTTGGTGGGGAGATGCGTGCGCTCAACAGAGGCTTTTAGTGTAGACTTGTTGTTTGCGTGTTTTGCGTCAGTTTTGAAGTGTTTACAGTTATAGAGCTTGGGATGGAAATGGTGTGCAATGAATGGTTGAGGGGGGTTGGATTACTTGGGGTTCACGATGGCATAAAACCACACAAAGATCTCAAGGAAGGAGGGATGTGCTCCGCGCGGTAACCGTTCCTCGCGTTGCGCATGATATAAATGTCCAGTGTCCAGGCAAAGCTGTTGGTCTACTGGGTTTCATCACGTTCTTGAGAATGCAGGCGTGTCAATAGACATGACATGTCATGTGGCTGTTGTATCGTGGTGCATTGTTGGATATTCAGTTGTTTAGTGACATTTAGGAGGGAGTTGTATATGCTCTTAGCTGTCAGAGTCCCTGTTTCATTTTCTGCCAGAAGCGGAAAGGACTTGGCGCACTGCTTTCTCGGCCATGCTGAGCAGCTGAAAGCGTTGGCGCAGCCTTGTTTTGTGCCCTTCGGCCCAGACACTTGGCAACACATGTGCAATCCCGAGCTCAAGTAGTGCGAGGCAGAGCCCGGGGCATGTTCAAGGATCAGTTTGTTTCACTTTTTATAGCTTTGCCAATTGCCAATATTTACCATACCTATATGTTTAGTAATTATATGATGATACCGATACCTATTCAATTTATGTTGCGATGATCATCGGGTTAAAAAATTGAACTATATTTGCTGCCCTGCACTAAACAGACAAAAATTCACTTCCCTGATTTTTGACATTTTTTAAATCTCCCTATGAGTTGGGGAGAAGGCTGGGATGAACCCCCCAAACATAGGGCACCCCGTGAAGTCACAGCTTTCTGTCTTTAGGACCCGTTGTGATTCTGTAGGGCATGGAACAATCATGTGCTCTTTAGTACCATCCGTACAAAATTACAGCAGCAGTGCTGCCATTGAATCTCTGTCTATATACACATTCAAGCAAGGATATGATTCTCTAGAACATTTGGAACATCAAGTCTCTGACCCCTGTTTGGACTCCCCGCGGGATGACATGTTTATTTCTTGCTGGTCACCCTGATTGGGAAGTAGGAAATATGTATTTTGAAAATGCAGCTGCACTTAAGGAAATCAGTGCAGTAATACCCCCCCTTAGGGAGGTCGGTAGCGCTACCGACGGGGCATTGTTATTGAATTGATTTAAGCATCCCTGAATTATGTTCACCTGCACTTAAAAAAATCACATGGAGGCTTACTGCAGTGGGTAGCGCTACCGACTGCACTAAGGGGAGGGCATACCAAGCCCTGTCACTACTGAGGTGATTTCCTGAAGTGCAGGTATGAAACTTGTTGAAAAGGTTAATTATTGTCAATTCTAAGTTCGAATTGGGGGAGATGTCCTCTATGAAAGGAGAGAGTAGGAGGGAGAGGGGCGTGAAGCCTGGCTGCCTGACCGATTTTTCATTTAACAACCAGAAGTGAACTTTATGGCTACAGGACCGTTTGGCTGCATGACAGATCTCCGGTTTGGCTTGCCTTACCCTTGTCCCACGGGCAGGTTAACCCAGCTTTTCTATTCGGGTTTTAATGTGTTTTGTTGATTTTATTGGATTCATCATTGAGTACTTCCGAGCTGCGGTCCCAGCAGCAATTTGTTAAAATGCAGGAATGACATTTGGACATTTTTAAGTGCGCCCCAGTTTGGGGGGTGTAATTGTATCACCCCTAAAAAGCATATTACATTTCTTCGTCTCCTGATTTCATTCCTGTGACATGATTCTATGTTTTTTTTGCTGGCGGGGGCTTAGCTGACATGTTGCATGGTGTCGGGTGAAACACTAATATGTATGGTATGATTGTTTCCAGCCTTCATGTCGATTATGTTTTTCCATATCAGCTGATGCATGAATGCTCTATAATGTTCTTATGTTTGTTGAAAGGGGTTCGCATGTGGGTGGGTGGGGGGGGTTGTCGTCAGCTACCTTTGTTCTATAGGAGCCTACCATGTAGAGGCCCACACAGGCACCCTTGAAACGTTTGACGTAGCAAGTTCCGGCTTCGTGGTGCACGCGGTTAAAGACCGAGAAACTCAACCCCATTGCTTGCCCACTACACTCGGCGATTCCAATGGCCCGATATGTGCAAAAGAATCGGAACTGACTCAAAAAGACCGGGCAGATGATGTACGCTAAGATGTCCGGAGTCAGCAAGCCTGTATATTCAACATTGCTTTCCACGGCCCAAAAGACGGATCTGTGTGCCCTTTGTTTGTTCTCCGCATCGTTCATGGCGCCAAGGGGCTAAGATGTTCGTGGTACGGATCTTTCACCCTGTCAAACAGGCGAAAAGGACGTCCTTTGCCTGGAAGATGTGTCCTAAAACTGGAAGTAACGATGTGGAGACTGGAAGTGAAGCCACCTAGGTTAATACTTTACAGTATGCCCAACGCGTGATGGCAAACCTCGAGATCCTTATATATATATATTATAAATATATATATATAATATACAGTTTGGGTTTGTCATGGTTTGTCCTATTACCTGTAACAATCAGTGAACGATTATCACTATTTTTGGACAAGGCCTCTACTAAGTAACCATCATCATCCACTGTTACAGGCAATAATAGGCAATAGGATAGACTCAATTATACAGTAATGAATAATTACATCGTATAAATAAAGGAAGCGAGAGAGGCCCCTTCAAAGCGACTCGGGCGCTACACGACTCGGGCGCTCAAGGCATCTCCGGATCGAACTTTCACCCAGGAACACGTGGACGAGGCGATCGCCCAGTTGAAGTTGCCCATCCGCGAGGCACGTTTTCAGCGTTTGAGCTGTGTGGCGGCGCAAAAGGACCCGGACCTTGGTCAAAAACAGTCATATATAGTCATAGCCGCACAGTTTGTCCCAGCTTTGGCCAAGAGGATCTTCCTGTCCAAGGGAAGAATCCCCAAGTCCAGTGGTTCAAAATGGAACCTCATCTAACAATTACAAAGGACATTTTTGAGGCTTGGTGCCATCTGAAACCACTGACGCCGGTGTCCCCCTCGCCGTCGCGCGTTTGCCGTATCACAGTGACGTAGAAACATCGAGAGTTTCTGGATGTCTACTGTTTGAGTTGGTGGAGAAATCCTTCCCGGATGCTTATGCAAAAGCAATGTGGCCTACATGTGGGTAATTTTAGGTGGCGACTGTAGGCCAGGAATTGCATTCATGTACGTCTGGAAAACGCGTCTTGAATTGGTCCAACAGACCTGATTCGTCGCGGTTTTCGGACGCATTCGCGGTTAAAGCCCCGACGACAAGCTGGCTGATGTCTATCAACGATAGAAACAATGATAGCTAATTTGTTTCCCGGCTGAGAGATGTAGAGGTCCCTTTTGTTTGATGGTTTCCAAGGCATCTCCCAAATGACGCTTGTCTAAAGCATACAAACAAGCGTACTTTTTGTTGCCCTCTTCTAGTAAAAAACTTCAGGGATGGTTCATTCTTCCAGAGGCAACTCCCGGTAGCAGCTGCGCTATCCATTGCAAGACCTTGGGCATCGTCGGTGCTCTTCCGGAAGCTTGCCAGGATTTGCGAGGTCGATTTGGTCCTTGAAACGAGAACGACAGATCTGGCCCAGAACCATGCCACAAAGTCACAAAGATTGGTGGTGCACGAGTGGAGGCAAAAACATCATGACAACCGCAGTCCGCAACAATTGGCAAGCAAAGGAACTTTCCAGTGTAGAAGATGACAGTATGCAACACAACATATTGCAGAGAGCGTGCATGTACAGGGCGTGGCACCTTTCCAGCTGTCACAACATTTGGGATTCCCAATGCCACCTTTCAGCACACGCCCAGGTTTACATGCCATAGGTTGAACATGGAAGACGCATCAAAAAAAGAGGTATCCAAATTTACTCTGATTTTTTCTACCAAAGTTACATTTCAAGAGAAACAACGGTTTTCAATTGCCTTTTAGTTGGCATACATTTGGTTCAGTAGGTGAACATCTGGTATCCAGCAAGTCTTGATCCATTTGCTATGCATCACCCTGCGCCAAGGGACACTTTGGGCAGACGCAGCGTGCAGTGGTGGTACTGGGTGCCCAGCGCCAATCGGGGATGTGGCTGGAGGTCCATGAGGGATCCAGAACATAACAAACCCATTGGGTCAACTCCCGAAGTGGACGGCGCAAGTGATCAGCCATGACAATTATATAGCTTGCAGACTGCTGTGTCCATAGAACTGTCGAAATTCCACAGGCTCATACAAGAGCAACGGGGGGACCCTCTTTTGGACCCTTCTGTTGGGAGGCTCCAAAAGCACCAGCTGCGCGAGCTACGTTGGGAGCCTCCTGTCTCCCCATGTTGTGGATGGTGTCAGGATCTTCTCCGGGTTTCCGGGAATCGATTTGAGCCTCAAAACCACTCGTCCAAGCCTCGAATTGGTCACCTTCAGATTTCCTGGAGCTACACACGGGTGTGCGACACCGGGAGCCACCGGGAGCCGATTCAGTCCCCCGAAACCACCGCGGTGGAGAAACTTCCAATAGGAAAACTGGGAGTTCCAAAGCAATGAAGACATATAGAGGTGAGATGAGGTAGAAACAACAATAGATATACCTATGGGACCCCCGTGTGAATTGAAGTCGCTTTGTGAAATCAATGTGGTGTTTTGTCGTCTACTAGAAGTTTCGCCGTTCGCTCCAAAAGCTGCCGCCTCAATGTGTGTGTGTGTTCTTTTCTCTCCACCAAATGACTAGCGTCAAGCATTCCCCAAGCAACAAAGGTGCAATTGAGATCACCAATAGTTGAAACAACAACTGAACACAATTGAATACAAAACTCTTAAAACCTCTGAAATTCTCGGACCTGACCCAGCCTCAAACAAATATCGTGAAAGAGTGGACACACTTGATTTGAACCAAAAAGATGCCTTGGCGGCACGCTGTCTTCACATGCCCGTCCAACTCTTGCCAACCTCTTTGCAAAGACTGTGGTGACAATTCACAAACACGCCGGACGGAGCTTCTAAGAAAACTCTGAGCGACAGCAGGAATAGGATCTTCATCGGACCCATCGGAGGTATTGATCCATTTTTATTTCGTTATCATGACATCACAAAAGTCATGGAGCATGAGCATCTCTTTATTTTCATCAAGCTGTGTTCATACCAGCATTAAAGTGCTAAGAAGTGGATGTAGCTGGCTATGATTCTCGAAGTGTTAACTCTGTTTGCTCAATGTTGGTAACTCCTGTGATCCATAGAAAGTGCTCGCAAGCACTGGATCTCCGCTGGCAACAAGAAACTTCTGCAGCAAACAGTTTGCATACTTAAGAGTTCATAGGTATATAATATATAGATTTGGACAAGCATGATGTTCTAATTTATATACTAAGTGAATGTCCGTAAGCATACAGCCCGACTTCATTTGACTTCCAAAGCCGATGAGTCGAGTCCAAGCATTTGACCTGGACGAAGAATCGCGACGACACGTGTCAGTAGGACTGGAAGTGCAGCTCTCCTTGTCCAAAGCTGCGAAGGCGCGCGCCACATGTCTCTTCATGGAGTGTGTCTTTCGGCCCGGACAAAGAACACGAGCAATCCGTGGTGTTGATGCTTTTTCTCGTGCTCCTGTTGGTTTCCATGCCAAACTGAGGAAGTGCCACATGGCTGTGGGCCACTCAAAACAAACCGGTGGTTTGGTAGATTGACACCCCAACCACCGAGGGCCATCGTGGCAGGTTACGTCCTTTTTTCTCCCAGGGGGTCGTTTAATGGGTCGTATGCTGGAATGGCTGAGTAGACCAGTGATGGCCCTTTACTACTGGTTGGTGGATAAATAGTATAGGGGATGCCCACAAAGTGTACAACCAATATGCAACGAAACTAACTCGACCCCTCTATTATTCCCAAACGGAAATCGTTGGAGTAGACAGTGAAGGATGAAACCTGACTAACCCAACAGCTTAAGACCTCGAAGGGGACTGCCCATTGGAGCTGCTGCAGCTAGGGCTCCATGCCAAGGCAGTGTTGGGGGCGAGTTATGGTGAGTTTTACATCCACCATTCTGCACCCACTCTACTCGTATTTGCGAACTAAGTCTTGAGGATCCTTGGAGCGTCGCATGGCTCAGGCCTTGGGTTGGCCCCAAGCACGTTTAGCCAAGCGACGTGACTTGCCCAAGCTCTTTGGCTTCGAGGCGGGTGGGACAGCTCCGTCGGACGATCATGGAAGAATGAAGCAGGGAAAAACATCAGTCACATGATAGCTGGGAAAAGCATCAGGAAATGTTTTCGCTGAGCTGATGTCATGTCTTGGTCTTTGGCTTTCCTTATCTTTTCTGCTTCGAAGACACTCGTCCCTTGTATGTCTTTTGTGGTCTCAACGTGGCCTCACGGCCAGACCGGACGCCCAGGCCGGTGGCATGAGCTGCTCAGTTCGTTCAAACGAGGATGGGGATGACAGGGCGTAGCCACTCGAGTAGCGACCGCGTCCGCTGATCCGGCACCCGACATGGGCCAAGTGGCCAGCCCCAAAGAGCCGACGATTGGCTGCGGCCAGCGAAAGCAACGAAGAGCCAGACAGACTGAACACACCGGAGGCTGCATTGTTTGCACTGTTCCAAGCTCAAAGACCGACACATAGTCATACAGTCATACAGTAGTTCTGGACATTTCTGGACACCTTTGTTTTGTTTGCCTAGTTCATGCGCATGTGGACTGGCTTACTTGCTATACAGAGCACCACCATGTAGCGAAAAGACGTAGCCTCCATCCTTCATGACCGAGCAGAGCATATACAGTATATTGTATCATATTGTCATACCGAGCAGGTGGTGAAAGCTGTCCTCAGAGTCCTGACACCTCAGAGTCCGAAATTGGACGGTGGCCGCGGCAAGTCGTCACCTCTAAGGTGCCGTCGGTCGTTGACGCCATGTCAGTGAGTCAACTCCGATCGAAAAAAAAATAACACGCGGAGCCTGTCGGCTCAAGACCTGTTTTACAGAGGGCTGCTAAGAACCCCCCAAGGCTGACTTCCTGGGATTTAGATGCAACTTGAGTGTTCTGTTCCACTCCTATGTTGAGGTTGCTTCTTATGCAAGCCTGCATCACGAAGTCACCCAAGCAACACAGGGATAGTAACTAGTAGACTAACTAGTAGCTCCACGGGCCAATCGAAGAGGAGAGTTGCAGGACCTTTGCATGGGTCCTGATTCCTGATGAGGAAATGGCCATCAGCACTGAGGTCCATTTGGTATTCGCACTCGCTGCCCGCTGCTTTTGGACGAGGCATTGACTACCGAGGACTCCTCCCGATGGTTTGCTGCAACACGTCACGTCCGAGAGCAAACAAGTCAAGTGCAATGGTCCGAGGCACCCCAACGCTTCTAATAGCTTCTTGTTGCTACTAGTAAGGCACCTGTTACTACTAGTGTGGCACTTGTTTCTAATAGCTTTGGTTCAATGCTTTGCTTAAAACACGGTGTGATTTGCAAACTTGCTGCGCAGGGTTCCGTGGCCAAACAAGTGCAACCTGTGAATCGATCCGAAAGTGCAAGTGACCTATTTGGCACATCTTATTACTAGGAACAAGATGAACAAGTGCATCGCTACTAGTAACAAGTGCCTTACTAGTAGTAACAAGAAGCTATTAGAAACAAACATTAAAAGTAATTAGAATTAAAAACTATTTGGCACATCTTATTGATACCACGCCTCAGGAGTTGCTCATTGGAGGCGGTTTACCTGGCCGAGACCTGTTGGTTCCACAGGCATCACTTTGAGTTACTGAACACCAGCCGAGGACGTAGTGTGAAGACAGAGACGTGACGTGGCATGGTGTTGTGCTCGTGAGACAGTTGTGCTCGTGAAATCCTTGGGATTCTGAAATGGTATTTGGAATCCCTTTATTTTTTCCGAAATAGTAGATCAGACATGCATGCCACTGCTTGAGGAGCTCAATTTATCGGCCATTTGACAATTACAAGGTTCAAAGTTCTCATCAGCCAGCGGGGAGTTGCTTAGGTTTCTTGCACGAAAAATGCCCAGAAGTCACTCATTTGTGGCATCACGGTCAATCTCTCTAGTAGATTCCAGTAGTATATCGATACACTGGAAGCCATTCCGCCATGCCAGCAAGGGCTGGTGGTGACCAGTTACAGGATGAAAGGACGTCACCATGTGCCTTCCCAGGCGCAAGAGTCAAGCACAGCATGTTGGTCAGCATTTTGTTTGCACTCATCAGGCAAGATCTCACAAGGAGCTGTGATAGCTGGGGTTTGACTGGCGCATTTCCGTATTGGGACGGTCATGTGGCCATGGCGGACCCGCGCGAGCATGGCGAGCTCCGTGCCGAGCGCGAGCGAGTAGATGCTGCCAGCGCTGATGCGGCGCAGCGGCTGCGCGAGAAGGTCATGTGTGGTTTGAGTTGCAAGGCACGTCCATGCGCACCTGCTGCTATCGTGCTGTGGAGCAAACTGCGAGTTTGGACTCTGTTGCTTGAGCGCTTAAACCATATCTCATAATATACAAAAAATAGGTGTTTCAGTGTTTCAATTGTTTAGGTGTTTTTGCATTTTGCATTAGTGGGTTCGGCAACAGTGTTCAGTTCTTCATGTGTTTTGTTCATGATTGGTGCGTGAAGTTCTCCTCAAAACGATCGTTTCACGAGTGGTATATATGGACATGAAGGGGTGTTCACCTGGTTCTTCAGAGTGCCTCCACCAATCTGGGGCTTCCAATGTCGGAAGAACCAGGAGCTCATGTATGTGTGAGAAGCCAGTTGAAGCCAATACGAATGCTGATACCTTGCCTGAGCCACCTCGAAGCCACTTTGCATGCGCGAGGAGGTCCTCACGAGGCTGTGAGTCAAGACCTGGAGCCCGGGACCGTAGCGAACGACCTCGGTAGGTCCAAGCTGGTCAAGCAAGGTATCCTTTTTGATATCATCGGTGAATCATGCTGAATCCACTTCCTGCTCTTGAGCCAACCGGACCACGTGCTGTGAGGAGGCAGAGTGGCTCCTGGATGGAAACTTCCGCTCGAATGACGAGGCGCGAACAATTCACAAAGAACAGGCACCCGTTGTGAAAGCTCCAACACCTGGACTGTCTTTATGAATGAGTTCTTAAAAACATCAAAAAACACTGCCTTCCGACTGGATCAATCCACCATCACTCATCCTCTAAAGCCCACACCACTCGCATCTGTCCAGTCCTCAGTCCCGGTGGCGCAGCCGGCCTTCTCGCGCAAAACGCGCGACCGGTCACGCCGTCTACGCTCCAGGTGGGCAGCTCCTTACGCTTGGCCTGGGACTGTGCTGTGCGCCTTGAGGCGCAGTTGGGCGAAGCAGATCGTCCTTGGGAAGAGCGCAATCGCTGGCTGCAGGAGAATTTAACGGGTGCCAAGCAGATGCAGATTCGCAAGGGTGGGGGTTGGGATATAGAGCATGAGTTGGAGCTGGGTTTTGGCTTTTGGGTTTCTTGATGTTTCTTGATGTGTCTTGTTTAGTAACATTTAGTACTGTAACTAGATTACTATATTCTCAGGCTATGGCAGGGGGAAAGAGCCTTGGTGTTTAAACCATGAGCATCCTCACGTACATATTGTATAGTCAGTGTTTTTGTCCTCAAAGACATGCATGTTTTTACACTTGACACCCCTCGAGGCTCTCCCAATCTGAAAGCATACCTCCTCGGTGCTTCCTGAGATCAGCGCCGGGGGGCTGATCGCTGATCCGACCTCATGGGCCTGTTTAGCGAACACAAGGCAGGGGAGACAGCTCCATGCTCCTCGAAGATCCAACTGATCATCGCATGCCCGGGTACCTTGAAACATCTTGACACTGCTTTCCCCTCTATAGAGCCACACAACTGTAGAGAAGCAAAGCGGTTGGAGCATAAATGAGCCAGGGCACCATGAAGGTCACATGACGCTTTGCCATCCTCATTGGGACCTGTCCATTCACCCTCCATGGCGTGCGCCTTCTCCGGGTCTCCGATCTGGTTCCCAGGACCTGGCGGCAGAGCGGAACCAGTTGGAGCAGCAGAAACAAGAGTTGGAAGCATTGTTGCTCACCTCCAAGCTACAGGTGCCACGTGGCACCTTTGTGCCAGTTGGACGGTAGGGGTTTAGATGCCATTTTTTCAGGCATTGGGTATACGGTGAACAGGTAGAGTATACGGAGCTAATCAGCTGCCTTTTGGTGCTGTGATTGTCAAGTTGTCACCTTGGAATCATTGGATAGAAGGGGTTGAAAGCCAGCTCCCTATCTCTATGCTCTACGACTCAGAATCATGGCCTCCTGGATGCTGAGTATAGTATAGATCGAAGATCTAGGATGGTTTCGAGCTTTGCACCACCAAACTTTGATTTCGTTTGATTTCCCTTGATTCTTGGAACATCTTGGAACATGTTCCCTCCCAAAATGGACGTTCTGGCCTTGAATGGACGACTTTCTTCGGGTTTCCTCTAGAAACAGAACGCTTTCATGGGCGAACTCTACTTCCATGTTCACCCAAGCCCATGCCGGGGATGCCCTGGGCGCTCCGACCACAAAGCGAGTGCACTTCCGAGGTGCAAACGGCATGTGCCACTGCTTCGGGGTTTCAGGCCTCCCGCTTAGCCGAGGCCGGTCACCGTCGAGTTGATGGGCTGAATAACGGAGCAATCAATGGAAAAGCTACACTGTCTTGTGTTTTAGGTTTTGTTGACAATTCCAATTTTGTTTGTGTGTGTTTGTGAACATTTTGACCGCTGGAGTTTGCGTCTTCGAGAGGACACATTGTTAACTGAACGCATACTTCAGCTTGATGGCCAGTCTAGCTAGCTGCTCGGATCGCACTCAACCTGTCGAGGTTCTGGAAGCGAACGTGGCCTTTCGCCAGCGCTGCGAGCACCTGGGGACCGTCCTGTTCGGGGGGGGATGCTCGGTCCCAGGCGACGAGGTGACCGAGAAGCACACCACCGTTTGCGGTCGCGGTGGTGTTTTCGACCCTGAAACGAAGAAATTGGAGAATCCATTGCTTCCTGTGGATAGCGCAGAAAACCGGAGGGATTAAAGAAACAGGGTGTACAGATGGCTCGGCTCGTTTCCACAAGTGTTTGGACAAGACCATTCAGAGCCGCGGCCACGAGAGCGGGGCACGTTCGTTTGTAAGTCACATCCATCAACCTCAACGAACCTTCCTGTGGGAAGCATGAGCCCTAAGCGTCGCCACAGGAGCCAGCTAGAGGCGGTGGTGCATACTGCTCGCCGCAGCCTGCGATTGCAGCACAGCCGATCTATGAACCCAAAGACGGCCAGACCCAGAAGCATCGAAGACCATTTGGAGACCTGGTTCTTCGGTCAGTGCCCTTTGAAGAGGGTGCTCAAGTGACCTAGGCCCCAGGAACCATGTTCATGTTTCATCAGTTTCATCCATCATGTAAGGAGACAGGAGACAAGGCAGCGGTGCAGCGGCAAACCAAAACGGCCATCGGTGATGTTCCACCCCGCCGCTCCACGCTGAGGTTGGGCGAGCGGCCCGACGTGCGCCCCGAATCCGAGGCGGGGACCTGGACTGGAGCCGCCTGGTGACCCCTCCCCCCAGCACGTCACGGCATGGCCCTGAAGGGCATCCAAGATATGCCAAAGTTTACCCTGTGGCTTTGCCGTGTTTTCCACTGAACCAAACATCATGTCATATGTTGCATCATATGTGACACGAGTTTGGTTCAAGGGCAAATGTTCGAAGATATAAGATTGCAAAACTGTACAAAACTACTGTTTGCTGAGTAGATCATGCTGAGTCTTGTGTGTTTTGTTTCCTTTTGCTGGTCCCTTACATCCTTAGATGGCTCCGTGTTGCAGCAAGGCGTTTGGATGACATTGAGTGGCACTGGCACTACTGGGCAAGTGGGAAGGGCCAAGCGGTTGACCCTCAATGGTGTGTTTCTCCCTCGCCCAAGGTTGCTCCTGGCATCCATACGGTGCCCAGAATGTGTCCCCATGATTGGTGAGAATTGCATATCATAGTATCACCTCACGACTCGCTAACCTCGACTCATTCTTTAAGCCCACTGCGGTTTCCACACCCCAAACTCCCCAAAAACACAAAAAAATGAATGCCTTCACCAGGGCCGATCGAGGCTTCTCTTCGTTAAACCGTTCGGCCTCGAGGCCGCCGGGATGGCGCGGCGCTGGCGCTTGGAGTTCGATGCGGCCAGTGACGTCGCAGAGGCCATGTTGAGATCCCTGAGGCCGGCAGGGAGGAACGGGCGCAGGAACAGACGCCGTCACGCAGAATCAGAAACCAACTTGGGATATTTGGGGATCGCAGGTGTTTTCCTCTAATCCCGCGACAGCACTCCAATGACCAAGCTGGAGAATGCTGGATACGGAAGCTGGATACGACACCTGTCACAAAAAGAAAGGTCCCAACAAGAATCAAAAGGATCCCACAAGTCCAATCTGCCTCACCAAAACTCCATACACACAGGCAATGTTGATCATTCAGATCATCTCACGTAGATCCCCAGCGATGGTGTTCTGCACACTGCGGATCTTCTTCGATTCGTTCGACCTGTCCGTAGGCATCCGGAAGCCCCGGCGGGCGTGGCATCGAGCTCATTGGAGCGATGGGGCTCCGGGCCGATAAGGGCGGAACCGGTCTCTCCTCGTCAGATCTCAGGGCGAAAACTCCACGTGTTTGCGGTGAGTGAGAAACAGGCAAAACTGTTCATGTAAGAGTAAGAGTTTACTCTTGGAGGGGTCTTTCCATGATGTAGGTTCGCTCATATGTTGTAAAGGTGTTGCTTGAGTCTACTTGAAGTCTACGAACTTGCTGCGTGGATTTGCCATGATTTGTGGAGATCATTCGAGATTTTTTCTAGGTGCGTTCAAAGCAGAAGGCCCCTTCCACCATGGTAGACGATGATGCGAACGATTAACATTCCCAGGCGTGGATGACATTTGTCAGAAGGTAGGGTCCACGGCCGATCTCATCTAATCAGAGGCCTACTTGGCTCGGTTCTTTTGCTTCCTGTTTGGCATGACACAAAACCCTGAACTTGAACTTGTGTGCGGTTGCCAACTTGCTTGGGTTTTCTTGGTAAGCCTCAGAACAAAAGGAGGATACTGTATTGAACTTGAAAACTGCAGCATTCTTGACATGCTCCTTGTGATTTGCCAGAGTTTAAGCCGAAACGTTCCATAGCACATCCACCGCACAATTTCCAAATGAGCCCCCAGTCTCAGTGCGATCGCGGTGGAATCTCCTGCGCATGTGCTGCGAGGAGCACGCCTTGGATCATACCTGGCGGTTTCTCCTGGAACTGATTGGCCTTTTCGAACGCGTGGAGGACTCCTTGACGTCCGATCAACAGACGGAGGCAGCGTCTTGGTTTTGTGAAGAAGGCAAGGGAGGGGAGTTTGTTCCAATGTTTCTGACTCATTAGGTTTTTGGAAGTGTCAAACAGGTGTTTGGACATGTTTGGATCAAAAAGCCACCCCGCGCCCAAAAGGGCGGCAGGTGAACTTTCACACATGCAGAATTGTGTTTCTGTATGTTTCTGTGGTATAAGTTGTTGATTGCAGTCCAACAGTTGTGAATCGACAGATCCTTGTTGCGTATGTTGCACGGTGTGGGACAAGTAGCCCATTGGCCAATCCCGCAATCCGAGGAGCATGAAATGACAGACAGTTTGCAAAGGCTCTGCAGCAAACTCAAAAGCTCAAAGGGATAATCTATAGATATCTATAGCTATATATTTGTCAGCTGTATTTTGGTGGCAAATACATTTGCCCAATCTTCCTAGAAAAGTCATGGAAAAGTCACGATCACTTGAGATGAACTTTCACCCGCCCTTAGTACTGCAGCGATTTGGTGCAT
>CAXAMN010022569.1:9195-23409 GCA_963970005.1 Durusdinium trenchii | reverse complement strand
AAGAAACATTTCGCTGCAAATGACTGAGTTGAGGGAGTGCAGTTCACTGGTTCACCCACATACAGCATGGCGGATACACAGGTATAGCAAAGGCCGGACCCCCGAAGAAGACATTGCTCAGCCAGTGTCCAGTGTCTTGAATCCGTTCACCTTACTTTATCTTCTCTTCCCGGGTGCAGTCGCTGCCCTGGCCTGGCACACCAGCACATCCACGTGGTGGGCTATGCTGTCGAAGTGTTGTGCCTGGAGGCGGGTGAGGCCCCTTCAGCAAGTAAGGCCACCGCCCACCAAAAGACAAACCTGAAAACTTAAAGCACTGTAGTTTGCAAGGTCTTTGAGTTCTTGAAGGGTGCTGAGAGACTGTCCACGGAGCTTCCAGGGTGGCCCCACCATAGACACAATTGAACGGTGCATGTTCCACTAAACAGCCAAGTGAGTTCAAAGTAAATGAAATGCAGTGTAATGCGGTGTTTCACCCAGGTCACTTGGGACTTTAGAGGCAATACTTATGCGGTAATATCTATCTTAGGATGATGGGGGAATTTGGGGGGAGGCAGCCGGTCACTTGAGGAGTTCTCTGGTGTATGGGGCAGAATGAGGGCCTCCAGGTGGGACTCTACGAACTGAGATGTCCTGAAGGTCCAAAGCACATCACATGATAGCCAGAGTTGGACTAATGTCGGGTCAGTTCATGCTCAACACATTAGAAGCACGGCATGTCGAAGCAACACTCGCATCCCTCAGATTAGCCAGATTGGCCAAAAAAAAGCAGAACGTGACTTTCCAAAACAAATCGCTGTTCACAACCCGCCCCTTAATGAACACACAAAGAACCTGCAAACCTCTTTTCTCATTGTGCAAAAGGAACTGTAGTCGCACAGATTCCGAAGGCAATGGTGGGGAAACAACATATAAACGAACGTTGAACTATTATTGGTCTTTCTCGCGCCCTTGCACACTTCACATGATGCAAGCAGCCTGTCCCCAGGCTTGAGCAGCTGGCTTTCACACAGTTCATTTTAACATGACATCGACCCCCCTGGAGGTTCGTTGCGGCCGGATAACATGCGCACCGTAAAGTTCACACATTCAAATCTGGCAGCTGCCGTCGGGCGTTGGCTCCAAATCAAGAACGTCAGGACCGTCATTAGCAGCAACATCATGTATGATATGTATGTGACGTGCTTGTAGCACCAAAGCTGGATGGGACAAAGAATAGAGGACTTACATGCAGAGTTGCAGTGACATGAAATCACCAAAGAATAGTTGCAAGAGGTTGACAGCCCCATGCCTCCATCTTGTGGAGCATTTCGTCAAGGGCCTCCCTGACATCCAGCACACTTTGGTTGCAGCAAACATGTATCCTTTGCCCATCATCCTGCTCTTTCAAACCTGTGAGGCTGAAGCGGACTTGGCCACCAGGATGCTTCAAAAAATGAACGCCGAAAGGGCTGTAGATTGCAAGCCACAGTTCATCAAATAGATCGCAGTCACGAACACCGGCACATGCACATTTGATGTTCGAGAAGGAGCAACGCCAGCACCCTGGCACTTTGTGGTAACACATTTGCGCGTTTTTGAATTCGACCCTCACTCCTGAACGAACCCAGTCCACTTCGGATTTGGACGAATTTCGTGAAAATGAGCATTGTGGATTCAGAATTTGATCCAGTTCAAAGGCAATTTCCTCAATACACAAACCACGAGACCTTGGCGTCATATGCTTCAGCGGAACGCCCTGGTATGCGTCGTCCTGGCGTGATTTCACTCTGTCCATTTGCTTTCTCAGCCAGTTCCTGACCTCAACACCGGATAAATCTATTTGAGCCATAAGTTTGCAGCGACCTGGAGCCAGGAACTTGTCGAGAATTTGGGACAGTGCAATTTGCCAACTGTCTTGCAATCTAGCACCCGTGACCTCAATGTCATGACCACTGATTCCTGTTCGCTTGCCAGCTGCAGAAACTCCGGTCTGAAGGTCATGCTTGATGATGTACAAGCTATCTGGGCTAAACAGTGTGAGATACAACTCATCAAATGGAGCCCGATCCCGAAAACCTGGCCACGGCAGCTTAACTTGTTTGAAACTGACGCGCCAGCGCCTCCTTGCTTTGTTCCAAGACATCTGTGCACTTTTTTGCACTCAATTTTCCGGTCGTCCAAAGTGAAATCATACAGGGCGTTGTTGGCAGACCTAGGTGCTCCATTACAACAAGCCCCTTGACTAGGCTCTGTGATCATGCTGTGCGGATGTAGTCCGGCCAGTTCCTTTTTGCAAAGCTCTTGCATGATCATCCCGCGTCGCTTTCCAAACAGCAAGGACAGTTCATGGCCAGCGCGACCCAAATAGGCCTGGCTGGTCCGCCCAGGATCGTTCAAAATGTGCTCAAACTGCGAAGCACTGAGCACCAAGCATCTCAACTGCCATCCAAACAAAACCGTAAATATGAGGACTACAGGCACAACTGGCCGCAACATTGCGGCCTTCGAATCAGAATTCCGCACTGCACTACAGTTCACCTTGTAAAGCAGTTCATCTCAGAAGGACTTCAGGTTTAGGGACCGACACATCAGGACCAGAGCCGGAAACAAACATGTACATACAAATAATATACACATCATGTTGAATATAATCAAATGTTTAGGTTTTGCGGGGTCAGTGGTTGGTAGTCATATAGGTTGGGTGAGTGTTCCCATGGCCTTCAAAGCATTTGAGGCATGTAGTAATTTTGATTGTTCGGTTGGGTAGGCTTCGCTGAGCTTAATGGGGTCAGTCCGAAAAAAACTGCTTCATGCACTGAAAGCATTGCACTGCTCTTGGAGCCAAACTCAATGCATGGACTGAGCAAGAAATGCACGGACTGAACTCTCGTGTTGCAAACATGGAGCCACTCATTGTAGCTCAGTATCATGACACTAGGATCACTAGGAACAACGGCAACCCCCCTGGATCCCACTAACCTTTCCTCTGTATAGACACCGCCTTCGCTCTCACAGTGGGACATCACCACAGCACGGCCGTCCCTTCGCCCCGCCTAGCGCCTTTCCAGCAAAAAGATCGCCGCCTCTCTGGTGGCGACCTTGGTGACACAATGGCCACGCGTGAGCAAACCAAGTCCGGTGATTCATGAGCGGCTATGGGAAAAAACAGGCTGCGTAAAGACCGTGTCACATAGCATATGTCGTAATCCTGTTTGATGGTGGCTCTTGGGCTTGCAATCCCTCTTGCATATGGTTGGGAAGTTGGGAAATGTCAGTTTACTTGGCTCCTGTGATCTATCAGTGTCTAAAAATGTTGAACAAGGTCAAAATCCCTTCAATCTTTGCTGCACTCTGCCATCCATGCCCACAGAAACCGCTGCACTACAAGGCCGTCCCAAATGGCCTGCAGGTCCAAGTGTTGTTCGGGGGGCGTTGCGCAAAAACTTGCCATTGGAACTCCCTGCCACTGCTGCGTGGTATGTTTGAAGATGGATGGCTTGCCCAACCGAGGACACTGCTTTCCAATGTCATCCTGCTAGGGATTCTCACCCATGCCAGCTGGGTGGTGGAGATAAAAAACGACCAAGCTTGACTTGAACTGGCACTGGCACTTTTCCCACATCCTGGGCTACAATCCAAGAGGGTCGCACAACCCAGCCTCAAACGTACTCCACCACTGAAGTAGATCCCATTGCGAGATTCGGTCCATCCATTACTTGACTCCGCAGGTTCTTCTGCCCCCTACTCGTCCCTCCATGCTGGAATCAACAGGCTTTAGGGGCGGGGATAAAAGAAGACCACCCATAGATCTGAGGCAGGTGTTCTGACATCGACTTCGAACCCAAGAGGCTTGTGTAGAAGGACCTTCTTCAAGTCGATCCAAAAGGAGCTCTCTGGCTTTCCTGCGCCAATCAACTGAAAGCACTTAAAGAGCCCAGCCCAACAAGAGAGAGCTGAAGTATCCTACACCAGCCCTGCGATCAAAACTCCATCGTGGTTCAGGGCTCTGTGTGTGTGTGTGTGAAAGGTCAGGACACAGCTTGCGCTACAGGAAATTGGCTAGGATAGACAAAACTATCCGTCCTAGCCGCAAAGTGTCATGCATGAAAGTGAAAGCAAGCTCGCGCACTGTTTGCACGAAAGCGACCGAGAGGTTCTGGTCCCATAAAATCTTTGTACACATCTCCTGCCGCCTCAGCTAGGTCCTAGGTCGACAAAATGTGTACACTTGGTCACTTGGTGTGACCACCACAGCTACAAAAAAAAGGAAGCATGCTGAAGGGCTGCTTTGGCAACTGGAACGAACCTGGCATCCCAAAGAACCGTGGCCAGAGGCTGGCAGCCCCAATCAACTTCCGCCTTTTTCAGCATGTGGTGAAGCGCCTCCTTGACGTCAAGCACATGTCTGGGTGCAGAAAGCCTCAGGTGTTTTCCACGTGGGTGCGAATATATTTCTGGATTTTTTTTCGTTTTTTTTTTTTTGTTTTTCGTGTTTCGTGGCAGGTGCAGTACTTTGTGGACCTTGCAAAGCACATTTCGTGGCAGGTGCAGGACTTTGTGGGCCTTGGAGTGCAGAGTTTGTGGCAGGCGCAGGACTTTTGGTGGGCCTTGAAGTGCAGATTTCGTGGCAGGTGTAGTACTTTGTGGCCCTTGGAGTGCAGATTTTGTGGCAGGCGCAGGACTTTGTGGACCTTGAAGTGCAGATTTCGTGGCAGATGCAGAACTTTGTGGGTGTGGAAGTGTAGAGTTGGTGGCAGGTGCAGGACTTTGTGGGCCTTGGAGTGCAGATTTCGTGGCAGGCGCAAGACTTTGTGGACCTTGAAGTGCAGATTTCGTGGCAGGTGCAGTACTTTGTGGATGTCGAACTGCAGAAAGATAGAAAGATAGAAAGATAAATTGATAGATAGATAGATTAGATTAGATTGGATAAGATTAGATAAGATAAGATAAGATAAGATAGATAGATAGAGGAGGCATATTTGCTTGGTTAGAAAGTTTTGCACCGGGGAGTTCACCTTAAAATATTGATTTCGTGGCAGGCGCGGGTGTCGGGGATGAAGTGCAGATTTCGTGGCGCGGGGGGGCGCAGCGCCCCCCCCCAGCAGCACACCAGATCCAAAGGTGAGCAGCTCGTGCTTGCTTGCTTGCTTGCTTGCTTGCTTCCTTGTTTGGTTTCGTCTCTGCAACGAAAACAACAGGAAAAGCAAATACAAAAAGAGAAAGGAGAACAGCTGCCAAAAGAAAGAAAGAAAGATAGATAGATAGATAGATAGATAAATAGATAGGTATAGACAAATAGATGGATAGGCCAAAAAGCCAAAAGCCACAAAAGCCAAAAGCCACAGAAGCCACGAAAGCCACGAAAGCCAAAAGCCCACAGAAGCCAAAAGCAACAAAAGCCAGAAGCCACAGAAGCCAGAAGCCAGAAGCCACGAAAAACAAAAAAAAATCCAAAAAAGAAACAAAAAAAAATCCAAAAATAAATACACCTCCTTTCCACGTGGGCCCTGCATCATGCTTGGGTCGAAGTTGCCAGGATGTTTCAGGAAGTGCAGGCCAAAGGGGCTGTAGATGGCAAGCCAAAGCTCATCAAAAAGATTGTGTTCTCGAACATTAGCACCTGCACAGTGGATGCTGGAAAAAGTACAGTGCCAACACTCCCTGTCCAGATGAAAAAGCATCTGTCCATGCTTGTTTTCCACTTTCACATCTCCACGAACCCAGTCTACGTCGGAAGAAGATCTGGAAAACTGAAAAGACACATTTGGATGGAGAATCTGATCCACTTCGAATGCTATCTTCTCAATTTGAAAGCCACGCAGCTCTGGCCGTGTGTGGTTCAGCGGTGACCCCTTGTATTCGTGGTCCTGCTGCGCTGCCATTCCTTCCATTTGCTGTGTCAGGAATGCCCTCACTTCTGTGGCTGATAAATCTATGTGAGCCACAAGTTCGCAGTGTCCTGCAGCCAGCAACTTGTCAAGAATTTGAGACCGTGCACTTTGCCAACATTTTTGCCCTGCAGCACCTCTGACAAAAATCGAATGACCACTGCTTCCTGTTTGCTTTCCAGTTGTGGAAACTTTAGTCTGAAGATCATGCTTGATGATGTGCAAACTATCCGGGCTGGAAAAATGAGATACAACTCATCAAATGGAGCTTGATCCCGAACACCTAGCCGTGGCAGCTTGATGCTGGAAAAATGGAAGTACCAACACTTCCCGCTGTTGTTCCAAGACATCTGTGAACTTTTGCACTCAACTTTCCGACCATCCATGGTAAAGTCGTACTCGGAGTGGTAACGTGACCTGCGAGTTCCATCGCAGCGGGTGCCTTCAGTAGGCTCTTCAATTTTGCTGCTCGGTTTCATCCGCGCCAGCTCCTTTTTGCAAAATTGCTCCAGGATTTTTCCACGACGCTGCCCGGACAGCAGGGATAACTCATGTCCGGCATTTCCAATGTAGGCTTGGCTGGTCAAATCTGGCTTTTCAAGGATGTGCAGGAACTGCGAGGCACTCAGGACCAAAGGCCTCCACTGTTGCCATCGGAAACCAAATGGACATGCTGGCAAAGCTGTACGCAGCATGATGATTTTGAGCCAGGATTCCTCGCTGATTCGCTGATGCAAGGTACCTCAATCACATTGACACAATAGACGTCCCTCAGCTTCAGTTGAAGCTCCACAAACGGTATTTGCAGGACGTGCAAATTAATAAACAGGTGCACTTCGAGTCTGAGTGGTGTAGTGTGTGGTTTTCTTATGTCTTATGTGTTCGAGGCCTGAAGTCGTTGAGTAGCATTCAACATCCATGCCAGAGTTGACCCCAAAGGACCACTCCTTGGACGCTTTTGCCAGTCAGTTTCCAGGCAAACAAAGCATTCAATTATATTCACTTAGTGCTGACATGGTCGCCACAGCTAGGACAAAAAAACTGACTGTAACGTTTCCAGCATGCCCTGCTCTGGCATATCTTGCTATAGCCGCGGTGTGCAACAACCCTTCATACAGCTAAGGGGCGACGATTTTCTGAAGAGATTCGGCAAGGTCAAAAGACACATTTCGCTGCAAATGACTGAGTTGAGGGAGTGCAGTTTACCAATATAATATAACTAATTACACAGCATGGCGGATACACAGGTATCAGCATCCTCTGCCTGCAAAGGCCTGATCCCTGAAGAAGACATTGCTCTGCCAGGGTTTTTTGAATTTCTTCACCTTACTTTCTCCTCTCGTCCGGGTGCATTCACCCTGGCCTGGCCCACCAGCGCATCCACGTGGTGGGCTATGCTGTCGAAGTGCCTGGAGGTCACTCAATTGAAGACCCTTCAGCAGGTGAGGCCACCACCCACCAAAAGACAAACCTGAAAACTTAACGCACTGTAGTTTGTAAGGTCTTTGAGTTCTTGAATGTTTTTGATGCGTCCATCTTAAGGGTGCTGAGAGACTGTCCACGGAGTTTCCAGGGTGGCCCTACCATAGACACAATTGAACGGTGCATGTTCCACTAAACAGCCAAGTGAGTTCAAAGTAAATGAAATGCAGTGCAATGCGGTGTTTCACCCAGGTCACTTGGGACTTTAGAGGCAATACTTATGCGGTAATATCTATCTTAGGATGATGGGGGAATTTGGGGGAGGCAGCCGGTCACTTGAGGAGTTCTCTGGTGTATGGGGCAGAATGAGGGCCTCCAGGTGGGACTCTACGAACTGAGATATCACATGATAGCCAGAGTTGGACTAATGTCGGGTCAGTTCATGCTCAACACATTAGAAGCACGGCATGTCGAAGCAACACTCGCCTCCCTCAGATTAGCCAGATTTGCCATAAACATCAGAAAAAAACTTTCCAAAACAAGTCGCTGTTCACAACCCGCCCCTTAATGAACGCACAAAGAACCTGCAAACCTCTTCTCTTGCACTAGTAGCTTTGTGCAGAAGGAACGATAGTCGCACAGATTCCGAAGGCAATGGTAGGCAAACAATATTTACAAACGTTGAACTATTGGCATTTCGGTCTTTCTCACGCCCTTGCACACTTCACATGATGGAAGCAGCCTGTCCCCAGGCTTGAGCAGCTGGCTTTCACACAGTTCATTTTAACATGACACCGACCCCCCTGGAGGTGCGTTGCGGCCGGATAACGTGCGCATCGTAAAGTTCACACATTCAAATCTGGCAGCTGCCGTCCGGCATAAAGCCTAACAAAAAGGCATCTTTAGGGCGTTGGCTCCAAATGAAGACCGGCATTAGGAGCAACATCATGTATGCGACATAATGTTGCACCACAGCTCGATGGGACAAAGAATAGAGGACTTACATGCAGAGTTGCAGTGGCTCTGAAATCACCAAAGAATAGTTGCAAGAGGTTGACAGCCCCATGCCTCCATCTTGTGGAGCATTTCGTCAAGGGCCTCCCTGACATCAAGCACATTGAGGCTGGAGTAGACCCGTATCTGTTGCCCAGAATCCTGCTCAATCAAACCTGAGTGGCTAAAACGGACTTGGCCACCAGGATGTTTAAACACATGGATGCCACGGGGGCTGTAGATTGCAAGCCAAAGCTCATCAAATAGGTCGCAGTCACGAACACCATAGCTAGCGCACTTGATGTTCTGGAATGAACACCGCCAACGCTGCCGCTTTTGATTGAACAGCATCTGCCCGTGCTTGATTTCCACTTTGACCCTTCCGCGAACCCAGTCTACTTTGGACGATGTTCGCAAAAAGGAACAATTTGGGTTGAGAATTTGATCCACTTCGAATGCCATCCGCTCGATTTGCAGGCCACGTAGCTGTGGCGCCATATGGTTCAATGGCACCCATTGGTATACGTGGTCCTGGCGCGTAGTCAGCCTTTCCATTTGCTTTGCCAGCCAAGTGCGGACATCAAAAGCGGACAGATCCACGCAAGACACAAGTTCGCAGCGACCTTTTGTCAGGAAGCTCTTCAGAATTTGAGACCGTGCAGTTTGCCAGCATTCCTGTCCGGGTGCAGCGCGGACATAAATGCTATGACCACCGCTTCCTGTTGATTTGCCAGCTGAGGTAGCTCCAGTCCGAAGGTCATGCTTGATGATGTGTAAGCTGTCTGGGCTGAACAGTATTAGGTACAAATGGTCGAATGGCGCCTGGTCGCGAAATCCTGGCCATGGCAGCTTGACACAACGAAAGAATACGCCCCAACGTTTTTCCGACCTCCTCCAGGTCAATTGCGCACTTTTGCATCTAATTTTGCCACCATCCATGCTAAAGTCATACTCCGCCTGTGAAGCCGACCTTGGAGCTCCATTACAACGAGTCCCTCGAGTAGGCTCTTCAATTTTGCTGTTGGGGTTTAGGCGCACCAGCTCCATTTTGCAAAGTTCTTGCAGGATCGTTCCGCGGCGCGCCCCGGACAACAAGGACAATGTATGTCCGGCATGACCCGCAAAAGTCTCGCTGGTCCGCCCGGGATCATTCAGAACATGCTGGAACTGCGAGGCACTCAGCACCAAACATCTAGACTGCCATCCGCCACGCAACCAGAATACACTTGCTGGAGGCACGGTTGACCGCAACATCATGGCTTGAAAGCAGAATTCTGCACTAAATGCACTCCAGCTCACCATAGAAAACAGCTTAGCCAAGCAGGACTTCAGGTGAAGGGGTTCATGCACCAGGACCGAAGCTGAAAAGAACACTGTCGTTGGATTTATTTGGTCATTAGTGGGTCGTCATATAGGTTGGATGAATGTCCCAATTAATGTCCATCTGCAGAGCCTGAACATCTGGGGAGTTTTGGACTTCCTTATTCGTAGGGTGGGCTTGACCGAGCCTGAAGCAGCCATGAACTTTCCTCTGTTTACACCTCCCTCGATCTTACGGCGGGACATCACCGCAGCACAGACGGGCATAGATGGCAAAGTGCGGCAAACATTCAAAGATTTTGACACCATGCGACACCTGCTATGTTACGTGGTCTTGCTTTTCAATAGCTCCCAAAAACGGACTTGTTTTGCTCACACTTGGCCAACGGGTCACCAAGGTCAGCACCAGAGAGGCGGCCGCTTTTTGCTGGAAAGGTGCTAGGGTCTTGCGCTCGGGCGAAGAACCTCCCCGGTCGATGTGCTACCGCTCGCGTTGCAAAGAGATCGTTGCGCAAGCGATGGCCACATGGAACTCCCTGCTGCTACTGCAAGGCTTGTTTTGAAGATGGATGACTGGCCCAACCACTGTTTTCAAAGGCTATCCTCCCACAAAGTATCATCCCTGTGGATACCCGTGCCTTGCGCTGGCACTGTTACCACGACATCCTGGGCCATGGGCTACAACTCCCGAGCAGCGCAGTGCAGCCTAAACGCAGCCCATCCACTCAATCCCTTCAAAGATGGAACAAAAGGCCATCTAAGCAAGCCATCGCGCTTGACTTTGAAGATTCCCCTGCCCCACTCAACAGGCTTGACATTGCATCTGAAAGGGCTCATGTAGAAAACCAGCTGCTTGTCACCAAGTTCGCACCTCTTCTCTTCATATCCACGTCAGGAAACCTATAATATATTTCAGGTGTTGTGACATCGACTTCGAACCCAAAAGGTCCACGAGTCTCATGCCGAAGGGCACCCGTTCTCCGCCATGGCCCGGCCTTCAAGTCGATCGCAAGGGCTCTCTCGCAATCAGGGCCTCAATGACCTGCACGGTGATGCTTGCTTGGGCTGTGGTTGAACCCCTGAAGGATCTGTTGAACCTAACCTCTGGAGGTGGAGATGCGCCGTGTGACTCTAAATCCAAAGGTTGATGCACAGATTCAACAAGTGGTGAGCAAAAGGGGGGTGAATGATCTGCCTTCACACGAGTGGCACCGGCAGCTCACCGGCATGGGCCACTAACTTGAACAGCCTTTCTTTGCAGAGCCCATTTTGACACGAAAGGCCTTGGCATTCTGATTGGGCAGGATGCCATGCAGTCGGGGCAGTGTTAGCGTATTGATTTCCGGCGGCTGCCATCACTATGATTAGTGGAGGAAGTGGCCTTGTAGATTTTACCTTTCGCTGCTAAAGGACCCCCATCGGGATCATCCCTCAGCCGGAAAAACAAAGAAAGGGGCATGAATCACCAAAGAATTGTTGCAAGACGTTGGCAGCCCCATTCCTCCATCTTTTTGAGCATGTCGTCAAGGGCCTCCCTCACATCAAGCAGTTTTTGGCTGCCCAGGACATGCATTTCCTTTCCGACAGCCTGCTCTTTCAAACCTGTCAGGCTGAAACGGACTTGGCCACCAGGATGCTTCAGAAAATGAATACCGAAAGGGCTGTAGATTGCGAGCCCAAGTTCGTCAAACAGGTCACACTTGATGTTTCTGAATGAACACCTCCAACGCCTCCGCCCTTTGTCGAACCGCATCATCCCATGCTTGACTTCCACTCTGACCTCTCCACGAACCCAGTCTACTTTGGAAGACGTTCGTGAAAATGAAGAATTTGGATGAAGAACTTGTCGATCCACTTCAAAAGCTATTTCTTCAATTCGCAAGCCACGTAGTGCTGGTGTCATTTGGCTCAATGGCACCCGCTCGTACTCAGTGTCCTGGCGTGTTGCCAATCCTTCCATTTGCTGTGCCAGAAAGGCCCTTGCTTTCGTGGCTGATAAATCTATGCGAGCCACAAGTTCGCAGTGACCTGGAGCCAGCAACTTGTCGAGAATTTGAGATCGTGAAATTTGCCAACATTCTTGTCCGCGAGCACCTCGGACAGTAATCTCATGACTACTGCTTCCTGTTCGCTTGCCAGCCGTTGTAACTCCAGTCTGAAAATCATGCTTGATGATGTGCAGGCTGTCTGGGCTGAACATTATGAGATACAAATCATCAAATGGCGCCTGGTCCCGAAAACCTGGCCATGGCATTTTGACGGCATGGAAGTGTACATGCCAACACTTCAGAAACTTGTCCCAAGACATCTGTGCACTTTTGCACTCAATTTTACGAACATCCAAGGTGAAATCATAATCTGCATCCAAGGCTGACCTGCGAGCCCCATTGCTGCGAGTCCCTTGGGTAGGCTCTTCGATTGTGCTATGCGGATGTAATCGCGCCAGCTCCTTTTTGCAAAATTCTTGCAGGATCGTTCCACGGCGCTTTGCACACACCAACGACAGTGCACGGCCAGCATGATCTGCGTAGGCCTTGCTGGTCTGACCAGGATCGTTCAGAATGTGCTGAAGCCTCGAAGTGCTCAACACCAAACACTGCAACTGCCATCCAAAAACACATGCAATCAAAGTTGCTACTGACACGCGTAGTAGCTGCAGCATTGTCGCTTGGAAGCCATATATTCCTCGCGTGACACCCCTCAAGATCCGGCACTCCAGTTCACCGTTGAAAAGGGCTGAGCCAAGAAGCGCGGTCAGCTGAATGTGGTTCCAGTGGACCAGGGCCAATATCAAAAAAACACGTCCAACACCCACCCCTCCCCACCCGGGTCATGAGAGGTGCATTGGGTGGATTAGCTTTGGTTCTGATGAGCCTGACCAAACGCGCACAGAATGATAAAACAGGTGCAACAGCTAATCCCCGAACGACATTCCTACAGCAAAGGGGTCATGCCGCCCATGAGTCTGCATAACATGTCTTCTTCCAATCTTGCCACTACCAAACTTTAACGCAGAACACCTTCGACAATACCTTTCAGGAGAGTGCAGCCAGCACTATGCACCAGGAGTTAGCTGGCACAACACCTTGTTGTGTTTTCAGCAGGGTTTGGTCAAAGGTCCGACTGCATGTGAACATGCTTTCCTTTTTGGCTCTGCTGAATTCTGACCCTTTTTGGGGTGGGGCCAGGCATCACAGAAGCAAAGGCTCTGTCGAAAAACTTTCTTGAGGGAAGCAATCCACCACCACTAAGTCTCATCAAGTCCCTCAAACAGATGCAAGCAAGATCAAGCAAGAAAATTCCCTCATCAGTGCACCATGCACCATGCACCATTCTCTTTACATCACCATGCGCCATCGCCCACAATATCTACAATGTTGTCTTGTTCTGCTCACAAAAACCTTCCCCCGGAAATTCCTTGGGCATCAACTCCCACATCTTCGCATCAGCCAGGTCATCAAAAGGGAAACCAGTTCCTCATGATTCCCCAAAAAGCTCGGTGACAGGTACTGTCACATGACCCGACTTCGGGGCCCCCACAGACTCATGAGGAAGGACAGGTTCCCCGCGATTTTCAAGGACTTGGCACACCAATCGCCTCCACCAATCGCCTGGCGGCCCGGAGTGGACATGCAAAGATGGGTATGGTGGCCCATTCCTATTGCAAAAAACTCCGGTTAAGTTAAAGCAAGTCAGGTAAAGTCAGTGCATCGGCACGGCAAATGGTAGATGTTGATGAGTCTCGAAAAATCTACACCAAAAGAAGTTGAAGTGGTACTGGTAATTAAAGTGCTCCTGAGTGGGAAACGGACAGCCCCACTAGGTGAAACAAAACTAGCTAGGAAAGAGTTTGAGAGAATAGTTGGTGACTGTTTTTTGCATTGCTCTGCATCCTGCCGCAGGGCACGGTCACACACCCCAGTTGATTGAGCGAGGTGGGTGAACTAAAGGACTTCAGGTGAAGAACTTGATTAATAGTATTAATAGTATCCAGTATCCACACCAATCTCCCAGGTGTGAGTACATGTCTCCTAAGTTCTTCATGTCCATAGGCAAGTGGGTGACATCAAACCTTTTGGGCCATCTCTCTGACAAAACCGGTCATCACTTCAGGTCTGGTTGAACGTGACGTATCTGAACATTGAGATGTGGACTGGATGCATGCGATGGATAGGTTTCTGCGCGTTTCTTTTTGCACATGTTCCAAGGGTCAAGGGTCTGGAGCCTGATGAATTCCATCCAAGGAACAGCTACCCGCCTGCCCACAGTCTAACCAATCCTATCACACCGCTTTAGGATCGCACAAGTGAAAGCCGAACCCAACAATAGAGAGCTGAATGCCCTACAACAGCCCGGCAACCCCAAGACACATCCATCCGCTCTCTGCTTGGGTCGTGGTTCAGGGCTCTGCGGGTGGAAGGTCGGAGCACAGCTTGTGCTACAGGAAGCTAGTGAAGATAGACAAAACAAAAAAAAACTACTCATCCTAACGGCTCAGTGCATGAACGAGAGTGAAAAAAGGTAAGCTTGAGCAACTTTTGCGAACTCTTTGCACAGAAAATGGCTAAGGGCTTCTGGTCCCACGAAATCATTGGTATACGTCTCTTGC